>QVRM01001303.1:15000-504939 GCA_003439945.1 Dermanyssus gallinae | reverse complement strand
TGTAGTAGGTTGAGCTGTCTGAAAGCTGGCAAACATTGGAATTGACCCATTTTGCGGGGCGTGGCGAGACGGTGTCGTGAAGTAGGTTATTATAATTATCTTCCTTTACAGATTAGATGTGTATGTTTATATATTTATGTTATGTTTAGAACTTGAACCCATACGTGCAAATCTTAAGAAATACCGCTTCGAAAGGATACGTGCCCGTGATCAAACTATTGACTCCGAGTACCAGAGATTCCGGCCATTACGATATATATAATGATGACATGTGTATATAAGTGACACAGAAGACACACGCTTGTGCGTTTCAGTTCGCTTTACCGTCTCGCAAAGAAATGACGGCCCGAAAATTTGGCTTGCATTGAACTGGGACCCGTATAAGTGTCCGACAAAGGAGTACCCGCATCCAATCTACCGTGTTAGTGTGTGCACACTGCTCGACGTGTGCGTCGAGAGATCGGCGACCTCTGAAACGCTTAAGTTTGATTCGCCAGTGTACCGTTTTACAAACTACCGTATCTCCCTCTTTGCGAGCTGCATGGACAGTCGTGACAAGCTTCTGAGCATTCGCTGGATAACGACGCCGCCCGGAGGTAGGTGATCAGTTACTGACACTATGTACACGGCAACAAAAGACACAATAAAACAAAAGCACAGCTGGAAATGTGTGTAAATTCACACAAATTCTCGTAAAAAAAATCCACGGCACCTGTTCTGGAGATAGCTGTTACTTGTCCTCTTCCCCCCTTCCCATTTCACGTACGGGAATTCTCTTGATAAAATGATTGTCTCTCTCTCTCTCTCACAAAATAACACGGCGTGGCTCATCCAGCGTATCTTACCAATGTCACTACCTAGGGCTTTACTTTAGGATAACTTGTAAATGCCGATCCTCCTCGAAGAAGAAGCATCTTTTGGTTGGCATCCCTGCTGTCTTGCGGTTGACTACATTAGCGATATGTATATATATATATATATATATATATATATATATAAATTTATATATATATATATATATATATATATATATATATATATATATATGCTGAGCTGACATGATATGCCGACTATTGGACTGCCCACCATTTTTCTCTGCTTTGCGACTAACAGCTTCGGTTTGCTTTTAGAGCTTATGCCGCCCGAAATCACGAACGTGAACTCAAGTAAAAACTCGGTCACGGTCTCCTGGAAGCCGCATCCGGCAACCATTCGTGTGGCGTCGTACTTTGTGCTGCGTATCTGCAGACGAACGGGATTGGATATGTGCCGCTCACTCAAGATTGACGCTGGGCCTAGCACAGAGGTCTACAATCAGACGGTAGGTTTAGGTGCAAATGTGAGTGTGAATGCCCTCGCACCTTTAAGTCCTCTGTGTTTGCCTGTCTCTCTCTCTCTCGTTCGTTCTGATACTATACAAGCTCATAGGGGAAAATCTTAGCCTTAAAACATCCTTGAAAAAAATCCGTTTTAGGCGGCAGCGTAATCTTGACAACAGCCAGAAGAGTAAGGATTTAGCGTGGTTGGTGCCAAGCTGGCGCGAAGGCGGAGCTTAGAGCCAGTTTCTAGAGCGGAGATACAGTGCCGTCAACAAAACGATACGTTCTCTCGTGCTGTCCAAGGTTCATAGTAACTTCTTTACATTTTGTTTTGCTTTTGTATGCATCGGGCGTAAGCTCATTACATGTTTTTTTTTCGTTTTCCGTCTATATTTGTTTTATTATTAACACCCAAACTGGGTAAATGTAATGTTTTCCGTCTTTATTAATATCACCAATCATGGTCACAGTGTCTCGAATTCTCGTTTCGCGAGTTGTTGCGGCGCGTGCCTCATTTTTTTCCCTATAGCGAGCGTTTGCTGGTTGGGGGCTATACAGTCAATCGACTCTACTGCAATAAGGAAAAGCATCGAAATTAGTCATTCTAGCATCTGTAGACGAGGAGAATGTGTCCTTTACCGCTGTTGTTGCTTTCGTTTATATCTAATGCTGTCGCTGCTGCTGCTCTTAATGCTGATATTTGCTGGTCGCAGGTGACACAGATCGCTTCTGGGGTCGAGTACGATGTAAAGTTACAAACGGTAACCAAATCGTCTCCAACTGAAGAGTATCGCAGTGCAGTCGTTTCTCAAGAATTCGTAACTGGCTCAGGTGATGGTAAGCGCGCGTGCTTAGAGACATTGGACATGGATGCTCGTATTCAGGTCGGCTATATTTGTGTGCAGTGCTCAGGTATCGATTTTCATAGAGAAGTACCGTTGCTATGTTTGGCTGACCGAAATGACACTAAAAAAAGTAATATACGTTAATGACGAGGGAAAGAGACAAGGCACGAACACCATTACCGTAACCAAACAGAGAGGTGGCGCCGTGCTGCACGCCTATGGTGTATAGCAGTTCCTTTGACAGTTCGAGCGGACAATGTTTATAGTTTCGCGTTTGTTGGTGCTTCAACGGAAGATACTCAGATTGCTAGAGCGTGAAGGATAGCATGTAGCACTGTTTTTTTCTTTAACTTTTAGCTTAATGCTAATTAAATTGGATACACGTACACCGTTCGATGGTACCGATTTCCCGAGGTCTGCCGCTCTTTATTGATAGACAATCTTTATTTTAGCTTCGACAATATGCATGATGTAAAGGTTTTTCAGAAACGTTCGTTCAGTGTTATTAAACGTAAGTAGTAAATAAGTGATTTATTCTGCTTCTTATTTTCTCGTGCGTTTGGTGTCATTGTCGAAATGTTTCGTGAAGTCTGTTCAAGTTTTTCTCATCTTTTATAATACCACGTTGGCGCTGTTTTATTTATTGTATAGTTCCTCCTGTAAATATTTATATTTTTTTCCTACTGCTGGTCAAATTTTGAAACGAAACGCATGACGTTTGCCGCGCTTTCAGAGCTATTCTGGCCGGTAGTTACCGCTACCCCCTACGTGGCACACGAGCAGGTACAATGTAGTTTAGCCTACGTGTCGCCGTTTGAAAGGTGCTGACCCCCTGAACAAACCGTAACAATTGTTTCCTTGCTTTTGTGTCATGCTACACTGCTGACCGACGTGTTCAGGAGACGCTGCTGCTGCGTCGTCAATATTTGACCAGGCTGCACGTGACGCGTGAATAAATAAAAACGATAAGGTAACTTGGCTTTATTTTTCAGAGGACAAATTTCCAAGCGTCAGGAACGTGACCGCAAAGCTCAACTCGAATGGAACATGGGCAATCATTTCGTTTGAGAAGGTAATTATTTCACCGTTGCGGAGCCGCCATGTTCTGGAGTGTTGCCGCCCGACACGCGAATGCCGAGGTTGGCATCTCGTGTTGCACCGTGTGACGAACAAAGTGCAAAAACAAATTGAACTGCATGCGTATGAAGAGCCCCCACTGTCACACTAGAGCAGTGTACGACTTCTGTTTTTGATTTGTCGATATCCGGTCATCCCTGGAACAAAGTCCCCCCCCCCTCCCGACTGTAATAGCCCTCCTTAATAGTGAGAGTAAGTTTCGAAGCACTATTCGTTAGAAGGGCCCCCTCCTTTAAAGAAACATGGTTCTAGGCGCTATTTTATATAACTGTATATTGTGCTATGTTAGTAATGAAGGCAACGGAACGTCGTTACGAAGTCGCCCCCCTTCATCGGACTGCTCCAATAAGCAGGACTTTAAAATTTTGATTTGGTTTCCTCAGCTGCATGGGGATGGCAGCTGAGGTAGCTATAGCCGCATGATCATCATCACCACAAGGCCGGAACCTAGAAACCTAGTTTTACCTTTTACCGACCTACGTTTCGATCATGTGGTCTTTGTGTTTGTTTGGGCCTTAGCCCTTGCTGGACGATAATTGGACAGGCTCCATCGTCAAAGTTGTCACCGAGCGAGGCCTGGTCGTCTACAGGCCCATCCATCTCGGGCGGGAATCGCTCTCGGCAACTATTGGACCCGTTCCGCCATTCTCTCATCTGCGCGCCGAAGTTCAAGCGATATACTCACACAACAATATGACCGTCTTTGCACGGCCCGCGATCCGGTGGTTCACTACTCAGATAGGCGGTAAGCAATCAAGCAACAGCAAAAAGACACGAGGAGCTGGAACCATTCTTTAATACTACTTCAACCCCCTTTAGTTATCGATTGTAATTTGTTATTGTAAATAGCATGTTGCCCAGTGCTAGTGCGTTAATTAGTGAAACATTTAATTAAATAAATTGCAGATCTGCCCCATCCAGAGATTATGCAGCTCAGCGCTGTGTCGTCGACGGCTGTGCTTATCGTGTGGTCGCATGAGGAGAACGACTCGGTCGATTTCGAATATGCCGTCCATCTGAAAGCACTGGATGCATCAAACTCCAGTGAACTGGTAGGTATAGTATATAGCTTGTACATAAAAAAAAATATTAAAAAAATAAATATATATATATATATATATATTTATAACGTATTCCAACAAGAGCGGATAAACTAAATTCCAAAAAGAATACATTTAATACCGATTTTATTTGTTTCAAAACTAGACATGTGGTCGGAACAACACTTTGCTGTCACATTTGTGTGTGTGTTTTTTACTGAAGTTTTTAATCACTGTTTGGCTGCATCTTATCTCCCCCGTCCAGGCTTGGGTAGTCGCAAGTTTGACGACAGGTACTTTTGTGCCAAACAAACAGTGTCATGTTTGCATTATCTCCTCATGAAACTCATACGGGTTTCCGTCACTCCAAATGCGCCAATCTGTTTTGTGGGCATTATTTAAATAGGCATCGTTTAATATTAAATGATTCTACTAAAACGCTTACCGTCCACGTGTTTTTTACATTAAAAACTCGCTGTTATGTCAACGAGCGATGGATTTATAGTAATGGCGGACTATCTAACATTAAAGTGCTGTGAAAGTTGACTGTCGAAACACGGAAGCAGAAATTACGCCAAGTAAAACTTTCCGCTTTTGTTGGGACACTCTGTCTTTAAGCTTGTAAGCGAGCCGGACGGTTACAGCACTATCTATAATGGCTTGCGGGCAGAGACAACATACACGGTGTGGATCACGGCTAGTACAGAGTTCAAAGAGCGGATTTATAACATAACATCGAAGGAACGCACCGTCACCACGCTGGCGACAGGTAAGTACTATTTCTTTAACAAAAATGCGCTTCTCAAACAAACACACACACACACACCTATATTTCAATTATAAAAATAAAAACGAAGCCTGATTGTTTATGCAATAGGTACAATTACAGCCCTGGCATGATCTCCAAATGTGACGATGGCTATATCGCTCTGTGACGATTGCTTGAATCAATCGCCTCATGACAAAATGCACTTTCTAAAGAGCAAATAAAGGTGTATAATAAGAGAATGCGTTGATTCGTCCTGGTGCGCGTAACATACACATCATCAACAACAACAACAACTGTTTTAACTAGCTCACTAACTAAGCACAGAAGCAAACATTGCCAGTGACGTACGTTAATGCTGTCTTTCCCACCTGTACCGTGTTGTGGTCCGTTTCGTTCATCAAGACTCCCTTAAGCCGGTGGTGAGCGTGAATAGCGTCCAGGCAGCAGGAATCTCGATTTCGTGGCAGGTGGCCGAGAAAACAGGTGATGCAGAACTGCACGTTCTCGGTGTACGTGTGCGGCGATGCGTCATGGGGCTGCCGGCGTCAGCTCGACAACATCTCGTGGGTCGAACGCAGTGCCATCGTGTTGTACCAGCCGCTGGTAGAGAACGTCATCACCGTCGAGACGGCCTGCCGGTACTTCGATGGCACATCCGTGCTCGGCTTTAATTCCTCGGAGGTCAAGGCGCTCGCAGCGTTTGGTAGGCGTTCGGATTTGCATGTGTGAACACTGGTGGTGTGTCGAGCTGCAGCCTCGTTAGATTTGCTCGTTCTGCCCTATGCTAGTTGCCTAGGTCCTGAATGTGCTTGTATGCATACTACGCATAAAGTGAACGCCTAGTACTTCTACGTTCTTGATCATGCGTAGTACTTACACATACGTCGTACTGTTGCAGTCAAGCAGTCAGTTCTTTGTTACTGACATGTTCGTTTGCTGGCAACCTCTCACAGTGTACGTTAATGTCACAATTCATTGAAAATTACCTATCGTGTTTTTCAGACCACCTTGTACTCTGTTGCTGGATCGTAGCAGTCAAATTTCAGTTTGTAAAACATTACCATACAGCAATCCGCTAACATTTGTCGATAACTCACCGATTCAAGCCCTACTAATCCAAACATCGTTTAATGGCTACTTCCTTACAGGCAATGGCCGTCACAATTATTGAGCACTCACTGCAAAAAAATAGGCCACATGTTGCCATTCACGATTTTTATACCGATGTGTAAGATATAATAATACAGCTAGAGAGTACACGTACTTATCGACATACCTTAAACACGAGATTCGAATTTGCACAGTCTGCGAAAAATTATAAGTCACCACCAGATCTGTCTTAGCGAGTGAATTAAGTGGATAAACGTTGGGCTATACGGTCGACAAGAAAGCAGACCTCCTACCAGACATTTTTCCGTGCTGAAACGATGGGTTTGGGTCGGCGTCTCACGAGTGACGAAAAGACCCAAATCAAGGCTTATAAGGATGTCGGCCTCTCTAATCGGGAAATTTCCCGTCGATTGGGGCGTTCTCGCCAAGTAGTGAACAACTTCGTGAATTTGGGTGAAAAATACGGCGTAAAAAAGAGTCCGGGGCGTCCAAATGCCATTTTGGAACGAAACAAGCGCGCAATTTTGAAGAAAGCCTCGAACTCTGCGCTCTCGGCAAAGGCAATTGCGGCGGCGGCCGGTGTGCAAACGAACGTGCGAAATGTGCAAAACCTCCTCAGGAAGACACTTTGGCTCACGAGAAAAAAACTTAAGAGAGAACCACGATTGACCGCTGAGCATCAGAAAGCTCGTCTCGACTTTGCCCAGGTTACGATGTCATGGACCACTGAATGGCACCGAATGCTCTTTTCGGATGAAAAAAAGTTCAATTGTGATGGACCGGATAGATTTAACTATTATTTCCACGATGTGCGCAAGAAAGAACGATTTTTGTCAAAACGGCACTCAGGTGGCGGTTCGGTGATGATCTGGGCCGCTGTCGGGTATTATACAAGGTCGCCGATTGTGTTTTTAGACGGTTGTGTTAATTCGACGCGCTATAGGGATCTACTAGAAAAGCAATCCGCACATTTTGAGCTGATGGGAGGACCCGACTTTGTTTTTCAACACGATAATGCCCCGATTCACACTGCTAAGTTGATCGAAAGCTGGTTCGAACAACGCCACATTGAGGTCCTACGCTGGCCTGCAGCCTCACCTGATCTTAATATTATCGAGAATGTATGGGGCTGGCTCGCCCGAAAGGTTTACATCGACGAAAAACAATTTTCGAACCAGGTAGAACTAAAAAAAGTAATTGTGAAGGCTTGGGACGAGCTCTCGCAGGACGTCATCCAAAATTTGTTCAACACTATACCAAACCGCATTTTTGAAGTTATCCGACGTAATGGGAAGTTCACTAAATATTAAGTATAGTTGTTAGGTGCCGTGAAATGAGCCCAAACGTTGTTATTCCATTCAATTCACTCGCTAAGACATGCATCTTGGTGGTGACTTTATAATTTTTTCGCAGCGTAGCTGTGCCAAATGTCGAAATCATGTGTTTTAGGGTAACCCGATACCTCAAATATCGATAAAAGTATCCGCTGTTACTCTGTGAGCATGTATCATTATGATCTTTACACAATCGGTTATAATAAATGCGTGAAATGTGGCAAACATGGGTGGCCCTATATTTTTTTCAGTGACTGTATATATATAACCATAAACCGATATGCATACGCACATACCATATAACATATACGCATTGCAATATATACACATAGCACAGCCGTAACGTCGTGTATGCACAATGCCATATATTCACTGGCATTCATAATTTTCTGCATTCGATTACATTCAGACCAAACGCCTTTTAAAGAGACCGGGCCGCTATTTCGTATTTCGCAAGTCTTGCGATAGCTCGTTTTATACCTTTGACAGCATACAGGCTACTACTTACTGTTCAACTTATTTGCATTGTCGTTAGGCAGCTTGTCAAGTAACTTCTCTGTCCGTCGATGCGACTTTGAATGTCAGAAAATTTACAACGAGAGCGTCGCATTGACATCAGGGACACGCTCCTCCAATCAGGTCAATGCTTTGATCGGACACGGTTTTTACTCTGTGCACTCTGCATAAACGACAACCAATAACTATTCAATCAAGTACCCTTGCATTTCGAAAACAGTGTTTGGGGATTGCTGTTTATGATTAACATTTGTAACAAGCATACCTTTTAACATAAACTGATGTGTTGGGTTTTTGTTCAAAGCGTGTAGAAGCGTGACGAGTTTGCCAAAAAGAACTATTTTTTGCCAACAAAACTACGGGTTTCAATTTCATGTTGGCCATCGTGTAGGACATTCATGAAAAAGTGCAGGCTTACAAATGCGTGGGGTAAAATGAAATATATGTATATTAAAAATCATAGTCAGACACTTTCGCGCCTTGTTTTGTGAGTATCGGATGAAAGCCCATTAGCCTACTTTTTTTCACTACTACTACTACAAAAACGAGCGCTCTGACTACATAGTGAAGACAGCTCTCGTGGTTGCGCTTGTTTTTTATGTGAATTCATTTTATCCGAAGGTTGTAATGCACAGTTGCAAGTTGACGAGATAGCACATATGCTGAACGCGCTGCGTCAACAAGTAGCTCATTCGCGCCTTACTTCCCGTCAATTGGAGCAGTCTTTTGCACTTTCTATGGAGCAAGTTGTGTATTTGGTAGGGGTAGTGTTGTTTGACCAAGTTGGTAATGTAAAATAACATTCACACAAAAATATTCATGTGTCGCTCCGAGTCCAAACCCGCAATATTCGGGTTTTCAAATAAAGCCCGTATCAATATCCAGACATAACAAAATACCAATTTGTGTGTTAGAGTCGTTTGCGATCACCAACATTTCACTCCAAAGGCACCTATATACACATATATATATATATATATATATATATATATATATATATATATATATATATATATAGCTATAGTGCTTAGATGTTGAACAAAATGTATGCACGTACACAATAAGCGACTACGTTTATATATCTCGTATATATATATATATATACACAAAGCCCGTTTCGTAATGCATTCATGGCTGTAGACGTATATATATATTGTGTCTGTCAAATATCAATATATATATATATATATATAGGGCGGACCTTAAACACCAAATACGCTCTGAAGTGATGAAAGCCTTACGAATCTTTTGCTAATTAAGCGGTGTCCCGAAAGCATTTAGCGTTAATAACAGAAGAAGACGTTGATAAAGTTCGTGATATCATACTCAATAGTTGCCAAATTACTATTTGGGAGATAGTTGAAGAATTAAAGATGTCTTATGGATCAGTTGTAAGAGCGTCAGAGAATCGCCGGAAAATGTTGAACGAATTCAACCCTCAGGGCGCAGCAGAAGACCTTGGATTGATTTTGAGAGTAATTACAGACAACGAGTCATGGGTATATGGCTACGACATTGAGACCAACGCTTAATTCTCCTAGTGGTGCTTCCCAGGAGACCATCAATCGCCGGTTCTGATTCCGTGTGACCTTTTCCTGTTCTTACGAATAGAAACAAAATTGAAGAAACAACGTTTCGAAACTATTAAGCGATAAAAAAAGTCACAAAAGCAACTCAACTCGATTCCGAAAAGCTCGTTTAAAGGAACGTTTCGAAGAGTGAGAAAGAATGTGGCATACGTGCATTGCAGCAAACGGGAGCTATAATGAAGGGAACAAAAACATTTGCAAAAATTTAAAAATATTTTCTTTATAAACATGTATGCTATTTTTTTTATTTGCCCTCGTATATATATATAAATAAATATATATATATATATATATATATATATATATATATATATATATACGCCTACAACCATTATTAGGCCTCAATGTTTGCAACTATGGCTAACACACAAAGCACAAATCGTATTCAGAATGTGACTCTTCATTACGCCGGAAGAGGGGGAGAATAGAAAGATGTTGAGAAAGGAGTTGAGTTGAGTGTCTCTTCTGAAGAGTTTGCAATAGACTTTGTGAGAGTCTGTCCGTATAACGAATGTTCGACGTGCGTGTATATGGTCGCGGACAACAATTTCAGTACCGTCGGCAGTAGAGAAAATCGAGTTGGTGAACGCAACCGAATCGGATCTGAACCTCTATCTGGTCTCGGACGAAGCAGAGGCTGAATTTGTCACCGGATACCTCGTTTCCTGGAGTGAACTCAATGCAAGGCAGCCACTCGACAAGTGGCAGACATCAGAATTCAGCGAAAGGAAAATCTCAATCAAATCGCTAAAACCGCTAACGGCATACAACATTTCTGCCCGTGCGGCACTTAACCTGAAGAACGGCACAATCCTTCAAAGTTTACCCGTATTTCTGACGATTTCAACAAGTCATCCAGGTAGATATATATATATATATATATATATATATATATATATATATATAATTTAAAATATTGGCTTATATTTTATATAAACATAAATTAGCTGAGCTAGCGCACGATAGCCGGTTAGACACTAGCTGTACTGTTTACATGTACAGTTTGAACTATATAGCACTACTTTGTAGACGTACTCTGCATATATCATTTTGCCGAGCTTGCAACCCTTTATTTGTTGACAGCAATGACTAATTTGGTCAATAGCGAAAATACCGTATCTAGTTTTCTTTAGTTTATAGATTCTTGCTTTCATTTTAATGCATACATTATCGATTTATAGCATCTAGGTGCATTTCAAACAGCGGCTTACGTGGCTTGTCAGCGCGGGCATGTGAGGCCGTTTTCAATCTTCGGTTCTAATCTTAAATGTGTCTATGTCCGAACAATGAAATTTTTGTTAGGTTAAAGGATGCTGCACTTGCTCTGATTAGTGAGTCAGTAGCGGCCCTGCGTTTGCAACTTCCTACAGATATGTGTTGGTATTTACGCGTGTACATTATTTTCACTGCGCTATTTCCAGCACCGGGGGCAGTTGGAAACTTGCACGTTCAACAGGTCCCAGACACATTTCTTGTGCAGGCTGAATGGAATGCTCCGCCCAATCCTCAAACTGATCTCGAATATCATCTCGATGTTTTCTGCAACACGTCTAAGTTCACGTGGACATGGTAAGAAAATGTATTTCTAATATATATATATATATATATATATATATATATATATATATACATACATGATGCACACCAAGCGTTGTTATTCAAGCCCCAATTGTGTGGGACTGCTAAGTCCACTAAAGTCGGGTCGTCGTCCGTTGCCCCTTGGCGGGGGTGGCCGCAGTACTGTCTTCTCGAGATTACTCCACCTGGCCACTTTGTCTTGCTTCTAAGGTTGCTCGACACTGTGCGGCAATTATTTTCCTAGACAGTAGCTCTCGCTCAGTATTAAAGAGAGCGCAGCGTTTGCAGCATCGTTAGTCTCTCCTGAATAGCACTTACTACTTCTGGTCTTTTTGAGGCGGTGTGTTATGACCCTGGTAGTCGTACGCTTTAAGGTGTAACGCAATAAGGGTGCGGCATAACGCATGATGCCATCTAAAACTAGTAGTACGAGACGGAGTTTATAATTGGTTGCTCTTGCGGTCCGCGGGAGAGTTTTTTGCAGCTCTGCTAAGCCTTTAGCAGCTTTTTTGCTGCATGGTGCACATGAAGTGTTTCTGTCATTGGGTGCCTCTAGAGGCGTAGGTTTAGATCCTGCGGAGAGCGCATCAGACCGTTCAGAGGAATTGTGTGCGTTTGTTGTGAAGCCAACTAGCATGTAAAGATATTGCCCTGCTGTTGGCAGTTCTTCTTTCAAGCAGGTCCTCGTCAGGGGCGTCACGTTAGTGCCAGATCATCTGCGTAGGCGATATAATAAACCCCCGGGGATGTGGAAATCTACTCCATTGTAGATTATATTTCACAGGATTAGACCCAGTACGCACCTTTGGGGGATCCGCATAGTCTACGCATTCGTAGGGAGATGCTTGGTCTTGTAGGTACGTTTTGAACACAAGCAAATACATGAGGAGAAGTTTATTCGATTCATGCAAATCAGTGAGTGGAGTCATCGACGTATAAGGTTGATCCAAAAGTCCGTTTGGTTTTTGCCCATCTTTAAAGACACATGTCGTTGCAACGGAAAGCTTTTATTGCTCATTTTGTTCAACTGCCTTAGCCAACGTTTAGACAAGTTCATTATTCCATTCCTCCAGAAAGTGGCGTCCTGGCTTTTAAAGTAATGGTCTACATACGTTTTAACACCATCCAAATAATCAATATCTTTGTTATTAAGAGAATTTGGAAGAGACCGAAACAGAGGGTGACCCGATGGAGCATGGTCAGAACTATACGCAGGATGTGGCAAAATATCCCATCCAAAATCCTTTAACATCTTGGCGGTGAGCAAAATTGTGTGCGACCTGGCGTTGTCGTGGCGGAAAGTCACTCCTTGTCTGTTTGTCAATTCCGGCCGCTTCTGATCAATTGCTTTCTTCAAATTGCCCAGTTTTATTTCAGTCCAGGCAGTATTTTTTCGTATTCATTTGGCTGTAACAACCCATGAAAGATTACCCCTCCGCATCCCACCAAACATTTAACATCACTTTCCTTGTATAGGTCAGGGCTTGGCAGTTACTTGGGGCTCACTTCCTTTTTAAGCCACGTCTTTCTGCGCACAACGTTCTTATAGAACGGGTGCGGGTTTCGTCCGAGTACTGTTGTTAATGCGGCCATGCCTACTGTCACAGGGCGTCTGGGTCGGTCTCGGTCGAAATCGCCGTTTCTAAATCAGACAAACCACTTTTGAACTTTCTAATGTGTTACTTCCGCTATACACGTTACATCTTACGTCTTAGTAACGACTTAAGTTGCATTATTTTTTTTCGGAAAGAAAATAGCAATAAAATGCCGAAAATGCACATTTAGCTCTGCCATCTTGGCTCGAGTGTTAAAGTTTGCGTGAGTTAGATATTCGAACTAATTCCACGGTATAATTCAACGCAGATCTACTCTTACTGTCATGTAGTGAACCAACCTTCTCCCAAGAGTTTCCGTCCTCCCCCGGGCCTGCGCAGTGCAGCGCACGCAACTTTCCGAACTGACTTATATATATAAATATATATATATATATATATATATATATATATGTATATATGTATATATATATATATGTATATATATATATATATAGATATATATATATATATGTATATATATATATATATATCTATATATATATATATATATATATATATATATATATATATATCTTTATACATACATATACATTGCAGGGTATTCCGCCAAACAAAATCGAATTTGTCGTAATTCAGCGCACGCAACTTTCCGAACTGACTTATAGATAAAGCATATAAATATATATATATATACATACATATACATTGCAGGGTATTCCGCCAAACGAAAATCGAATTTGTCGTAAGGGGCAGCTCCGACGACCTGTGCGTGGTGACGGTGACCCCGACAACGGCTTCGGTCACGCCGGAGAAGTGGGGACCGTCGACGAACGCCACCGTTCGCTTTCGGGGCTTAAGTGAGTGCTCACTTTTGTTCAGGCGAAATACAACTAATTTGAAAAGCGTGCTAAAATGTCTATTCCCTGTGTTCTTGTTTGTTTGATTGTAGCATTGCAACAGTGGTACATTGAGCCTTTACCGTATGATCGTCTCAATAATCAAAAGCACGTATAATAAAAAAATTATATATATATATATATATATATATATATATATATATATATACAGGAAGCTTCGTTTGAGATTGGGATGCGATGAGTTCGCTTGCTTTTAAGCTTGTACCTAAAGAAAAACAGATATTTAAATATTTTTGCACCTGCGCGTGGGGACAGGCCTACGAAACGTTCTAATTTCATGCAACCTCGTTTCATAAGACGTTCAGTCAGATTTATATAAGATTTTATCAAGTAGTACCCATTTTCACCTTACAGAGAGACCAGTGGCGGTCAAAGTCATTGAGGTACATCGCGGTTTCTACACGTTCGAAATCACTCCACCGCCGACAGCCTCGCCGGCTAACTTTACCTACCAGCTGTATCACGAGACAGCCGAACACGCCGAGTCGTGGCCTGACAATAAAGTGAAGATGTTCTTTCTAGACTCATACAGCGAGCACCAGCTGGTGGCCCGCGTCTGCATTGAGAAGTTCTGCGGGGATTTATATCGGTTCCAGTTTACGACAAACACCGCAGGTACGAAAGAGACAAGCGATTGGGTTAAGTCTTCACCAAAAGATTGCGATTTTCAAAGCTCAGTCCATTTTTGAGACGGCTGCATCAATCTCTTAGATAGAACAATCACTTTGCAGTATAAAGAAAAGTAGTTAAATATTCGCTTACTACGTTTTATGTTTCTATGCAAAGCAGCCATTGCAGTTTTGTTCTTCTTTTGTTCAACCGCTTTTTTCGGTTAGCTTTGCTATAGCTGACTATACCATAGTCACACTCAACTCAGTAATCTTGTATCAGTTTTAACCACTATCACTTGATAGCGTTTAAATATCATTACTGTTTTTGTTCTGGGTAAAAACGATTTGCAAATTATGCAAAAAACAATTTTTTTTTCATATCTGAATTGCCTTTTTGCTTCCACTTGGTACTGTATTTGGACTTGCGAGGAGACACAGTCGCATCGCAGTGGAGTGATGTCAAACACAATAGCGGACATGAGCAGATACGCCCGATCGTAAGATTTCCGGCACACACCAGGTGCATCAAGTATCTTTTACATTTAGCTACCTTTGCGTAGTTAGCTGTGTTCTTTTTGTTCATTTTTTTTGTACTAACAGCTAGCCAGAGGAAGGTTAAATACATTTCTCGGTGTAACATTTCGCACTAGCGTAAACGGCAGTCAATAAAGTCGTACGAACACGGAGCAGTTGGGCCAGGCCGAGGGTCGAGGAATTAGGACCATGTTACGACAACAATAGCTGCCACTCGACGTCCTCTGGCTGGACGGTTCGCGAATGAGTTCACCAATCCGCTGTCTGTACTTAGCTACTTGGTAGTTTATCGTAGCGGTGCGGCAGCTAACTGTCTGAGTGTCCATGTTTTGTTTCGATTTCTACCAGAACCGGGTCACGTGCGTGATCTAATCGCAAAAACGGTGAATGTAACCGGCGTGGCGGTCTCCTGGACCGAGCCTGCAGTGCGACATGGGCCCATTGATGGCTACCACATCCGAGTGGTCGACTGGGAGACGAAGTCGATGTCGGCCATCACCCAGAGCGGTCACTCGACCCGGTTCACCTTTGAAGCCGACAAGGAGTATGCACTGTAAGTAGTGGGGACAGCAGCAGGTCCGTAATCGCAGGCGTACTCGTAGTTGTAGTAGTTGTAGCAATAGAGTCGAGCTCGGTGGCGTGGTGGATTAAGCCTCCGCTTCGCAACCGGAGGAGACACTAGATAGGTGCGCGGGTTCGAGCCCCACCATTGTACATTTGTATTTATGGGGGTAGTCCGTCTATGAAGCAATGTGAAAAACAGCTTCGTGGACGTTAAATCTTGGCTGAGGGTCAGCCCGAAAACTTTACTATAGTTGTAGCAATAGAAGTGGCAGTGTCAAGAACAGAAACACCGAGGAAGGATGATCGGTGTCGAAGGCCCGGGCGGCAAAGAAACGTTACCACGAACGGTAGCTGGAAGCCACACAAGGGGCATAGCTGGCCAGTACGGACAAAACACACTGGTGTTCGAGATTGGAATTCCTGAATGCGCATCCCGCACTATATATGTTGCGCACGAGCCTCTCGATGTAAAAGCTATAATACCCTCTATACTTCGCTTCATCGATACGCCTGCCCAGAGGGGTATCCTGCAACAACACAGCCTCAGCCGGAGGACTAAGAACCCGACGACGTACAACGGATTTGGCCAAGGCCACATTCTTGGGTGCGACCACCACTTTTCTAAAACTGTTTATGTCTGTATCTCCTGTAAACGCCGGGTCGTTCCCAGACACAGTTTACGGAGGTCAAAAATATAAGTTTGCCGTCCGTCACCGCATGAGGTTTGATATCATACGCTGGTCTGCCTTGTGCTCTGTGTCATAGTCAAGGCTACGTAGAGGCAATTTCTGGATGGCACGGCCGATGCACTTGGCACGGCGCACCTACTAACCACACTATACCAAAAAAATAATTAATATCGGGTATCACATTTTAATTCGCATAAAGATGGCAGGGCGTGCTGAGTGGGCAGCTTTATTAGACTATCTGAAAGGAGAGTAAGCACCAAATGGCAGACGGGTTGCCGAAAGAGAAATCGCAGGGCTTGCAGCAACGTCGCCGCTGTTGGGTTTTCCGTGAAACCAGCAGAAGCACAACCGACTGTATACACATCGAAGTCAATGCCTAGTGATAGTTGTGAATGTATTCTGCGCTGAAGGCAACCACGATAGGTGTTCTAAGTGGGTATCACGCATGGCAGCACCCATCATCCCCCGCCCCGTTCGTCCGGGCCGAGTTCCACACTATTTGCAGAACATCTCATATGTATGTCAAGGCATTTATATCTGAAGAATTATTATTCCAAATAAAAAGTAGCGCTATATAGTGCTACTGGCGGTCGGGGTACTAACAGCAGACTGGCATGCGAGAAAATCTGCCGTAGAATTAAAGGAGTAGAACTTCTCGAATATCTGCGAAGTGACAGGTATAGAGATGATCGGAGCCGATCTAATAGATAGGGCTCCTTTTCTGCCACTGCGCTATCTCCTCGTATAAACAGATTTCTGCTGTTGCATGAACGATAATAGGGCGATAGAATGGCATATTATTAAGATAATACATTGTCTTAGATATTAACTAGTTGATCACGGCAGGCACCTTCTTTCGGACGATTTCACGAACGCTACTGTCGTTCTCGTGCTGGAGACTAAAATACAATATCATCATTGCCATTTTCATCATAAGACTAGTATCGCCATAATACGTTTGACTTAATTTCGGCTTTAAATCTGAGTTGTATGCAAGTATGCAAATAATTGCGTTGATTACAGTTTACTGCAAAGGGGTGAAACGAGTTCAGCATATATGCGAAAATAACTGCGAAAATTTGTGGGCTTTTGCCGGACCCTCACGCGCGGCGTCAGAAGTTGGCCGAGGTTGTTTACTCGTGTTGCTACTATGCAGAACTACGTCATTCATCTGTCGTTAAGTAGAAGTTAAAAAAGCTGTAATTTAGGGGCCGTGTGACTAGTTTGCTGGTCATAGGTGTCATCTACCTGGGTGTCGCCGCTTCGATCCCTGTTGTTAAGCGAATTTTCTTCCGGCGATTCCGGTCATCGAGAATCGATGATGAACCATGTCGCTGAGAGTCAGCGGCCATGCTGCTGCTGCCACAACAGGGTGCCTGTTGGGGAAACCCAGTATATCTCAGCACGTCCGGCCCTTTAGAGGTAACCTTTTTTTGAGAGATATGCAAATTAAGTGAAAATTACTACGTTACAGAAAACAAACCTGGCCAACGTGTGCCCTTTGCTTGTAGGTATTCTGTGAGCGTGCAGGCTTTCAACTATGACCTCTTCAACCACAGCCAACAGATGAACGGCCCGTTTCTCTCCGTCAAAGTCCTTACCGGAGGAAGGTGTACGTATCACTTCTGTGTGTTGTGAAGAATAGCACGACTTATATGATACATTTGCTAACTGACTAACTGTTCAGCTGTCTAACTTGTTATATTGAGTTAGTAAATTTGCTCAATCAAAGATTTGGCCGGTAACTATTCAACCATCTGACCGACTAACAAAGCTGTGCATATTGTATAGAATTAATTTTGCCTATTGACTTTGTCATGTCTAGTTTAGGTCAAAAGCAAGCTAAAATATCGTAACACTGCATAAAATGCAGATTTTTCTAGTAGCAAACATTTAAACAAATTGTGCTGACGAACTTACTGGTGCACACAATATATATGCGCTTAAGTCGATACAGCAGCATCCGATGTAACGCGGGCCTATCCGCAGCAGAATTTTATTTAGACACTTTTTTATAGTTGATGATTAAGCTAAATTATTACTGCGTAAGGAATTAGATATTTTTCTGTATCATAACGTACAATGACGACAGCAAAGACTCCAAAATCGACACCCGCTTGCACGATCTTCCGATCCTCGTCGTAGACCAGGATATAGAGCGAAACGCTTATATATATATGTATATATATATATATATATATATATATATATATATATATACATTTTTTGGGGGGACTTTTGATATTTAATTTACATTCTGTTATTTAATTGCCGTAGAGTTTTTAGTCGAATTTTCATTCCTCTTAAACTAGGCTATAAGTTTAAAGCTAACAAAATATTTCAGTCATGCGACGCTTTATGTGAAATGTACATTACAAGAAAATCACAACATTCATGCATAGGTTCGGGTTGCTCTCCAAGAAAACAGGGACATTACAACTTCCTTTTTCGCTGTGCATTTCGGTTCGTAGCAAACCTTAGATCGCGTATACGAATGTCTACAGTTGAACATTTGACAACATAATTCTTCATTTTGTATGACCTTTTTTTGTAAGCATTTTTGGTCCAGTTCTTTAAAAACATCAACGATGTCCTCTACGTGTCTGTCCTTTCGTGGCACACCGCAACGAAATGCAACTTTATCAACTTTTTATTTACTTTTACCCTTTTGCAGCTGCTCCACCTCCAAGCACAATCGAGGTGCTGCAGACGTTTGACTCGAGCCTCGAGGTCCGCTGGCATCCGTCGGAGTTGCAGACAAATGTTACCACCATCGGGTATCGGGTTCGGTACCAACTAGTAGCTGAGAAAACTTCAGACGCGACTCTTGTGCAGGTATCTACTAGTTTTACTCTGTGTGTTTGTTTTCTAAAACGTTTCGTAGATTGTTACATGGTCGCAGACTTTTTGTAAGACCTTCCTTACACTAATATTCTCACTAGTCATATCTAAATCGGTGTCCTATTGACATTCACTGCATTGATGATAATAATAATAATAATAATAATAATAATAATAATAAATGTTGACACGGAAATGGTTTTATCAGATGTTTTCTGATTGTTGTCGCAATACTCCTCTAGCTCATTGCGATACATTCAGCAGTCAGGCCGTTTTAGTTTTGAACTAATTTTTTTTGCTGAAGTAAATAACGACGATAACTACGGATGACTGTGTGTGCTTCTGTACATTTCCGACAGGATGTACCGGCACCTTCTGATATGTTTGTCACAGAGACGCATGTGATTCTCGACCACTTACTTCCGTGCTCAAACTACTCGGTGGCTGTGGCATCCTGCTCATCGAGAACGTCCTGCGGCCGATCTCTCACCAATATATTCACCACGGCTGTCAGCGGTAAATTAATGCCAGTTCCTCCTTTGCAATGACCGCGTGCGAAATCGCCGCCTAACCTAAGCAGTCTGTTAGCGTTCAACAAGCTGCAATAGACGGACTTAGGCCAAAGCATTTCACAAGAGGAAAGTCTAGTATTGGGAAATTCACATCTGTGCACGAAAACAGTTTGACGCAGTCACGGCTTTTCTTCTTAAAAGAGTCTGTCGTGCGTGTTTAGCACTAAAATATATCAGGCATTTATACCGGTCTCTAGATAATAGGCAATCTAGCAGTCAGCCGCGTATTCGTCCTTGCTTTGGAAACTATAATGCTTCACAAGTCGTGGCTGTAGCTTTAAGTGCACTAAACGAGATTTAGCAATATCGACAGCGTTACTGACGCTACATTTCCCATGCAGTAAAAAACTTAAAAGTCTCGCGCGTTTAGTTTATTGTCAATTCGATAGCCCCACGTCGTAGTGTCAGAGTGTAAGACGGCATGGTTGTAATTATTTACAATTAGTTTTGATTCAGAAATCTTTAAAGTTAATCTAATCAAAAAGAGTACTGCAATCTTTCGATTCGGTAGTGTCATCCGAATTGAGAGGGATAATACCAGTGCCGCAATCACCAACAATGACGGCTAGGATGTACTACAATGCACCCCACGATCGGTAGACTCACGCTGCAATATAATATATAATATATATATATATATATATATATATATATATATATATATATATATATATATCTATTATATTATATATATCAGAAAACTGTTGTCTGCCTGTTGCAGCTCCAAACGCACCGAAGGGTCTGACGGTCCTTCAACAAGGGGCTTCGTCGATTGTGGTGGAATGGTCGGCTCCAGTTGAGCAACTATGTCCGATTGACGGCTACGCAATTGTCGTTTGCCCTGAGTCAGCGACACCCTGTCCACTCGAAGACGACTGGCAGTACCTCGAGGCGACCGCCCGAAGGTAAGCCAGCGTGCTTCCTGAAAGACGGGGCAACCTGTCGTTCCGGATCGACACACAGCAGGTTGCCCTTCCTTAGCCATTTCATGGCATTTCCTGGTTTCTGCAGTCTCGAGCTGATGCAGCTTGATGATTTGACCGATTTATTTCTTCTTGGGTTGATCTAGCTTGGGGTAACCCACGACAGCGCCAAAAAGAGTGCCATGGCTATTCGCTGCATTTATCCCACCATTACGGCCCAATTATCTTCGTGTTAAGATGGATTAACGTCGTATGTGGAGTGGCTCTGTGGCTCGGATATTATAAGTAATCAAAAATCATATACTTATGTATGCGAGTACATCTACAATATGTGGAGAGAAATATGACAGCCTTATTTTACTTGCAACATTTTGCGCATTGTTGCTAGAATAAAGTCTAGAAGAAGAAGTTGCGTGTGTTTCAAGCATACTTTAGCTAAAAGTTTAACTCTGATTGACTGAGTGGTAGTGTCGGTTATATGAGAATAATGTTATCGGTAATATGGATCTACAATTTTCAAACCATGGCTCTACTTTTCGTTAGAGCAGACTAAAGACAAGTTCAAGTTTGCGCACATTATAAATAATTAGTCCGTTCTTGCATATTCACAAGGCAACTGCATTTATACTTGTGCAAACCTCAGGTAACACTTAATCTGGACGATTTCGAGTTACGGTGGGGACACCGCCTTGCCAAAACGGTCACACTTCGAGCGTATAGCAAACTCAATAGTGGAAGTAGCCTGTTTTCAACAACGGTTACAGCGAACATCCACGTTACCGCTGGTGAGTCAACCTACAAGTATAGTATACCTTCTGTTCCCTCTATTATATAAAAGATATAGTGATTTATTTTAATATATTCTCTCATTACAATTATGAAGTATGCAGGTTTGAGTACGATCCATAGCGTTTATGATAGAAGCTATGCCCCCTACAAACGGCCAAATGCATCATCTTAGAAACCTGACATTGCGTCGATCACTCATAACAGCTTCTGTGCGTTATCGACATTCATTTCGATTTTTCACTTACTTATGCTCTTAAAACCAAAAGTCTCCAACGTTAGGAGTACAAGTGGTAGCTCCTTGGTAGCTCGTAATTCTGTATTTCGCATTTCCGCATCCGCGCGTTGCTCGTACTATCCAGACTTAACTGGGATGTGGCGCTGTTGTGAATGAATGCCTCTGGTAGTCATTTAGAATATCTCTGGTAGTGACGGCGTAGGCTGAAAAACCTTCAATATCTTTAAGGGTATTTTTATGTTCTTTTATGTTCGTGGCACGTAGGCAAATCTTGGTGACCACCAAGACTGTGTCTCCCGAGACATAGTGCCACCACCTGCGGGTGCATAAGTGTCAGTCGTGAGCTTATCTTTACCAGAGTCTCTTGTTTGGCGCGTGGAGTTCCTTCAGATACTACAGGAGAGCCTAAGGTTGCTCTGGATAAGGATAAGATATCCTAAAAAATGTTTTTATGATGGCTTATATACCATGCGCTTGATATATAAGAAGTACCTTCGAAGCTAATACTTCGCACTTAGCCGCGTTGAGTGTGGCCCTCCCGGTTCCTCGAAGTCCAATACGGTCTGCAAATTCTTTGACATTCGCGGAACCACTATAACGGCCTTGTCTAGATACCAGACATTAAAGGCGCTTCGTAAACGTAATACCATTTCAGATATGTCGAGTCAAAATACGGCTTTACAATCCTGTAGGATAACTGGATCGACTCTTGAAGCCTGCTCTCATCCTCATCGATATTGTTGTCCCTCTTTATTGTGTTAAACGCGTTTTGGGAATCTAGTTTGACCTGCACTTTTGTCGGATCTTCTGTTTTTCTAAAAAGCGCGTGTAGCGCATACTCGTTCTCTATGTAACGCAATGAAACCGCTGCAACAATGACTCGTTTGTTCATAGCCATCGCATCGTAATTCAACTCCACTTCATTCATGTACCACACTCCAAAATGGCTGTACATATGATCCCGGTATTTATGCGATCATAAAAGCGTTTTTGTTTTCTGTTTAAGTAGATTAATATATATATATATATTCTTTATGGGGCCGTCTTCTCCGGACGGCAAATTTATTTAAGTTCAATAATTCTTCATTGAGCTTCAAATTTTCATTATTACATACATTCAATTAATTATAGCTAATTTTGCAGGTATAAAGGTAATTTTGCAGAAAAGGCTATCGCCCGTGTCTGCCCTATATATATATATATATATATATATATATAAAGGTTAAATGCTGAATATAAATATTCATCTCTGTGGTGTGAGCGACCACCTGTGACATGCTGGAGCAACAGACAAATACTAGCAAGGCAATTGTACAGCTTATCCCTTTAACTAACAAAACGGAAGTCAATTATGTATCATAAGTCGTTCATGATGACATGCCAAAGCAAGCACCAAAGTTTTATTTCGTTTCCTCCACTTATGTTTGTCAACGTCAAAGCGAGAATCAATAGAGTTGTACATGCGCCGCCTTAAGAACCTCGAGCGAAAATAAGCACCAAAATAATATCGGGCTTAAGTTATATAACAAAGATAATATAAAGCTAAATAACGATAATATAAATAAAGATAATATAGGAAGTGCGTTCCTACTTCTATACCACAAAAGTAAAGTGTACGTATTGCATATTGTTCTCAGGGGGCTCATATGTGGCCGGAGCTGTTATATCGGGGCTACTGATCGCCGTTGCAGTTGTCGCATTCGTGATCTACCGGAAAGGCTGGCAATCTCTTCGATCTAAGTAAGATTTAACTTTATTTATTAGTACATCGCCTTTTGGTACACGTGTTCATTAAGTCTCCGAAACGGCATACGTTTTCTTCAATTCTCGTACATGTATAGAATATGTTAGTAAGATGTAACAAATTTGCTGTTATATATATATATATATATATATATATATATATATATATATATAACTTTACTGTCAATGTATATAGTAACAGTGAACTTAAAAGAGTGTGTTATGTCGATGCGGCCGGCCGGGCATAGCATTAGAAAATGCGTAAATGCGAGAACACAAGTTGTTTAATGTTAGATATATATATATATATATATATATATATATATATATATATATATATATATATATACCAGTGTGTTCGGAAAAGTCTACTTCGCTAAACGATATCTAACGTTGGCTAGAATAAGAAAAGTGGTCGAATTGAGTTGCACAGTTCGCAATAATCCAGATCCTGTGATCTGCCTAATTTGTTTATCTTTCACGTTCAATGTATTAAATTTATATTTTGCGGTTACGTTTATAAAACAAACACCTTTAGGATAACGCGCATCTTTGGGGATAATTAATTGCACCAGGGGCGGGGATGTTAGCGATTGGTGTACGGTCTGCATCTTCACAGTCCTCCTCATCGACCCACCCCGCAGAGTTCAGAAATACGTGGCACTTCTTTGAAGCCGTGGGAGGGGATCCTCGAACTCAATTGGCTCTCATGAATATCGTTCTGGCTACCACTCTCCAATCTGTTCGTGAATAATAGCGTCTAGAAAGTGGACGCCTGCCGCCCATGCGGCGGCATCCATCGAACAACAATATCACGTGTCGATTCTCCTGCGTGCCAAAACTGAGGACCCGGACCAGGAAGGATTCGGGCCAAAATGAGAGCGTAGGGTCACATCGTTCTGCTGCCCCGGCGTGAGAATCTGTACGCGTGTCCATCTGCGACTTTCCAATCCGCGCTATATTGGCTTGGAATTGGCCGTGGCCCGTGACGACGTAAACCGAAATGTACGTGAGTGGCCCTTGGCCCGTCAAACCAACGTTGCAAGTTCGAAACAAGCAACCGAATCCATCCCGCCCGGGCCACTCCTGAGCCGGGCGTGACCCACTCGTGAGCTCACGCAAGCTCAAGGCTTGTCTCTCTCTGACTCACGTGAAGTCGCGCTATCCTTCCTGCGCTCGCTTCTTTGCCGGGCACGTAGATCCCAGGGGACTTCGAACGAGCTCATCAGACATGGAGGGGTCGTGTCGCGCTGCGCCATGCGAAACGCTCATCTTTTACGGGCGGTGCGTCGGACTACATATATCGGCCCAAGCCGGTCTGTATCCGGCGATCGTTAACCGCCGCGTTAACGGTTTTATATAATTCAAGCCTATAACTAATGAGACTATCCTGCATCTGTATGCGAGGAGGATGCGACGCAGAGAATAGAGGGATCGATAACCTATCAGAGGATGCAGCTTTTTTCAAAACTATCGCATCTGCAGTGATCATAATGCTACCTTTTGTGTGTGTGTGATATATATATATATATAATATATACATATACATATACATATATATATATATATATATATATATATATATATATATATATATATATATATATATGTATATGTATATATATATATATATATATATATATATATATACACACACACACAAAAGGTAGCATTATGATCACTGCAGATGCGATAGTTTTGAAAAAAGCTGCATCCTCTGATAGGTTATCGATCCCTCTATTCTCTGCGTCGCATCCTCCTCATATATATATATATATATATATATATATACATATATACGCGTTTGAAATAAATGGATGGTCGTATCGGAATAAATATAAACCAAAACCATGAAATACCTTCATACTTAGACACTGCTTTATGCGTTTTAGCATTTTCAGAAATGGACCGCGGCTCGTAGACGACGAATGCGAAGATGGCGGACTTCACCCAGATAATCATGAAATGAGAACCTAACTCCCGATTTGAACTGCCATCGTCGTAGTTTAAAATGTGTAGATATATATTCGAATGGAATTTACATCTAATCTCTATCTACGCAGTGTTGCAAATGTACAGCTTTCTGGGAAAACAATTGTAAGCCGTAAATTTTAATAAATCTTTATCCGCATTGCGTTGCACGGCCCTATATGCAAAATGGCGTCAATGTATGTAATCAGAAGTGCAATTTGTATGTCATTGAGACGACATTTTCTCGTATAAACGCTGTGGCTTTCGTACGGGAATCTGGTGGCCACGAATGGCATCGCTACCGACACCTTCAAGCTCACCCGCACCGTCGACACCAATGTTTTTCGTCCTGACACATCAGTCAACGAGGCCGAACCGTCTAATTATTTACATAAGTACGCTCATTTACGCGCGCAGATTACCAATTCAACCCGTTTGCCTTTTGGTCCATGCCAGGAGAGGGACCCCCTGACGATGCGCCAACTCAATTGTTAAACAGCCGTCTGTTGCCACTGGTCAGAAGAGAGCAGTAATTATTTGAGCGGCAGAAGCTATCTATCGATATCCAGCGTGGCTACATCGGCCCGGTACTGGCTACGCTACCGAGAACATGTCACCTTGGGCCTTTCCTTGCTGCCGACGCGGACCCAAGGATTAGAGGAACAGTGCACGTTTACCTGGGAACAATTGTACTCCCAATAAATAAAACGATGCTTCTGACGGTTAAAAGTATTTATATATGTATATATATATATATATATATATATATATATATTTTTTTTTTTTTTTTTTTTGCGCCTTGCTAAGAGAAGTTAGTCAGACTGTGACTTTTTTTTAAAGATTTTCCGTAAGGCAATGTCTGTACGTATATAATTGATTTTGAGGGTTACAATAGCGCAATTGGCTACTTGCTTGGAAATTAGAAATATGAAAGCATGAAGTTTTTTCATCATAAGAACGTTGGAATAAGGTTATGGTGTGAGGTTATGTATGTATCATGAATTATTAATATTATAATAAATATGTCAAATTAAAACAGCAGCTTATATATATGCGGCTTTGCAAATGCACCGTTGCATTTTTTTAAGGACGTGACATAATTATCTGACTGAACGTATATATATATATATATATATATATATATATACTAGCGGGATTTGGTCTTTGCCAAACCACAATGATTTCATTAAAAAGTGGAAAAACGCAAACATTTTTAGTCGTAGCTTATATATAAGCCACGTTAGAATCACCTTAAATCCTTATTTTTTAAAATCGATTTTTTAAAGGCAATTATTCTCCATTCGTTGCCGTTTTTAATCTATTGTTCTGCAAGGCAACAAAATCACAAGAGATGACGGTGTGTCCAAATTGCCCCCTTTTCGCAAAACTACGGGCGTAGCGCAGGGTGACAACTTGAGCCCGTTACTTTTTTCAGTCCTTATTAAGGATCTACCCGCGAAGATCCGGTGTCTGAGAAATCTGGTAGACGGGATCTTGTACGCAGATGATCTCGTCATCTATGGGAAGAGTCGCAATTCATCAGGTTCAACAGGCCCTAGCCAGACTTCACGCGGCCACGCCTGAGCTTAGACTAACCGTAAATCTGACGAAGACAGTGGCCATGAAGTTTAGAAGAGGCGGGCGCTTAGCTGCTAACGATGAACTTCGTTTGGCCGGTTCCGACTCACCTTACTTTAGTAAGTTTCCCTACTTGGGACCGGGCTTCTAACGTCAAACAGCCGATGTTTCCTGCAACATATCAAGGGAGTCCTTCTTCCAATTACGTCAACGTCCTCAAAACGTGGGAGTGTAAGTTTGCTGAAATCGATGCGGATTTCTTTAGCACAGGACCAATGCAAAAGCAGGCATGGAAAGGGCCGAGCCGATCTAACCGCCATGTGGTGACTGGGTTCGCCGTGCATGGTTTTCAACCACGTGCTGTGCGCGACCCTCGGGTTCCATGATCCCTCGGACTCATGTGTGTGTCAACGTTGTAAACTATCATGCGCTAGATGCCATGCTGCCTCCTGTACCCTAGTCTCGTCTCGAGCTAGTCTAAATAACCAAACTTACGTCATAGTTTCATAGCTTTTACATATATATTATTTTATAAGTCCAAATGTGTGTAAGTATATGCATATATTTTAACTGTACTATTGCTATACAATATGTGTGATAATAAATCTGACTTTCCATTTGTATGCAGCCCCAGGCAATTTCGTTCTTCACATCAATCAAGCGTTTACTAACCTGTATTACTTTACCACGGTTGCTCCATTTTGCAGTATTTTACAGTCGCTGTAATATGTTGGCAAAGGAAATACAGTGCTCTACTTAGTGTCCTTACAGTAGATGAAAACTAATTGATACAGATTTAGACTTTAAAAATCCGAAATCTAAGCTCATCCTCAGACGTTATTAGATCTACTTCGGTAAATCACAACGGGTGCCACAGTTTATTGAGACATTTTAGTCTATCTAATATGCTCGTACTGGGGTCTTAGAGATCACTTTAGCTGAAGAAAATGATATTTTAGACTTTAACGTTTTGTCGCCTGAGGCAATATATTTTCAATCTTAGAATAGCGTAGTTCCAAGGCCAGTTTCCAAAATAACTTCTAAAGTGTGAGATTGTGATTTATGTCTGCTTGCAGACGATAATATAGGTGTAGGACCTCCCCCCCTCACTCTCTTCACTCGGCAAGCACCGTTGCAATAATTACTTAATATATGTAAAATCAAGTTTGTAGGATAGCAGCGTCCGTTAAGCAGCGCGGGCATAGGCAGCGTCGATTGGCGGCAATGGCGAAGCAAGCTAAACCATACCGCCAAATAGAAGGGGGTGCCTCTACCCCAGTATCGAAGACGCGGGAAGTCACTAAATTCGCGGGCAAATCGGTGATATAAGTTTTGTTTTTAATCGGTGATCTAAAAGGAGGCATGATAATTAATGAGTTAGTAGTCGTTGGTGCGAGCCAGTTAGAGGACGTGTGCGGCTTAAACGAGAGAATGGCGAACTCGTGACGGTCGCGGCCAGTCATGGAGATGGTAGACACAACAAAGTCATTTGTAAAAATAATTTACATTCATCAAACGTTTGTATGTTCAGCGTGTACTAAACTTCTCGGCATATCACAGGATTGGGCCATGTTTATAAATTTACGATTCTCGTTAACTCTGCGTAAATTGAGATTCACAACTCCTCTTTTCACTGCCTATATTTTCACAAGAAGAGTGCTTCTGATCGTAATGATCATAATATGTTGCTTAGGAAAAAAAGAAGAGCATTGTAATATGTATGCGTTCGCTGTAAAGTAGCTTCGCTTCTCTTTGTGCTATAGGTCTATTTGCGTGAGGGTGGATTGTGTCCTCAGTTGCTCGTTCCCTACACCCTCGGGAGTACCTTAAGGTGGCTGGAGATATACTTTGTTATATGCAATGTTTGTGTTTGATTATATTCAATACACCATTGCACAATACCATTCACCTCAAAGAGTCGTGAATGGTATTGTGCGCTGGTGTTCGAAAAATAGAATGCTATTATCTACGCATAAATGCATTGCTATAGAGCGTGGAAATTTGGATTATGACTTTGTAATTTTTTCTTAATGCTCTGACAACCATATTTTAGGCGCTCGTAATGAGCTAATTTTCATGTGGCACGATGTCGTCTAAATGCATCTATCTTCATCGCGTTCTCGTTACTGGATTTATATAGGCTTTCTCTAGCAGAGGTATGTAGCATCAGGGCAATGACAACCACGTCCAACAAATACAACCAGCAAGGCCGGGACTCGAACTTACGATTGTTTTGCTAACCATGGTTGCCATAGCAACGCCCCGTTTCGAACGGTACCTTAACCGCCTAAGCCACCACCGCTACAATAATAATTGATGATATCACACCACCTACATCAATTTTACCTTGCGACCCTGGTGTTCAAGTGTCTGCTGAACTCGATTTCAGCCGTTCTATTAACACAATTCGTTAAATCTTCTCTACTCCAAATTAATACAACTTTTAGACGAGACGACATATTCGTCTGCATATATCGATTGTAGTTTCTAAGCTGCTGTACTGCTATCCAGTTTGGTAACCGTATTTGCAGAGATATATAAACTTACTTAAAAAGAGGCTCTGTTGGAGAAATCTCATTGCTACTACCAAGCCAGAACGCGATAATAACAAACCAAGCGAAGGATTGTTTCTTCGGCTGCAACGGGCGAATCTAGCACACGAATACTCTGACGTTAGACCAGACGCTTTAAGAAATTGATCCTCCGTCTACACGAAGGCAGTTGCACCCACTGAACGCAAACAGAATATGCCTGCTTGGCGTTTATTAAGCTGGATAGACGAGAAAAGGTTTTAACCTGTTTTCCTGTCGAATACATGTCATTAGTTAGACTTAGTTTATCTACTTTACAAAGCATCTCCCTCTGCGCAAATAAAGGCGTTATATATATATATATATATATATATATATATATGTAGATTTGCATACATAGACGCAGTGGTGTGTATAGAGAACGCAAAATACTTTTTTTTTTCTGTGAGGGTTTCAGGAACCCATGATGGCCGGCCGTCGCCTCTAGTGGTTAGTGTAGTAATATTAAACCCATTAAGCTTGTATGTCTACCCCCCTGTTTGGGATTGTTTTTCCTTAAAACCGTTGTAACGGTGTGTTGTACGCGTTTGTTCACTCTCTGAGTTCGTACTCTCATCCTCACACTCCGTGGTACGTCCAGATGAGGTAAACCCAGGTAAGGCCAGTAGGTAAAGCCTGCGACCCTTGCTGCGGAGGTAAGTCAGGCTGCCGCCGCCGTCTCAGGGGGCCCAGCGTTTCCAGTTGCCTTCACCTCCCTCCTTGCTCTTTCTCTGGAACCTCGTCTCGATCAGCCCTTGCAAACCTGTCCCTGCTATCTGATTTCTGGACTGTCTTCCTTGCTATAACAAACTCGAATCACGTCGTTGTCGTCGTCGTCTCTGTCCACGCTTCTGCCGAAGTCATCATGTAATGATTGACAGCCTTTCTGAAAGCTTTGCTCTCTACCCGGCTAGGCCCCTAGACCCGTTCCTCCCCCCGAGCCTCGCGGCATAGCGTCGTATGTCCTACGTCGTCCCGCTTCCCAAAGGCACGAAGCACACAGATATCAGTACTCGCTTTTTGAATTTTGACTATTTTGTACTGGAACTGCTGATGTCCGGGCAGTACCCCTGTCATGAAGTAGGACAATTCGGCACACGAGTCTAATCACACTCCAAAATACAATATTAGGTGTTTGGTCCAGCTTTTTCTGCCATATACTATTTCTGTCAGGTGGAAATGGTGGAGCTATTTGCCACGATCAGAATCAGGTTACTATCCATAAATAACGACTTTACTTTTCTTACTAGCAGGCCCCATAGTAGCATTTTGGCTAAGACCAGAAAAACTTAGGTCGAAATCGTCCAATACATCCGGCTTACCCTTATTGTTAACGCTTTCTAGGCCGGCCTAAGCGCTCTTCTAATTTCCGTCGACCTTAGTGCTATATGACATCGAACAGACGCTGCATATAGAGCTGATGATTCGGCAACCTAAGCCAGAAGTCTCCGGTTCACTCCGACACACCCGCGATTCTTTTCATACGAACAAATCAATCGTCTTATCCAAATACACCTGGAGTAGCTATTAGGCATTTCCAGGAGCCTGAATTATTTTACTTTGGAAAACTGCATTTTTCCCTTCGGACACCTGACAAGGCAGTTTTAAGAGATCGTTTTAAACAGAACCTTGGGAAACTGCAGATCAACCTGTTCTACAGGTGGTTGTTCACCTTGACGCCGAGAACGTTTTTTTAAAAATAGATATGAGTTAGTTTATGCGATAGCATAAGGTCTATAGTTGCCTAAAGTACATGTGAAAAATACGTGGTAAAGGTTCAGCTATATACTTGATTGAAAGAAATGTTTTTTTTTAGAAGTTACAGCTAAAATATCTAGGTGTTTAAGCCATATCATATTGCTCGATATCACTCTGCTTCCAACAATAGCCAGCCACACAGTGAGTACTGGAAGATATTTCGGCAGCTCTGGCAGTCCTGTGTTACTTAGGTAAAACGTGCAGGTTATCGAGCCAGGCCACTTACGGTAAGCTAATTTCAATTTTAACGCAGTTTGCTAAGAGCTAGCGTGACGAAGACAAAATTCAACGGCCCGTAATGATTTGCCTATCAGATCACAGACGTAACGAGCAAAATCAGATTGCCCGCGTAACGCGCGAGTTATCGGTGTATAATAATAGTTCTATAAACGATGAGCATGTCAACTCTCGTGTGCGGTCACGTGCCGTTGGCTCTCAACGGGCAATACGATAACACGCAGCTCTATCTCTGTTCGTGGACAGACCACGTGTCGCGGTGCGTATATATAATTTACACAGGATTGTAATATAAATTGATATATAATATAAATATATATAACAGTTTAACTCCTAATTTAGACACTGCTGTGGCGAGTTCATATGCATGATAAACTTTTTGGCCAATCGTCAAGCTAAACACGTGCGCCATCTAAAGGCCAAATTGTGTCTATCGACATGGTTCTACGCTTTCTATTTTTTGTTAACATTTACCTTTTTCTCTGAGTAATATATATATATATATATATATATATATATATATATATATATATATATATATATATTACTATATATATATAGTAATATATATATATATATATATATTACCTTTTTCTCTGAGTAATATATATATATATCATTTCTCTCGACCATGTTTGAGGCATTCTATCCACAGACCCACGGGTTCGCCTCGGGGTGTGCTTGACCATCCCGCGTTGGTCAGATGCGACAGATGAATAAGAGGCTATTGCTAAAGAAAAGTTCAAGCCGTCTTCATAGCACTGCGAAGAAGTCTGCTCTACGCGAGTAGCGCGGGTTACAAGAAGCGTCTCCTTTTCCCATACGCCACCGATTCCACAGTCCTCTACGCAGCCCCCGTTTGGGTAAACTGGCGCTCCGGATTTCGCGTAATCGACAAGTGCTCAAGTGGGCCCAGCGATCGACAGCTCTAATGGTTAGCCGGGGAGGCTATCGAACTATCAGTTCGAAATGATAGCTGTGCTTATTCGCAAAGAGTAACGATCTTCAATTGTTTCTGTAATCGTACTCGTGTACTCAAAATAAACGCTTTTATGTTTGTTTAGATTTTACTACTACGAGTAATAACTAGATAGTGCACGCATAGTTTAGTACTAAATACGAAATAATATTTTACGACACCCGAAAACTCCGTGTCAGCGGGCTTTAGCTCAACACGAACAACTATGTTCAGGAGGAACTATGCTGATATTAAAGGCCGATGCCAAATAGATATGTGTCTACGGACTAATCGGTTAGAATTAACAGTGATGTCAGCGGATTGTTATTTGTGCAATATTATAGTGCTTAGACTAAAACTACAAAGAAGGTCAATAATGTAAGCTGTTTTTTATTTTGATTTGAATAAGGCAACACATACAACCATTAAATATATATATATATATATATATATATATATATATACGTTGACTGCATCTTTGAAAGTTTGTGATCCAACCTTGTAGTTTCGAAATTGCATCTGCTCATAGTTACATCGCGTTTAATCAAAGCTGGCAACACAGTGGCGGAAGCAGGTGTTTGCAATTTGATATAATGAATGCTCCCGTTTTTGTGGACAGGTAAAGCGAGACACGACAGTACCGAAAGCTCTTCTAGCGATTTCTCTATGCGCATTATTACATCATGTAGGAAAATCGCAGGGATTACTGAGGCGCGCCGATTTGCTGCGACATGGCTGGGTCAACGTATTGGCGACGCAGTAGTGTAAACGTGGGCTCTCGCTTAATGTTAGTAACGCTTGCCAATCATTATCAGATTGATAAACATCGTATGTTAGTATAGCGGTACGATCGTATGCCTCCACCAAGACAGCATGTCCTGTGTGACTATGCATTCTGTCCGCTGGGGGTGCTGTCGCGTGCCTCAAGGAGACAACCGCATTGTCACAAGCGTCACTGCACTCTGACAGACGACCATAGGAAGGGATGTACCAATGTCGGATAAGGGAATCGTGCCAATGTCGGAACAAGGTAATTCTAGCAGTCGAACGCGAAAATGAGGTCTCCGCTCTTGCATCTCACAAGTCTATGTCAAGCAAACAGAAAACTCAGGATGCCACACCCCGAGCAAAACATAGCTAGATCCTAGATTACTCCTTAAATAGGAGTGTAGAGGTGAAGTGTTTTCATCTGATGAGTGCACAGAGGCTTTGAGAGCAAGCGTGTATTTAGACACAACGCAAATAAGCTTGTCATCAGTATGTAAATGTTCATGCAAGACCTTGCTTGCAAACAACAACCGTTGGATAAGTCTCTGACGAGCTAATTGCTTGTTGTTGCTGTTGTCATTGTTTTTGTTACCATTGCGTGTGGCTACTTTTCGAAATTGTGTTCTTGCTGCCGTGTCCTACTTACTCTTCTTTGCTATGTTGCTGCCAGTTAAGAGAATTCGTTAGCTAGATACAAGCTGGGACAATTTTGCCTAGCTTCCGGATTTTCCAACCTGCTTTTTAAATTCCAACTTACAGTTTACGTCAACGCCGGCACAGATTACAGATTCCGATCGGTCACTGGTGCACCTGCGAAAGCTTCCTATGCAAAGTGTGTTTTATGCTGCCGTAGGCAAACATGTATCTTGCAAATAGTTTCTAGAAACTCAGTTTTAGATTTTTAAACTCTATATCTTCCGTAGATAGTTTAATCGTCGTCAAGAGGAAATCTGCGGCTTTCTTGAGACAGCACTTCGACCTCGACGTTCAAAGCGGGAACGCGGCGTCCGTCCGCGGCACGCTGCTGAAGTGGATCCAACCCACTCTATACGAGATAGATTAATATTCCCAGTGCACACGTTCTCAGGAGACAATTGTCCTTCCATTTGTATTCTTAATAAATAAACATTAATATATATATATATATATATATGCATTTATATTTGCACACTTAAAAAATGGTGTCTTGCTGTACAGTGCCTCATTTAAGTTGAAGGCCAAACCAATAGTAATTTTTCCGAAAAATGCGTTTGAAATATATTTGAATTAAATTGGCCTATAAGACAACAACTGAAAACATATGAAGAGATACAAATATATTGCACTCTTATAGAATATGCACATATAACATTCTGACGCACTGTAGCAGGAACGGTACCCCTTTTTTGGGGCTATTTCTAATAAAGCTTACCCTACAAGACGTACTGTAAACAATGTTGTAACACACCCATACACAAGGCTTGTGACAAATGATTCAATACTTAATTATTGCCTGGTGTATTAGAAATATCTACAAAGCATTGCAAAACCAAACTTAAACGTGTGTATTTGGATGAGTATCCCAGCACAATTAAAGCATTATAGATCTAATAAACACCGTTAGGTAATATGTAGGATGTGGACACACTTACAGGAGCGGGCAGACACAAGCGATAGCCTTTTCTGCAAAATGCGCTTAATTGTTAAAATTGTTTGAAATGTGTAATCATGAAAAATTCCAACTCAATGAAGAATTACTGAATGTAAATAAATGGAAAAGACGGTCCCATAAAAAAAATATTTTCCTTTTGTATGACCTATCGTAAAGCTTGCCCGTTGAAACGAAGTGCCGACCGGGTAAAGCTTTACGTAACACCTTCCAGGGAAATTGCTAAGTTTTTCAATTACGGATAAATTAATATATATATATATATGCTGCTAGTAGAATGTGTGGTAGGTGACGTTATGGCTTATACTTCATGGCATAGAGGCCGAATATGCAGCCAAACCATATGAAGAAATGAATAGGGTTATCTAATGACGTAACTCGACCGGGACGAGGATGTCATTGAGCGCGAAAGCCAGGATTGATTCATAACAAACCGTTAGTCGCAAATAGATATGCGTATGTGATATACACGCGTGTCGCGTGTATGTTTGTATGCGAAGCTATCTAAATCTACACGGGTCACTCAATGGACAAGGGGTGCCAGGGGACAAACTACTATATAATGGGCGGAACAGCGGGAGGTGACACGTCGTTTGAAATTGCCTGTGGAACAGTGGTACGCCAAAAGCATCACGGCTCATTTCGCTGTGTTCTGTGTATAGACGTAGTCAAAACAACCTTTTCGGACTTGTGCTGTGAAACATCTCTTCCACTGGACAAGGATGTTGATCAGGTCGCTGCTGTTATGCGGCCTCCTGGCGATAGCGTGGGCAAAGCGTAAGTTCCTCGACTCCTTTTACAGACAAGATTTTTGGACATCGATCTGCAATTCGTAACTGTACATATTATATATATATATATATATATATATATATATATGAAATATGTTGTTACACGCATTCGCGCAAGTATATTGTCGCGAATTTTCTACCCTGTGTTACTGAATGTAGATAGAGGTAGACGGTGTTCCTTGGCAAGGTGCTTTAATCGATAGAATTTAAAAACTTAAATTCAGAAAATGTCTTGCTATTTATATGTTTTGTTATGTTTTTTTTATAAATATTTTTGTTTATGTTATATTCGTTTATTGTGTGTGGTTACATTGTGTAAACATGCGCGATATATGGCGTAGTTTTATGAGTAAACTATATTGTAAATCTTAAAAGTTGTAATGAGCTTTAGGCTAACAAATAATGGAGCCCTAAGAAAAGCCGTCCGTTATCATGTCTTAATTACTGTACAGATTCAAAGCAATGCCATTCTCTGCGGTACGCATTACTGCCAACCATGACACAGTAGTCGCTTTATTTATACTGTTGGAACTTCTTCTTGCACCCTGAATACATATTTGCCTGAAATTCATTTGTTTATCTTAAAATTTGCAAATATGAATCCATTTCATTAAGCAATTGCCAACACCAATATATTCAGCTAAATAGTCGAATTAGATGTTTATCGGAGTCGGTTCTTCTAAGTGTGTGTTATGGCCTAAGCAGCCACGCTAAGTCGCCAAGAGCGGAAACAACGCAATACATAACATTTTGTGATTGAACTTGTGATTTAACGAGCAAAATAAGGTGCGACAAATGTATGCCAAAACCGTAAAATCGCTTACGGCTGCTGCATAGGCACGTGTAGGATATATTTCTTGGAACTCTAGAGAGAGGGAGAGAGAGGGAAAGAGCAGTAGCATCTTTGACAACCTTTATAATATAAACGTTTTCTTGCTTTCTCTTGCTATATTGCTATTTTTAGAAGTTTAGAGAGAGAAATATTCATTATACTAATTGTGTGCGGATAGACGCTTAAGAAAAACTATCTATTAGAAAATGATTATAAAACATTCGTCTACTCTTCAGTGTTATATCGTCGATTTTAGATATCCAACCGACTAAAGCATACTATCTACTTCGGTGTCGGCTAGAAGAAGTGAAGTAAGTCTGCTTGAGCATTGGCAAGCCAAGCAAATGTCCAGCCGAATCAGCCTCCCGTTGTTTTTTCTCTACCCCACGTCAAAATTTCGCCAAAAGCAGTTGGTTAAGTTGGAGCGTCAGGGAAGTAAGTATAGGCGTCCCACGGCCGATTGGATCACGAGTGGTCAATCAAGCTGCTATCAGGCATGTACGAATGGATTTGTCATGTAACATGTGTCATTGATCTAACATCAATGTATGTATGTACGTATGGTATGGCTTTGTGCTACACTACGATCCGCAGCGGGCAACGTCAAAGTGACCATCCGGCCGCTTGGCCCACGCGCTCTGCTCACGTTGCAATGGCCGACCCAACAGTGTCTGATTTTTTACACCATGGACTACTTTGTCCGAATCTGCGACGGCGTTTACTGCTTCAGCGAGTATCCAGTGGCCAAATCTAGGGGAAAAGTCTCCTACGATGTATCGCGACCGCTGTACTTCTGGAAACGCTATAACATTGAAGTTTACGCAATCTGCGCTCGGACACTCGGCTATGTCACCGTCGGCGCTTTTCCGTTGAACGTCGGTCCCGGAGGTAAGGAGCGCGCACGTTTGATACGTTACTAGTAATAGTGCGTTGGTGTGTCAACAAATCGAGCCCGGTGGCGTGGTTAGTTCGCCATTCGTCTGCGCCTCGCAACCGGAGGAGACATATAGGTGCGCGGGCTCGAGCCCCATCGTCGCACATTTGTATTTATGGGAGTTCGTCTCTATGAAGCAATGCGAAAAGCAGTCCCGTGGACGTTAAATCTTGGCTGAGGGTCAGCCCGAAAACTTGGTGTGCCAACAAAATGCTTCTGCCCTGTTCTATTCTACCTAGAAATATGTTCGACATTCACTGGGAGCGGTGGCGTCGTATTGACGTCGTCTAAGCGTCGTAATTGGCAAAAGTTTGTTGAACAGAAAATCATGTCTTAGCCAGCCAGCCAGCGAGCTCTTTGCCTAATGAAGTTTGCCTAGTTAGCTTGTTCAGTAATCAAAGGGGTGAGCGGTAGTTATTCTCTGTTAAAGCCTCGACCTGTGCGGCAACCGGCTCGACTGAAATTTCTGATACGCGTTTGCTTTCATATCCACTTGACGGTCAGCTCCGGTGTGTGTGGAGAGGGAGTTCGTGTGTGCGACACTAACTATCAGGTGTTATACTATTCGCTTCTGGCGGCGGATTTGCAGAGCTTCAGCCATTGAAAAGCCTTGCGGTAGAACCCGACCAGCGGTCGGCAACCGTCACCTGGCAGGAACACGAGCCGCGTCAAAATGCTTCAACACACGTCCGTATCAAACTCTGCACGGGGGCACAACCAACATCGGCCCACTGTCCGACCCTAGACACTGTCGATAAAACACAGGTAAGGAGAGTTCGCAGCCTCCGGAGGCGACATCAGCACGTTGCTGCACGAGCTTGACAGATTGATTTTATTGGCTTTTGCCAACGTTCAACGGAATGCAACGTGATCTAAGTGCTGAAAGAGGGCGCCGCCGTGTTTGATATGTTTTTCACTATTGCCGTTGTAATTGTTTTTGCTGCTGCCGTTATTGTGGGTTTTATGTAACAAGAGACAGGGACAGTTATTATATATTTAGCCCTTACTGCTAACGTGGAGTAACCACTAGCGCACATTATTATAATTATTGTTATGTCTGTAAACTCAATCGATCGAACGCGTATGTATTCAAATAGACCAATACCATCATAATGTGCATACATTCATACTTTGCGGCGTATGCTCTGACTGGGGTCAAATACCAAACAATGTCGTGTTCGCTACAGGTAGTAGTAATCATAATTGTGATGGGTAGGCTAATAAACGCTAACTTACTTAATACTTTAGAACTTAAGTAATTCTGAACTAACATAGACATAGATCTACTCTGTGCCGAGAAGGTTCTATAACATGTATTATCATTATTTTTATAAGTAATGGATAACGGATGACATCGTAGTGGCCCACCGGGACCGCGGTGCCATTCGTCGAATTGTCGGCGACGTAGAAAGTTACCTTCACCGTAAGGGTCTTCAAATAAATTCGCGGAAGACGAAAGCCATGAAGTTTCGCCGTGGGGTCGATTGGCTGCCGCAGACATAATACCCTGTTGTGGCCAACCGCTGGAGTTTGTCAACTCCTTCCCGTATTTGGGTCTGAGACTACACTATACGCAAACGACCTTTACCCAGCACATCGGCGACAGATGTCGGGCGGCTATTGCCTCTATTCACACAGAGGTGAGAGATCCTCGACGACTGTCTCTGAGTGCGGCCGTGCGTCTTTTTGAGCTTAAGATTATGCCAATGTTGAGCTACAGCCTTGGCAGGGTGTGGGACCATCTCTCAACGGCAAATTTTGCGCAGCTAGAGAGATGTTTCACAATATATATGAAGCGGGTTCTTTGCTTGCCGCGGACGGCAAGAAGCCGCTTCGTGTACCTGCAGGCGGTTTGCGGGCCGGCAGTGGAAACAATCAGAGTCAGGCTTAGGTCACCTATTACAGGACCACTTCAGCAATTCTTGTTGGAGTGGCAGGGAAAAGTGACCGAGGCCTCGGCAGAGGTCGCGCAGTTAGATGTGTACCTCGCCAGGGAGCTTTGGGAAGGAATGGCATGCACTAGCCGGCACGTGTACACAAGGTACATTGTGCACGGCTATCATCACTTGGTATGTTCGACCAAAGGATTTCACCAAGTTAGCGATCAATGTCGTTGCCGGTTCTGCTCGCAGATATGCGCTAAGTACCACGTAGCGAGCTGCCAGACCCATCGGCGGTCTTTGCACTTTTTCGCCCGGTGGGACGGTCGCTAATGTGTTCAAATTGTATATAATGAACTGTATTGTAATTATGTAACATCTTAAAATGCAATGTTATTGCGAAATAAACAAATATATATTATGCGTTCTTTAGTTTAGCAGAAAACGCTTGGTGGTGGAGATTTATGTTCTACGAGTTTAAAGGTGCTTCGGCTATCTCGTTGAACTGCTTCTAAAAGAAGCTATACAAAGGAGGCAATATTGTTAAGTATGCCGTTTAATTGCAAAGTTGGCTCATGCAGTTTCCTATAGCCAGTAAAACATAAACAATGTTAGTGAACGAGACTCTTTGCCTTCTAGACTTTCAGTGTAACGCAAACATTTATTCTAAAGGAAGATAGCATCCGCGTGCACACGAGCTTTGCTACAATGTTTTAGATCCAATAAAATATGTTTAGTTGTAACGATTCATAGAGCTTGTGCATCTATGAACCGTTTAAACCAAACATATTCGCTAACTTCTGATTGAACTCGTTTTTTTTTAAAAAAAGATTTGTAACTTTAACCCGTTCTTTGCGTTATGAAACCCTCTGTCAATCAATGTAATTGTGTCACAGACTTGCCCTAGCATACTACGAGCATCTGTAAATATAGCGTTTAGAGCGTAAAAACTAGAGCTATGTATTTATTCGTATGTACATGTGCATTCATCGGGTACTTTCAGGAGCAGTATGTACTCACCAACCTTATCCCTGGATATACCTACACCGTGAAGCTTCGGTTGGAACGAGTTCTTGACGGAGTGCGATATACAAGCTCTGAAATTGTGAAGTCCTTCCAATGCAAACCCCCGCGACGTATGTACCGTAGATAGGGCCGGTTTGTGGCATCTAAAGAGGCTGGCTAATATACATATATATATATATATATATATATATATATATATATATATATATATATATAAACTATTGTGATGATTTATTAATCATTTGCATTACGTTTGCACACTCGACAGTGCTCGCCTTCTATATATATATATATATATATATATATATATATAAAACAAAAATTGGAAAACGACCTATATGCATATAGACAACAAACCTATTCACTGAAAAGCCTATATACGTAATTCATGTGATAATATTTTCATCTCTCGAGCACAACGATGAGGTTTGTTAGGACCCTACGCTTAAGCTAAACTCTTACTCACTAACCCGGTTCGATACTGATTTTTAAGTTAAAAATGTCTAACCTTAAGCTTTCTGTCTTGACACCTTAGCTTGGGATATTGGTATTGCTGCACGCACCGAAGCTGTGCCAAACGCAAAACAGCTATAGTAACCGATTACGATAGGAAAGAGTGTCACCGCGTACGGGGTAGCAGTTTCTAGAGGTCGAAGGTATAACAAACCCGTGGCACCGTTAACTGCACATGTGGTCACCTACCTTCATGCGAGAACCAAGAGGACTGACGTAATGTCTCTGCCAGATGGGTTGGGGCAGTGAATTACAGCAACCGTACTGAATCGTCGAAGAGACAACTTGATGTATGTGTTCAACGGGTTTAGTGGCGTTTTCTCATCGTTAACCGCTCTACACTTTCAGCCGACGAGTATCCACCCGTGCCGAGTCTTACTGTCCACGTCAATCGAAGAAATCGTAACGTTACGGCAGAAATACAAATAACAAAGGTGAGTCGTCGACAATAATGCCTATATAAGAAACTAAATTCAAGATTTATTTATAATGCTTATATTGTCGTGTTATTTGCTCTGCTGTTGCAAATCTCCCGTTGCCCTTCGAACAATCGACACGTTTACCACAGCCTTTTCCGCTGCTTGATTGTTCTGTTGTCGTTGTCCCGCCCCGTCCCAGATCTGATTTGAAATATATTTAAATTTAGTTTGACGCCTAAACGGTTATCTTGCGATGGTGGCGGTGGTGTGCTTGTGCAGTTGTGCGTGCGTCTAAATGAATGCACTTATGCTACTAATGCGTACTATTATCACGACTGCTTCTAGACTGCTGTTAGCCGTCTAGCCAATCTGTACAGACCAATTGTTAAGTAGTAGTAGCTAAGCGCGTGCGTGCCTGTTGTCTCTAACGGTTGCAAACCCATCTGGTTATCGAATGTTGTTTGGACGAAAATCTTCCGCATCTGACTACTCCATAGCCGGCCCGGATCCCCAACTATGCCCAGCTTGTGGGCTTTGCCGTGCGCTTAAAGAACCACCAAGAAAAAGACGTCTTCGACCCTTTCCGCACTAACTCATCGACGGTCGTGTTCACCGATATTCCGTCATTCTCGCACATGACAGTGCAGGTTCACGCTCTGTACGCCGTCGGCGCGGGAACAATCTGGTCTGCGATGACCGTTAAGAAATTCAACACCGGAGCCGGAGGTCAGCACAAAAATACGCACAAGATTCGTATCGCAGCAGTTCATTACAGAAACTCTTGTTGTCGCTTTTCCGTGCCTAGTCAACCCTTTGTCTAGCTTGTTCAAAAATTTCAAGCAGCCATTGAATTTATGAAATTGAAAAAGGAATATTGTAGTCATATCTAAATATAAATATTACTATATGTTGTTTTAACCTAAAGTATAGACTTTAGTAAACGTTGCTAAAGATTGAGCTCATTATTGAGCACTTTATTAAAGATTGAGCTCAACTCAAAGTTGCTGAGAAATGCGGTTGGTTACGTGACACGTCGACTTTAGAATCCGCGCCTTATTGTTTGCATGCGTGCGTGCCTGTTTGTGTTTATTGGTGGTGTTCGTGTCCGTTTTTAGAGCTCGAAGCACCGAAACTTCTAAGCCTGCAAGCTGTCTCAGATAGCCAGGTGTTGGTTGAGTGGTCCCATACGTCACGGGACTCCGATGAACTCTCCTACGTTGTATATTACCGGCGAGATGACGACGTCGATCACCGTCGCGTGCCAGCTGCTCAAGAAGGTTCCAACTATGCACTTCTCGGCGGCCTTGACTCAAATACCGACTATCGGGTTCAAGTAATCGCGCTCGTTCAAGTTGACGCCGCTAACTACAGTGAAACGTCGGCTGAACAGCTCGTCCGGACCCTGCCACAAGGTACCCAAACCCTGCTAATGAAAAGCAGAGGGGCTATAGAGAAACGTTCAATGGCGACTCGTAATTGGCCCGTTATTTTCATGTTTGCGGATTGTGCATGCGCGCGACGAATAACGTTTAATTCGTATCACAAAAGCATTAGGCATGAGCTGACTCGATGTTTCCTCTGGAAGTCTGCGTACTCATAGTACCTTCGTGACTTACATTCATTGTTAAGATTGAAAGCGGTGCATTTTTTGGGCTATACAACTTTTTCCTAAACTGGCCAGCCGTCGATCACGGTTTTGGCAATAGCATTAAATGTTGATATATTTAGAGCAACCTATAAACTACGCTTGCTTTGTCGTATAATAAAAGGCCCGTGTGGACGTATACTGTGAGACCTTGGAGATACCTGCAAACAATGTATTTTTATGTTAGGCGACATAGAGTGTGCCGTACGGGTGCGGTGCGAAAAAGATACACTATGTATGAGGTGTAGAAATAGTTTAATTTTAACTAATGGATGATTTGTAATCTACAGACCTCTTAAGCAGGTGACGTGGCTATTAAGGTAGTGACTACTGTACGGCCACAAATACCTGGAAGGTTGATTTGTTAGAAACGTAAAGTCTGCTTTTGCGCAAAATGATGCCGACCACACTGCACGCTACGCGTGATAGGTTTGTCCTGCATTTAACTAGCGTTACCAATGCTACATTTACAACATGTATGCGGGCGCCGAGCGTCATCCTTTAATCGCCAAAAACATACTAAATTCGCTTCTTTAATGCAGCATTAATTTCCATCAAACTCCATATTGGTACTGGATACGAACAACATGGAAATTGTGCCTATTGGAGAAGTCTTCTCTTTGATATGAAGTCATACTTGTTTTCTTGCAGCGATATCCAATTTAATGTATTAAAGCGTGATACTCCATACGTACTGTGCGACACCTGGTCTGCGTACAGCAAAAACAGTCATCATATGGCGCACCAATGTGTTTCCTCCTTCTGTGCAACGAATGCGGTCTAAAAGTGTCCGGCAAACTGCAATTGGCGTTCTAAGCTATAGACAGGCAATCATTCGCGACGTGAAAAAAATGGCCATGTTAAGCACTGTGCTTGGGTGCGAAAACTGACGTTTACTGCTTATACAGTAAGCGAACTCTAAGGCATAGGCTGGCTGCACGTTGCCCCTGTGCACGAAAGCATTGTGACCGGCCTTTGTATGAATGCAATATTTGCCCGGATTCCCTCGCGGCGAACTAATCTGTCGCGCAGATAGTTAGTCGTAGTGAAATACCATCATGTGCGTTTCCAGGACTCTTGTAGCGGTAGTGCTGCTCCATGGCCACACGTTCTCTATTTCAATAAAGTAACTACTATAGAGGCTTACAGAAGTGTCAACTTCACAACACTACCTACATTGCTAGGGCTGCATTAATGGCGTACGCACGTATCATTACACAATCTTTCTCTATCTCGTCCCTGGCCTTAACACTAGACGCTTTGGTGCCCGTGGTAAAAGCTGACCCGGTCGTCGTTTACGATGGAATCGAGTTAGCCTGGAAGATAATCGGACTTCCCACAAACTCAGCCAACTGCTCGCTCAGCGCAGCCGTGTGTTCGACCAGCGGTTCCTGCAAGTACGCCCTTGGCATTCCAGCTAGCGCCACGTAAGTCATGCTTTGCGATTCCGGTATCCCGATTGCTTTAGTGTACACATAGACTAATTTAGTGCTAATTGGAGAAGAATTGAAGAATTCAAACTATTTTTAAACGTTTTCATTGTTTTTTTCTTTTAATTACAGTTTAATTCAGACAATTCCGAAAATAAAAATCATTGTCATCAGTTAGTTTTGTATAAGCCCAGAGCGCCTATAATAGAAACCGCATTCCGTCTAACATTGACATCTCTGCCTCAGAAACATTCTTTCGCGTCGGTCGCCTGTGATATCGGTTATACGTTTTACAATATACCTCCGCAACCTTACGCTACCGACACGTATGGGACCCCACCTAGTGCCTTCAAAGCATTATAATGCACCTTCCATACGGTCAAAAGCGTCTTTTTGCCCTATGACCTAATTGTCGAGGCCCGCCTCTAATGACACCTAGTCCTTGGCCTTTCGCTCACTAAATCACCACACCAACAAACAATTCCTAGGAAAACTTGCGCAACGTATTCTCCGGCAGAGCATTACGGTTGCTTCGTGTTTCTTTACCTCAAATGAAATTATTCCAAGAGTTCACCTACCTAACGAAAGTACTTGAAGGTTTGATTGATACCACTAAAACAAACTAAAGCTAGTCTCTTCACCCGTAATGGATACATTCCCATGCCCAATTCAATCAGAGGAAGTGATGGGCGCCTTTTGGATCAGCTGGCCGGCATACTGGCGGGTTTTTCCACCTGCCCAGCGCACGTTGTTCCAGCCTTTGCGTTTTCTTTAGCCGCCTCGGCCCTGAGAAGATGGCTTAGTGGCAAAGCCTTTGCCTTGCATTCGGGAGGTCTGGGTTCAAGACCCAGACCGGCCACTCTTAAATTGGTTTGCATGGTTTCCAATTTAGACAAGGTAAATGTTGGAGTGGAGTAAAAACTTAGCCATGACATGAAAAATCCGTACACGGGCAATTGCCTTACGGGAAATCTAAAAAAAAAGTGTTCTGCGCCTTCTAGGGCCGTCACGCAAATAGGGCATGCATCTAATGGGGCCGTCCATATTCGGTGCAGGTATGACTGGACGCCCCATAAAAATCTGTATTGGGTAGAAGGTCTGCAGTACTTTTAGGTCTGGCTGCGGCCTATTTATGATTGTTTCGGGGGCCTCAATCTTGGAAGCTAGGAAAACGGAAATTACACTTGATAGCCAGAATAAGAATCTTCAGATCTTTCAGATAACCAAAAAAAACTAAGACTATAAGAATATTTTCTTGGTTTTTCTTGGTTATCTGAAAGATCTTTTATGTACGGGTAGACAATGACAGTACTAGCTCGTGGCCGTGCTTGTCTGGAGTTGCGCAAGGTTCACTTTTAGTCCAATCCTATTCAAAATCTGTGTGGTAAGCACATCTTTGATTATTCCAAGCGGCAAGTAACATAAACTCTTCGCAGATGATTAAAAATGCGCACCTATTAGTGGGGTCACTTCTTTTGCTTTACGGATTGCTATAAACAATGTTTCTGAATATTGCGAAAGTCACGCGTGCAGGTTTGTAACACTATATGCTGGTACTTCGTTTCTAAACGACCAGCCTTCTATAAAAAACTCTTTCAAAACCTTATTATTCCTAAACTCGTTTATTGCGTCTCACATTTAGCGACCACACATGGAGAGGAGTATAAAAATACTTGAAAAAATTCTAAATGCGTTTTTGACTAAAGAATTGCGGTTATACCACCAATGTTGAAAAATTGGCCTACATCGCGTTTTGCTTCATTTTCGGGACAACGAACTCACAAGCGGAGTTGAGGTGTCCAGAACAACGCCCTGATATTTACCTTATCTATTTTAGAAACTGCAACGACATACTAAGATTAGTCTGCCCTGTACCTAAACCCACGTTCTTCCAAAGCCAAAGCAAATGCTGTACTACTATATACACTCGTTCGGTGCAGCATTGCGGCTAAGTCATGCCTTCATATATACTGTTCTAAATAAATAAAACGTGTAAGAGGTAGGTAAAGAGAGTGGACTAGCTATTATTATTATATAAGTTTACTTCATCCCATATTGATACGATAGCCAAGAAAAGTATTGCTGAGGCGCGAATTGTCCGAGCTAGTTAAGCGTTCAACCTATATACACAGCTAATATGTCAACTGGCTTAGATAGCCAAGACAGGCAACAAACAACAAGAATGCTAGATGAAACGTCACAATTGCGATAGACGTTGCTACACATTTGTGAAACTTTTTCATCTGCGCAGGAAGCAGCTGGTTAAGTTTTACCGATTCGATTGGAACAGCATCACTGTATCGACGAGATGCCACTATAAGACCGACGTTGAAATCGTCCGGACGTCGAAGCGTGTCAAACTCTTTGGCGGTTTCGGTAAGAGCGACAGCAATCAAATAACGCCAGCACTCACATGTTTCTACAGGTGTTCACCTACGCGCTAGATATGACGTCCTTCTATGTCAAAGTTTGTTGCAGCACCAACACAAAGATAGCGCCACCTTAGAATTAAAAATGTTTCTTTTGAGGGGGCCGTTTTTAATTCTAGAATTTAGATCGCTTTTTGGTCAAGAAAACCTTGATAGCGAACAAACTAAAGTACGGTTCTAGTTAGGAGAATATGAGCGTCTTACATTGGTAGTAGTAGTAGTAGTGTTAATAGTAGTAGTTCAATGAAGTAAAACGAAAGTAGTTCCGTTGGAAATGGTTGTAACATACATTCAATAAAAAAAAAATAGTAGTAGTTAAGTCGAGCCCGGTGGGGTGGTGCATTCGTTGGCGCCTCGCAACCGGAGGAGACACATAGGTGCGCAGGTTCGAGCCCCACCGTTGCACATTTGTTTGTATTTATGAGGGTGATCCGTCTATGAAGCAACGCGAAAAGCAGTTCCGCAGTGGACGCTACATCTTGGCTGAGGGTCAGCTTGAAAACTTTACTTCTTTAGTAGTAGTAGTAGTAGTAGTAGTAGTAGGAGTATCGGTACTGTGTGTTTCCTGCTTGAACCACTAACATTTAATTTTACTAGTGTTATTCATACAATGATTATTCGCACTAATATGATCAATAACTGTTGTCGTGTGACTTGACGACAGCTCTAGCTGCGCCGAGTCAGCTTAGCGGTAACGCTCAGTCGCCGAACTCTATCCACGTCTCCTTCAAAGCGGCTGAGAGAGACGCAAAGTATGTGGCTGGCTATCTGGTCCGCTGGCAGGCTTTAAACAACCTGAGCAGGGCGGACGAATGGTTCGAGAAACGCACACTGGACCAGTACCTGAACATACGGAAATTGCTGCCCTATACCAGCTACAACATCTCCGTGGCCGCATACGGCCGTGGCGACGATGGCCGCGACCTGTACACGGGCCAGGCAGCGTACATTAAGGTGACGACCCAGCTACCCGGTAAGTTAGGATGGTTCTCTGTGGTCTTATGCCGGGGGACGGGTCTCTCCAATATAGAGCGTTGCTGGCAAAAACATTTGTGTTTGCCTGTGCTTTCGACTGTATCAGTTACATTGTATAGGTTGACATTTGAAGTGTGCAGTGCACGCCGGTTTTCCTCCTAACCTAGGTTTCCTCCTAACGAAGGTGGTGAGGAGGTGCATAGCGCACATAGAAACCTATACGGCGTCCTCCAAACCAGAACAAAACTACAATTGGCCGGCTAACAAATGTAGAAAATACTCTGGCGTTGGTTATCCGCACCAATTTTGTCCGTTGGCTTTTGAAACAATGGGAGGACCAGGCCCGCTTACATTGAACTTGATTCAGCGCGTGGGTAGAAGCCTTAACCTCTCCATGAGAGACTCGAGAGCATCGGAAGTTTTGCGTCAGAGGCTGTCGCTCGACATTCAACGAGTAAACGCAGCATCTGTTCAGGGCACATTGTCGAACTGGGCTAATCCCGGGTTAGAGAACCCGTAACCACACGTTAACGCGGAGACAATTGTTCACTCCAAAGTGCTAACATCAAAAGTCATTTAATAAAAAGTTCTTCATTTGCCGGTAGTATTTAGAACTGCTCGCAAAAGCACGCCTACACAACACCTTGTTTGTCGAGATCTTTCGCGAAATACGCGATGTATTCGCTTGCCGAAACAATACGACTTCTCAAACCAGCTTAGCGTACTTTGGGCCCGTCTGGACGCGGTCTGATATAAATGCATCGTGTTGTCTGACTCTGTGCTGTCGACTATGATGCTATAGCTTTGTACAGTGGTGTAGAATTAGCAATAGTCATCTTCATTATAGTCGTTGTCATCGTTGTCACCGCCGTGCAATAATTGATAAGCAATGCCTGTTTGATCCGGTTACAGCGCCACCGGCGATCGAAAACCTTAACGCGACTCGACATTCTGCAACGACGGGTCAATCCTTGAACGTTACGTGGACGATAGCCGCTTATCCCTACACGAACCTTCGGTTTCGCGTGCAAAGCTCGTGTGGGTCCGATGAAAGTTCCGATGTGTAAGTGCTCGCCAAAGCTTACGGTTTTCTGGAGCAACAAACGCAAGCCTACTCCAAGTAATACCTATTTCTCTTAAGTTCTCAACACTCACACAAACAGATGCGCCGTCTTCTTCAAGCTAAAACAGATAAACTACACGTTTGACATCTTCAATGCGATCTTCTACAATTACCTGTATCACTATTATTATTCATATTATTATTACTTTCAAATACGGGCGATAGCCTTTTCTGCAAAATTACCTTAGTAGTTATAATTGTGCTGAATGTATGTAATAATGGAAATTTCAGCCTCAATGAAGAGTTATTGAACTTAAATAATTTTGCCGTCCGAAGTAGACGGTCCCATAAAAAAAAACGTCTACTTCTCTTACTATAGTTTTCTTACATTAGTACGGCCAGAGACTATATCGTGACATCTCTCTCTCGTGTGTGTCTCCCACCCGTGCAGGTGGACGCAGAAAACTGCCACAATGGTCGCTATCCGCGACAAGTTTCACGGCGAGTGCACAGTAACCGTGACGGCGAGCACCGATATCGACGTCGATACGTCGTCAGGCGTTGTGCCGCAACATGGCCCATCGGCTAAAGTCGTCATCCTTATCAACAGCATACGTACGTTCAACGCGGCGTCGCAATGGTGTTGACCACCGCCAGCGTTTCTGGCTGTTTTCAACCAATCAGTTGTCTGGCGCTAGCCATTCTGATATCGATCATCATTTTAAATTTAGATAGAAAAAAAACGCTTTCTAAATGTCTTAGACGTACCTCCGCTCTATCTAGCTTATCTGTCGTATCTCCATATTCAAGTCGTCGACGTGCATACGTGCATCGAGCCGTAATCGACCTATAAGCACGCGCGTCACGACACCGTTTGACGGAAGGCAAAACTTAGCTTAACCAATCTTTAGACAAAATCTAGCCTTACCGACACGCCCGGGTGCCAATGCACATCGCTGTTTGCAATATGGTGTGGCTGCAATTCAAAATGCAATTCTAACCCGGCTACTTTCTACTTTTGAACAGCGACCCCGCTCGATCTGCGTCTGCTTAATCGTACCAACAGCAGCCTCGCGTTGAAGGCGGTTGCAACAACCGATAGCAACGCTGTACCACTTGACCACGCCTTTACCTACCAGCTGGCCGTAAACTGTAACGCTGACTACGTCGGGCTAAATCAAAGCAGCCCCGTGTTCGTGCTGAAGTCGCTCGAGCCGTACTCGATGTACTGTGTCAAGGCACGCCTGTGCATTGACGACGTCTGCGGAGGAGATTTAATCGCCTCATTTCGGACGAATGTCGCAGGTAGGTAGGCGAGCGCACGACAAAACCGAAACATTAACCGATCTCTGAAGGCTTTTTCAGTATAGTTTTTTTTTTTTTTTTCTGGGAGGTTTCGGGAATGCATGATGCACATGCGCCACTAGCAGCCTGCGTGACTAGTGTGAGACTCGCAAACCCACTAAACCCGGATTCCTCCCCACCCCCCCAGGCTCGGTATTACTTTGGCATTACATCGATTCGAGTCGAAACGTTGCACCTACCAAACTTAATGAAGTTTGCGCCTCACTAACCAGTAAACGCAGCACAGAGTATTATACACGATGTTTTTTATCTTAGTACGTCAATGATAATAATAATAATAATAATAATAATAATAATAATAATAATAATAATAATAATAATAATAATAATAATAATAATAATAATAATTAGCACTATATGTAACGCGTGTGAAATTCTACTCGGCACAATGGCGCCTACAGGCAGAAACATAGCAACTGCGAATTGTCGATTCGGTGTTGTTGATCAGCTCCACAGGCGGTTGCACACCTTCGCGTTACGACCGACGTGCACGTAATCCACGCGAGGTGGATGCGCCCCCTAGAGCCTCGCGGCCCTATTGATGGCTACGCCGTGTACGTGAAATCCGAGCACGACGGGTCTGTTCGAACACTTCGAACCAACGCGACCACAACGCATGTCGAAATACTCGCCGAACGCGAGCTTGCCTGGTCAGTAGTAGCCCGCCCTTCCCGTTCCCGTAGTATTCGCTATGCGTGCCCTTGTTACGTACTGCCCTTGGCCGCTGTAGGCTTACTGTTGCTAGTAAACAAGCAGTGTTTACTAGCAGTTTTTTTGTTTTGTTTTCGCTAATAGCGTGGTTATCGTTGCTACGAATGCACGCACTGTTCATGACGTACGTATTATAGGTACGAGGTGGCTGTCTGCGCCCTGAACTTCGATCTCGATTCGAACGGCACTGAGCTGCTGGGCGTTAACACTACGGCAAGGATTCGAACTACAGAATATCGTAAGTGACAGAAGGCACTGCGCCCAAATTTGTCACATCGCCTACAGATCAGGCATTATCTGATGCATCACGATGCGGTACTACCCACCTTACAGACTATGCATGCATGACAATTATGGAACACCTCTAGTTTTGGCATGCTTGGAAATTTTAAGCATCAGATCGTTAGAACGTTGACTTCACCGAATGGCACACGCACAACTTTCTTATTCGTATATTCCGCATTTACTGTAATGTAACCACATAAAAAACGCGCGGTTCTTTTCTATGTGAACAGCGACTCCGCAAGCCATCACGGTGACCGAACGCAGCGAAGACACGCTTCGGCTGACCGTGTCGGCACCGCCAAATTTGAATGCCAGCCTGTACCGATATCAACTGGCCCTAGCCGATCGTGACTACGAACAAGATCCACAGGAAGACGGTTATTTTGTCCTGACATCGCTAAAGGCCCACACGGTGTACGTCGTCAAGGCGCGTCTGTGCGTAGAGCAGAATGTTTGCGGAAATGACCTGATTGACTCGTTTGCCACAAATGTCGGAGGTACGTTACATGCTTCTGAAGCATTGTTCTTTTCTTTCCATCTTCTAAGCAGCAATTGCAGCTGGCGTTGTTAGTTTAATATTTGGCGTTTTTAGGATACTTCAGTTATATACAGGTAGTTCAATAAGTTCTTAGAATGAAAACGGAGAATTTTCCAAATCATGTTTTTAAATTTTTCTTATTCGATATACTCCCCGAGAAGCTCAATACACTTTTTCCACCGAGATTTCAGAGCTTTCATACCTCTTGAGTAGAATTCCGCGTCGTTAGACTGAAAATAGGCATTGACAGCAGCCTTAACCTCTTCATTGCTGGAAAAACGCACCGAGACTATTCTTCAAATGTCCGAAGAGGAAACAATCAGAGGGGGCCAGGTCTGGAGAATAGGAGGGTTGTTCAATAAGTTCGAACCTCAGTTGGGCCAGTTTTGCCGATGCTTGCCGAGACTTGTGTGCAGGAGCATTGCCCTGGTGAAACGGGACAACCTTCTTCTGCAAAGCGGGCTGTTTCACGATGAGTTCTTGCTAACGGCAGTCCAACAGTCTTGCATAATATTCTCCTGTGATCGTTTTACAGCTTTCAAGGTAGTCGACCAGCATTATTCTACGTTGGTCTTAAAAAACTGTAGCCATCACCTTTCCGGTCAATGCCGTTGTCCGCACCCTCTTCGGAGGTCCTTCATCAGGTGCACACCATTGGCAAGATGCTTCTTGGGTCTCGGGAGGTAGTGATGAACCCGGCTTTCATCGACGGTCATGAATCTGCACCAAAAATCCGACAGATTGTTCGACATCTTGGCCAAATTTCGCTGTAAAGCCAAAACAGGCGCGTCTTTTTGGCCTTGGTTGAGCAAATGCGGCAGCCATTTTGCTCTAAGCTCTTTCATCTTCAAGTTTTCGTGTAGGATAAAATGCACACTGCCTAAACGAATCCCTAATGCCTCCGCTATTTCCTTAATGTTCGTTCGCTTATCTGTGCCAAGAATTTTTCGCACTTTCTCTACGTTTTCCTCATCAGTTGCCGTTTTTTGGCCTCCTGGACGTAGTTCATCCTCGGTGCTCCTGCGACCTTTTTTTAACACATTAATCCAGTTGGAAACAGTGGCAAAACATGGTGCAGAGTCACTGTACGTCTCGTCTAACTCAATTTTTACTTGGGTCGCATTCCAACCTTCGAAATAAAAATGCTTGATAACCACTCGAAACTCGAAAAATTCGAATTCTAAAAAGCTCATTCTAAGAACTTATTGAACTACCTGTATATGCATACATATATATTGCCCAATTATTTTTACAACCCCTCGACGTGTATGCTGCCAAAGAATAACAGCAGTGCTGTCACCGCCAAATCGGTGATTGGTGGGATTTGTTTACCAACAGCTCCAGGTAAGGTAGCCAGCCTTCAAGTAAGCGCCCGCGCAAGGACCATTTACGTTAACTGGACCCGCCCCACCGAACCTCGTGGGCCGATTGACCAGTATCACATCGACGTAAAAGACGGCGAAGGGCGCACTGTGATGAGTACTACGACGAATGGCAGTACGACCTGGGCTAAGTTGTCGGTCGAAAGCGAGTTTACCCGGTTAGTAGTGTCATGAATGTCCTTGCTATAATATAAACTACAACAAAATCGGCATTCGCTTTTGACTACAATGATACCAGTAAATCTACGGCGCTAGGCCTACTGCAAACAAATACAGCTTGTTGTGGCTGTTTGCATGGTCTTCAACGGAACTAGCTGCCCTGTCATTGTTTGGGCAGTGGCATATGAGGAGGCTAGGCCAATCCTAACGTAGCACCGATTAAGTGCTTGTTAACGAGCCTGTTGGTAATATTGCAGTATATTACAAGAGCCGAAGGGACTAAACCTAGCTGTTTTTATACCTAACGTCTACTCGCCAGATACGAGGTGATCATCGCGGCCGTCAACTTTGATCTGAATCAAGGTTGCGATCCAATTGTTGGCGACACGAGCTCGGCGATGGTTCAGACCGGTGGATGTCGTAAGTGTGTTTTTAGGCCAAATTGCTTAGCCATGTATCTCGATAAGCCACGCTCTAATCTTTTTCTCTTTCCTTGTTTGCCAAACTTGTCAAGCACGATAATCAGGTACGCTTGAAATATGCGGTCAACGTGAGCGTTTCTCAGTAAATTAAAATTCTAAACAAATCGAAACTTTCTAAATATATATATATATATATATATATATATATATATATATATATATATATATATATATATATATATAAATATATGTATAGTTCGGTCCATTTAATGACGCGTCGAGTCACATATCTACCTATTTCTAGAGACCGAACATATGTCATAATTCATAGTTAAAACGCGACGCCTAATTGCAGTTTTTTTAATGAAAACAAGTAGTCTAGGAAAACTGCAAAGCCTGGAGCTATGCGTCTCTGAACTAATATATTGCTTTCTTGCTGACCTCAAGAGAACCACTGCTAATACGAAAATGCACGTAAAACTTGGACACCTCAATGAGTCAATAGCTTTACGGCCAACTCACTAAAGAAATATAACATGTAATATCATCCGATGTGTCTGCGTTGGTGCTCAGCACTTCCTCAAGCGATCACGCTGAGTAACCGTAGCGGCAATACGCTCTGGCTCAACGTGGACGCTCCCAAAAACGCCTCGACAATCGAAGAGAGTCTATACAGCTACCAGCTGACCCGGCGAGATATCGAGTACACCGAGAGTCGCCAGGCCAGTTCTGAGTTCGTTCTTGACTCCCTCGAGCCATACACCGCGTATGAGGTGAAGGCGCGCCTTTGCATTGATGACGACTGCGGCCAGGACCGTATCGCATCATTTACCACCAACGTTGGAGGTACGTAGAGCAACCTCTCTCGCTGAAGTTGCTACTGCCGTCACTGTAGTACATACAATTACATTCGACGAGAGGCGACATTATGGGCGACGCTTACCATTATAGCTTGAATCTCGACATAACGTATTCACAAGTATATGTAATAGTGGGAAATTAATGCAGATGGTATCGGCATATAAGTGCATTGCATGATCTGCACAAAAGCCTCTATCGCATACGGCATTGCGTTTCTATCATTTTGGATATGATCAAAAGGATTTGGATATCATCCTACAAACATCCTACAAGAAGTTATATTTCATTAAGTTAAACACAAATCTATTGTAGCACTATCTAGATGCATATCACAAAACGAATTGAGGCAAACCCAGGCTAGCTCTAGGAGAAAAACCTTCGATCTGAGAGTTAACCGGAAGAGACAATACAATCCGATGTCCAAACAGTTGCTCGGCCAGTGGAGGATCTTCGTGCGAGCTGCGCTGCCGGCAGACTTCACGTGGGGTGGTACCGGCCTTCGACACCGAACGGTCCTATCGACGGTTACCTGATTGAGGTGAGAAACACCGAAAATAGTTCGTCAAGGGTCTTCACTACAAACTCGACAACTACGGAAGTCGAAATTTCTGCCATGAACGCATTAACCTGGTGAGTGTGGAATCATGCTATCGTTCGGACTCTTCACTATGCTCCTGGCTGCTACTAATCACATAATCGTCGAGCATTACTACAGCTGCCGGTACAACCAACATGCAAGCGGCTCTGTATTCATTAATTATATCGAACGCTTGTACCTCTCATCTAAAACTCTCATAGAATTTGGACAAGAATGTCGCACATTTCGGCCAACTAGGGGTGTTAGGCAGGAAGATCCTCTGTCTCCCCTTTTATCTAATTTAGTTCTCGACGACATTCTTTCAAAATCAGACAAAACTTATATTGGGTACCAACTTACTGATGACCGAGCAAGATGGCTTAGTGGCAAAGCCTTTGCCTTGCATTCGGGAGGACTGGGTTCGAGACCCAGACCGGCCACTCTTAAATTGGTTTGCATGGTTTCCAATTTAGACAAGGTAAATGCCGGAGTGGATTAAAATTAGCCATGACATGAATAAACCGTACACGGGCAATTGCCTTACGGAAAATATTAAAAAAAAAAAAAAAGTTTATAAAAAAATACTTCCGCCCTATGGGCTTAGCCTTTGCGGATGATCTCATTCTCCTAGCCTCCACGAAATCTACTCTCCAACGGCTCCTTAATATTGGACCCCCTTTTGAAACCCCGAGGCCTTGAAATTAATACTAATAAAAGCTTTACTATCTCCCACCTATTTAATAGGAAGGAAGGTAAAGGTTTTATTAATGCCGTACCAGAATTTAACGTTAGAGATCGGCAATTGAAAACTAAAGGTATCTTGGAGTCGACTTTGACAGCAATGGCAGAGCTGACTCCACCAAGGATATACTCCTTAATTTACTCAACAGACTCACGATAGCTCCCCTTAAACCCCACCAAAGGCTCATATTTTTGAAAGACTTTTTCATTCCCCGCCTCCTATATAAACTGCTCTCCGGTCCCAGACTATCTTACGCACTCCTTAGCGACCTAGATAAAGAGATCAGAAAGGTTGTTAAGTCGAAATGGCTTAAGCTTGAAAACTCGATGCCGAACGCCTACCTGTACACGCACACAGCACACGGCGGTCTGGACATCCCCTGCCTCCAAACATTCATCCCCAGACTCCGTCTCTCCCGCCTGACAGCACTACAACATTCCACGCACTTTGGAATCCAATGGATGCTAACCACCGAGCACTTCAAAAAAGACCTTGCGAAAACAAGACTTCTTTGCGAGCGTTTGGGAACCTTCATTAAGACCGCTATATAAGAGACCGATTACTGGTCTCAACAACTACACAACACGTTTGATGGCGCACATTTTAAAAAAGCACACAAAATGCCCTTTGTACATTACTCGATTAGGGGTATGCCCTACCTATCTGGTCAGGAGTATTTAAACCTACTAAAGCTCAGGATCAACGCACTACCAACGCGTGCCAGATTGGCCAGGGGACGCCCGGGCTACAACAAACGTTGTAGGCACGGTGTCATGCACCTGAGACGTTGGCTCATGCCGCTCAGATGTGCGATACAACACACAAACAAACTATAAAGAGACATGACGACGTCTGTGATCGCGTGGCGCGTCTTCTCCGCGAGAGGGGTCATGAGGTTGTTTGTGAGCGAGTATTCCGTCGACCGGGCGCACCGGGTCTAAAGCCCGACCTCGTAATAACAACATCTACCGAGGTCTGGGTTTTAGATGCCGAGGTTTGCGAGGTTGCAAAAGCGCGGCAGGACAAGATCACCAAATATGACGTCGAGTTCCTCAGAGCGAATGATTAATAAATCATCACAATATTTTATATATGTATGTATATATATATAAGATACACATTAATATTTTGAAAGTGATGAAGAACTACCTATTGCAAAATGTCATCAAATTGCAATGATACGTCAAAAATGGTTCTTATTAGAAAATAGTCGCGAAAAGCTTTGTGGTTCCAGACGGCGCGAGTCCGCTAAAGTGACTTCGAAGTCTTAGGGGAAGATTTTGGGAAGCAGCTAACAATCGGTGGCATATTCTGCGTGAATGTGAAAGAGTAAAATGGCATTTGATTTGTTGCTGGTTGACTTACCCGCGATCGATTGTACCCATATTGCTTATAACAGATATCAGTTCACGTGAAGAGTGAAAGCCTAAAAATAAGTAAGGCTTCCAACGGCCAGAGGTTTTGCCATTAAGGCTGCTCAACTTGGTGCGGCGGTTACTATCGCCTCGGAGACCAATTCTCTGAATCTTTTTGCCATAAACCACGAATCAGAATCTGTGAGGAGCGCCTCCACAAAGGCTCGTCAACCTTTTCTAAGCTCCGCACACGGCATAAAGGGAAGTCAGCTTTCCCAGTGCTGTTTAGGTATCACTGAACGCAGCGACCGGGGCTTGTTAGCAGTAGCGCATGCGGGTATGTAAGCGAGTCCAGTATCGAGGGCGGCCCGGCTAGAGTGCTTCATACTTCTGGCTCCATTTGCTTAACGTATCTGTTCTGACGGGCTTAGTGGCGTGGTACATTCGGGTGCGCTTTGCGATCGGAAGACGTTATTACGAAGAGACACATATGTGTACGGGTTCGATCATCGCCGTCTCACATGTGTACTTATGGGGTTCGTCTTACGAAGCAATGCAAACCCAATTCCGTGGACGTTAAATGTTGTGGCTGAGAGCCACCTCAAAAAAAAAGTTTCTAAGGGTATCTGTTTGGCTGCTTAGTAGCCAGGGAAGGACATCTTAAAGCTAGTTCTTTTACTAGGTTCCAGGGGAATCTGTCAAGAGAGACGTGTGTGGCTGCTATGAAATCCGTGCGACTAGTCCGTGCAATGTAGTCCACGACATAGTTTTATTGAGGAAGCCGTATGCTGTAACCCTGCTAGTCGTGCGCTCCTATACGGGTGCGGCATACAGCATGATAGGTGCAGCATACGTACTTAGGGTGTGAATGTTACTGGGTGCCCGTTTGAGCGTAAAGGGCTTCAGGCCGTTTAAAAGAATTGCTTACATTTTTTGTGAAGCTAGTATGAGACCTAGCGTGTGGTAATGTTCCCCAAGCTATCAAAAGAGACGTGCTTTAAAGGACAACGTTGACCCAGGGACGGTTGGAGTAGAAATCAAAAGAGCCGAATAGCTACACGACAAATCCGCCTAAATGCGCAAAGTTTTATTTTTGACGCAGTGCTCGGTAACAAACCTTTGAGAAAACCGCATATAAGAAGCACGATATACTTACTGTTACATATCTGTATCGGAGCTTTGGATGCAGAAACTGCAAAGCATCTAACCGTTCGCGCTGAGATAGATGTTCACCTTCTAATGCAGACGAAGCACTTCAAATTGTATTTAATAAACCTATTCTACAGTTGCAGTTTCCAAGATATGTATATATATACACAGGGTGTCCGGAAAATACTTCAAGAGCGGTATAGTGAATTGTAGACCTCGTTAATACAAATATTGTTTTCAATAGTGCGTGGTCTTTGAGAAGTCTTGTTTCGAAGTGAGAGTGAAATAACTAAAATCTGATAGATTTTGAACTAAATTAGATTCACACCGATCCGTGGTACGAAGTAGATAAGTTGTTCTAGAAGGCATGCGTAAATGACTTATACCAATCATCCCAAACTCTCCTCGAATTCGGTATAAAATGTCGTACTATCAGGCCCACCAGGGGTGTTCGTCAGGGTGATCCCCTGTCACCCCTGTTATTTAATCTAGTTCTTGACGACATTCTCAGGAAAATAAACTTAGACAATTTAGGATATCGACTAAAAGAAGGAAACCGCCTTATGGGCCTAGCCTTTGCGGACGACCTCATCCTCCTCGCCTCCACCAAGAACACCCTCCAACAACTCCTAGATTTAGCTTTCCCCTTACTTAAAGAAAGAGGCCTTGAAATCAACACTGATAAGAGCTTTACGATCTCGCATCTTTATGATAGCCGGGTGAAGAAGAGCCTTTATCAGTCAACCCCCGAATTCTCCGTTGGAGGGAGGCAATTGCCAGCCAAGGGTATATGCGGTCGATGGAGGTACCTCGGCATCGAGTTCGACAGTAATGGCAGAGTCGACACGGCCAAGGTCACTCTCCTAGAACTACTCGGCAGACTAACATCAGCTCCCCTTAAACCCCAGCAACGTTTAACAATACTGAAACAATTCCTTATACCGGAAATTCTCTATAAACTGGTCGCTGGTCCCCGACCGTCTCAAAAATTCCTCCTAGAACTAGACTGTGAGATCAGGCGAACGGTGAAGTTGCAGTGGCTCAAACTCGAAAACAGCGTGCCAAACGCCTTCCTATACGCGCACATCTCACACGGCGGTCTGGACATCCCCTGTCTCCGTACACTCATTCCTAGACTTCACCTCTCCCGCCTCACTGCCCTGAACAGATCATCCCACATAGGCACTCAATGGCTGCTGTCGACCGAGTATCACAGTAAGGAGCTGGCGAAAACCAGCGCTCTCTGTGTGTTCGATGACACGACCATTGAAGACGCCGCACACGAGACCGAGTACTGGTCTCGTACACTACATAACACAGTCGATGGGGCTCACCTGAAACACACACACCTAACCCCTTTACAAATGACTGGGTCAAGGGTACTTCTTACCTATCCGGTAGGGAGTACATAAACCTGATTAAGTTAAAGATCAACGCACTACCAACGCGTGCCAGACTCGCAAGGGGTCGCCCCGGGTACGACAAATTTTGTCGTCATGGGTGCAACGCTGTCGAGACGCTGGCCCACATCGCTCAAGTGTGCGATCACACCCATCGCCCTATAATCAAGCGCCACGATGACATATGTGAGCGAGTCACCCGCCTACTCCGTGCTAAAGGAATGCAGGTGGAACGAGAGCGCACCTTCCGAAGACCCGCCGCACCGGCTCGGAGACCAGACCTCGCCATAACAACACCTACGAGGGTCTGGGTCTTGGACGCCGAGGTCTGCGGCCCCTCAAGAGACCTTGCATTGGCCAGACGGGATAAGATCAGGAAATACGATATACCCGGGGTCAGGGATCAACTTCCCAGCTCGCTTCCCCACCGATTCGGGTCCATCACCGTGTCGATGACCGGTGTATGGGAGCCCGAGTCGGTGAAGGGTCTCCTGACTCTCGGGTTATCGAAGAAAAACCTGATCGACCTAACCGTCCTGGCCATGCAGGGTACCCTACGGGTCTTCCGGGCGCACCGGGACCACAAGAGCTGGGTCCGTCGCGGAGAAGGAGCAGGCGAACTCACCGGGAGGCGATTTTAAATTATTTTTTTAGGCGAGCACTGCCTCAGTGTGCAAATGTGCAATTATTGAATAAATTCAATGATTTATCTAATGGAGTAGATCATCTATGCATGCATTCAACCCTTACTCTGCAATTACGGATCGGATTATCGTAAAGTGGCAAAAAACATTACCATGGAATGCGCTTGCGAAACTTGAAGCATACGAAGTCGAAGATGGGCAAGTGCAGTAACAGCAGGTGCAAATTTATGCTTGAGTATGTTAGCGCGGCTCTTCCACGTTGTACGCTGATGACCGAAGACATTGAAGACTATGCCCAGGCATCTCTAGTTGGCTACCATCAAAGCGAGCACCTTACCACTTTGTACATGATCTATATACGCATGCGTATATTCGAAGATATGTTTCAGTCATCCTACTGGTGGGCGATTAGGTATGCGATGCCTGCCATACTTACACTAAATACGTAGTGCGCCGCTACGATCATTTTGTGCGCAACACCGAGTTTTTTTCATAATACCCTGCTCAGTGTTGTTGTAGGTCTTCGTATAATCTCTATATTAGAGACGTCACTATATAGTAAATACATTAGGAGGAATTTCTGCATGCCTTCTGTATTTCGCAGTCTATTTAAACGCTTCTTGAACGTGCCTTAGCGTGTGTCTCACAAAAGTATATTGTGATTCGGTTGCATACGTTTCTTCAGGCAAGTTAGCGTTGGCGCTCTAAACTTCGATCTTGATTCGCGTGACAAGGCAATCATCGGGATCAACACGACCTTGGATGCTTGCTGCGAAGAAAAGAGTAAGACACGTTTTTTCAAGTATCAAGCTTTGGGGAAAATGTGTGCATGGCAATGTGCGCATCTTACGAGAACGAAGTCTTGCGACCTCAAAGGGGTGGAATTAGTCCTGGCAGTGTATCTTTGGTATCCCTGCTTGCGCAGCTCTTCAGATCCATTTCGTTGCACCTAAGTCAGGCGAGACCTAGCCATACCTTTGTTTCTGGCGCCATCATCCAACTACGATGCACATATGACTTGAGGAGGACGTTTCATAACAGCAACGCGGGCAGCTTAAGCAGTAGTTAGATGTTAGATCTTAGTCGTTTAGCTATGTGTTTTGTTGCTGACCCGTCGAATAAAGAACTTGGTCCCATTGGTTGTCTACACCCTGTTACCTCTCGCTAGTGGTCCCGCACAAGATCGAGATCACACAGCGCAGCGAGGACACCCTTTCGCTCACCGTGATGCCTCCCAGCGGTATTGACAGAAGCATGTTTCGGTACCAGCTTGCTCTGGAGAACACCACCTACGATGTCGAATCGCAGAGCAACGTATTCGTCATAAGAGATCTCCGGCCATACACGTCGTACACATTTAAGGCACGTCTGTGCTGGCAGGATTTGTGCAGCAGCGACTTCCTTGCCTCACTCACCACGAATGTTGGAGGTAGGATTCATTCTCTGACACGACTACGCCTTGCAACTATTCGTGGGCGAATTGTCGTCCACGAGCGATTTTCACCGATGATACTATTTGGTGACGACCCTATATAGCAGTTAAGCCGGCAGGTCCATCCTCCCACTTAGTATTTTAACAGTCCAAACGCCGTCGCACTAAAGCAACCTTTCTAGACCTTGGTTCATCAGTTAGTTTTTCTAATAGTTGTTAAATGAAAACGATTGACCTCACGACTGCCATGAAACAAATTGTTTGTTTTGGTGACAAATGTCCAGTTCCGCAGGCCGTGTCACGCCTTCACGTGGCCTCAAACGAGACAATGATCCACGTGGCCTGGGCTCGTCCAATTGAGCCTCGCGGTCCTGTTGATTACTATCTGATTCAAGCCAAGCTTTTTAAGAACGACACAACCTGGAATTTTACCCGTACTGGCGACGCAACACAAATGGATATTCCGAGAAAGCCTTATGAGTTTGGCAGGTGAGTTCGGCACGTAAGAGCACGGGTTGCATCTACATTTGAGTAGCACACTAACGGCTTGCTACGGGCCCTATATGATACATTTCATGGTTGCACTACTTGCCCATTATATAGCACTAAATTAAGAACATACACACTTTGAGTGTTTTGCGTATGTGCACTGGTAAATTCAAAAGCACCTTTTTATTTAAGGGACTAGTTGTATTCTTCGAAAATGCCTTTATTCAAACTGTCACCGTCCAAAGCAGTGCGAGGCAAACGTGGGGTGTTAACACGAACGTTGACATGAGCTTCCATTGGGCTTTAGGTATGAAGTTACCGTCAGCGCCGTGAACTTGGACCTCGACGAGAGCGGCGTTACTCATGTTGGAGTCAACACATCAATGATAATCGAGATCAGCGCACCTCGTAAGTTTCGCTGCGGTCCACACCATCTTCAATTTCCACCAATGACAATTTTTCGCATGACATGACGCACATAGCATTTTCTTAGAACACGTTAGCGAATTGTTTTAAATAAATAATGGATAGCGTTGTGCATTTTCCACATTTCTACACAGAAGCGTCTTACCAATCACTGAATTTGTAGTAGCACTTTAAAGCGCTTGCACAAGTGAGCGTAATCATCTCAGTCAGTTAGGTGTACTATTTCTACACTGCAGAATTTAGCACTGTTTTCGTGGCTCATAGTGTGTAAAGAGGCTATGCATTGTTACGTTAAATGTTGGCTGAGTGTCAGTCCGAAAAAGTTACCTGTTGCAAGATGTATGAACGATCCGTTCACACGGATCGCGCAGAGCACGCCAGTACGAACTCGCCGCCGCCTATCAGAGCAAAACCGTGATTTGTCGTGCACGAAATCTATATGGTATCGAACGCATGATCTTTGTGTATTCGATTGAACAGCGCTAGGTCCTGTAAGGTTGTTGCGGGCGTGGCAGGTCGCTGACCCCCTTGTCGTGCTCACGTCCTGGGAACCACCGCACGACGTTTACGGAGAACTCGACTACATCGTCGACGTGTCGTGCAGAGATTCCCGTGCCGCCTGGTCTGGGTAAGCGTATTTGTCCTGTCCTAGAGAAAATGTATTGCCCCGCCCACCCATCTCTATGGCGGTGCGGTGCTAGGTGGGACCAACGTGTTCCCATCGAAGAGTATAGATTACCAGCCCGCTCATTTGAAGGTGCGAACTTCATATGCAAACATTATCACAACAACTACTACTGTTTTGTGCATACTCTACTAGAAACCTGTATGTGCATAAATCTCTAGGGTGTCGCGGAACACCTCCGTCGAGTTCAAACTCCAGGCAAGGGCCTCGGATCTCTGCCGTGTGGACGTCACTCCAAGGTACATTTCCAGTAGTGAAGCTATCCGTGGACAGACGTCGTCTGTTTCATTTAGGTTCCGCGGCATAGGTGAGTACAACACGTTTTCAACGCTTTATGTACTCGCGCTCTTCTAACCAGCAGCTAGTTACTGAATATGTTGATAATGTGTATGCGTTAACGGGGTATAATGTTTACACGCTATATTATTATACACTATCTTGGACCAGTTCAATATTCGGTTTTTTACTACTTCATTGTCTACTTCTTGTTTTCGTCACAGAGTCAGTAGTTGCTGTCCCCCCCCCCCCCCCGGGACGTACTGAAATCTGTATGTGTCTTTATTGTTAAAGGTATCGTGATATGGCATGTGTACGATATTTAAAAACCATGCATGCATATCCGGAGGTTGAACAACACCGCAAGATGCTATTTTTGCGCTGAGTAACGCCCAACGTGTGTTTATCTTTTGTGCAGACCGACCCTATCTGGTTAAGGTAAGGAATCCTGGACCAGGACTATATCGATTTGTCATCGTCGCTACACAACGCGTCGAACCACCGGTCACTTTCACGTACCAGCTCACCGAGAAATCATCACCTTACAACAGCACCTCGCTGAGCAGCTCGATTACGCGGACCTACCGAGAAGCATTTGTTCACAAGGACATGCTGGCTAGAGTATGCCTTGAGGGCTTCTGCAGTGATGACTATCCTTTTAGTTTTATCACCAATACAGAAGGTACTTTTCTTTTGGTATAGTGTTAGTCGTTGCCGCAACATATTGCGTACTATCACACACTACTGCATAATAACAACAAATGTATACTAATAAGCAGATAGCTATGTAGGAGCCTAGGAGGGTATTATATGTATGTGAACTACACCGTGAAGCTTTTCCTCCGTTAAGCAATGATTTTCGATGTAATTCGATTGACAACGTACGTTGATGTTTGTCGTTCTCCAGAACCGGGGCCAGTCCGAAGCGTTAAAGTGAGAATCTCGTTCCTCACCAACTTTGTATTATCCTGGCAAGAACCTCAACTTCAAAGGGGCCCAATAAATGGATACACTGTCCGGATCCTCGATCAGGAGTCGCAGTTATCGTGGAATTTTACCAGTACTGGAACAAGCCTTAAATTCACTTCAAAGAATGAATATGCATCGTACGTATAACACACATATATATATATATATATATATATATATATATACGAGGTGTGTTCAAAAAGTATCGCGACTTTTGTGTTTTTTCAAAAATTATTCATTTATTCATGAATATCTATTTTGTCCCCTTCAAAGTAATCCCCATGAGATATTATACACTTGTGCCAACGGTTTTTCCAATCTTCGAAGCACTTCAAAAAACCATTTTTTTTTATCTTGTTCAGCTCCTCCTTCGATGCCGTCTTTATCTCGTCAAGCGTAGCGTAACGTCGTCCTTTCATGGGCCTCTTCAGTTTAAGGAACAAGAAAAAGTCACAGGGGGCCAGATCTGGGGAATACGGTGGCTGCGGCATCATTAGTGTGTTGTTTTTGGCCAAAAACTCGCGCACAAGCAACGATGTGTGAGCAGGGGCGTTATCGTGGTGCAAAAGCCAATTTTTGTTCTTCCACAAATCCCGGCGTTTCTGGCGGATTGCTTCGCGCAAATTGCGCATAACTTGCAGGTAATATTCCTTATTGACCGTTCTACCCTGTGGCAAGAACTCATGATGCACCACGCCCCTGCAATCGAAGAAAACTGTCAGCAAAACTTTCACATTCGACCGAACTTGGCGCGCTTTTTTCGGTCTTGGTTCGTGCGGCAGCTTCCATTGAGATGATTGAGCTTTGGTTTCCACGTCATAACCATAAACCCACGATTCGTCACCAGTTATGACCCTCTGGAGCAAATTTGGGTCGTCGCGGACAGAGTCCAACATCTCATTAGCAATGTTCATGCGATGCTGTTTTTGGTCGCAATTGAGCAATTTTGGTACGAATTTCGCGGCGACCCGTCTCATGCCCAAATCATTGATAAAAATCGAATGGCACGAGCCAATCGATATGTTTAGGTCCTCAGCAACTTCTCTAACGGTGATTCGACGATTGGCCAATACCATTTTCTCCACTTCATTAATTTTTTCGTCTGTTGTTGAAGTGCTCGGGCGTCCGGCACGCTCTTCGTCGTTCACATCTTCTCGGCCTTCTGAGAACATTTTGTACCACCGATAAACGTTGCTTCGGTCCAAGGTAGCTTCTCCGTATGCCACAGTCAACATTCGGAATGCATCCGCGCACTTAATTTCGTTTTTCACACAAAATTTGATACAGGTTCTTTGATCCATTTTTTTGAATAGGTAAAAATCGAAGACGATCCAAAACACGTGCAAGCAAAGCAGCTGTCAACAATTAAGTGAACATTCAAAATGGCCGAGCTTGTCGGCATAAGTGAGAGACATGAGTACCAACATAACGCCACAAAAAACTCGAAATTCGAATATACGTAACCCGCGAAAATTCAAAAGTCGCGATACTTTTTGAACACACCTCGTATATATATATATATCATTTTTTAAGTTTGTGGTTTATAATATGAAACCGTAGTGGCAAGTTCTCAATGCATAAGTTCTCGCAAACAAAATATGTGAAAGATGTGAATAGACAAAAAATATATGTTTTAACCTTAAACCTGTCTCACCTCATGCAATTTTAACAATTCAGGTCGTTAGAAATTCTCCCGTTCACAAACAAACAATTATTGACAGGTAATTAGCATTTATTAGATCGGCAGAGGCACGTTTTACCCCATTTTTTACTATACTTGTAAATATTTCTACAAAGGTGAGCACGCAAATTTTCTTGGAAGGTTTGATCTAGATAGTCTGCAACGTGTACGCGAAAGCATGACGGGTGGACTTTTTAAAGCTACCGGTCCTACAAATGTCATTGCATGCTGAGACGCACATCAAACAGCAGGTATTATTTAAAAAAAAACAGCATCATCTGGAATAGCTCATCTTTGTATCTTAAACACAAATAAAGCAATATTTGATTTTTTCATTTTTTTCAACAAACACTTAAAGTCATAAACACACTTATGGACTTATCAGCATAAGTACCGCCAGCATAGATAATGGACAAATAGAGCCCCTCCCCCCCCCCTAACTCGATATCTTCTATAATGAAGTTGATAAAATGAAGGGTGCTAGGACGAACCCTTGCAGCGGCCCAACGTTTACTCTTTCAGAGGGCGTTTCAAAATAACCTACCTTTACTGTCTATTGCGTGTCTGTTAGGTTTGATTTATTTAATTTAAGACACAATAGTATCGCCGCAACCAAGAGGTTCAACCATTTGTAAAATATTTGAAAAAAAAATAAAAACAAGAACGAATGCTCACAGCGGTTGAGGACGACAAAAACATCTAAAAAGATACCGGGCTAAAGTTGGTTGCTGTGGAAAGACCACACAATATCCTGGTAGAGGTGGGCAAGGGCATGTTCATTTGAGCGTGCTATACGAATCTGACACTCTATTCCTCCACACGAAATCAATTAAACTAAGATGCACCTTATTAAATATTTTGGGTAAGTAATTCACCCAAAAAAATTGAATGTGTTCTTCTTAAGGCGCGAGCCGAGGCTATGAGCATGAGTATGCTCATGGTCATACATCAATCTGCGATCTTGCACAGCTGTTTTTGATTTCTAGCATAGTCAAACCCTCGCTTTAGTGGTAGAGATGGCAGCAAAAACACTTTTAGGTGTTCGACCATAGGCGCTGTATGTTTTGTCACGGGACACCCTCCAGCAGGTCGCCGCTTTTTGCTTTGAGGGTGAAAGTAGATCATGAACATGTATCCAGGTTTAAAAAAAACTTTGGGGCAACATCAAATCGATCTTTTTGCGGCTACCCAAGTGGTTCTAAAAATCCTATACAGCGAATATGCATCTATGTCCTGCGTATCTTCTAAAATTGTATACATATTGTTTAGGGTTTCCTCGATGGTTGGTGGCCCTCACAAATGCGTTCTATATATATATATAACAAGTAGCAGGTATGAGGTGGTGTACGATGGTGCAGTTCGCACATAGCGATACACCGCACAACACAATACACCGCGAACAGGCAAAACAGAGTCAGCGGTGCGTCGACACTTCTCGCTAAATGTTTTCGTCGTTCGTGTGAATATATATATATATATATATATATATATATACATATGTATATATATATATATATATATATATGTATGTATATATATATATATATATATATATTATATATATATATATATATATATATATATATATATATATATATATATATATATATATATATATATATATTTGTTTGTCTTAAGCATTTTTGTATTACATGCGCAACCAATGAGTAAAAACGATTAAAAAGTCGGACCGCCCCGTTTGCATTCCACATAAGCGAGTAAGTGTAGTGTAAAAATCAGGCACATTAACTTGTTATGATCTGTCTGATTCAGTATCCCTGTATTGGTGGTAATCATGTGGCTGCATTGCAGGTACAACGTGTCTATATATGCGTTCAACTTCGACATTTACAACAAGAACGTACAACTGAACGGACCTGTTCTATGGACGACTGTTACGACGCAAGGAAAAAGTATGTGCACTTTGAACTCATCTTTAGTGGTACAGCTGAGACGCTGTCGCCTAGAGAAGAAGCCTGCATACAACACATCTAAAAACTAAAGCAACAACAATCACGGTGCAGCTCGGTCAGATTTGCCCCCTGGGTTTCGGAATAAAGTAGAACAAGCTCAATCGGGTATCCCTACGATGTTTGCCCTCTCTCTTTTGAAACGTTGGGTGCTCCTGGCGTTTGGACCAGACAGCTAATCCGCAAAATCGACACTTTGTTAACCTGTCATCGGGTGATAGCAGGTCATTCTTTTTAAGCAACGTCTGAATCTTGGTATACAACGTGGAAGAGCTGCATATTGGTTTAGCTAATCCTTAGTAATTTGTGTAACACATGCATAGTTATTTATACAGAAATTATATATATATATATATATATATATATAGAGGTGAGCAGGTTGAGACGCCTCAAGAAACATCTTTTGTGATAGAGTCCTAGTTATCGCAGCGTTGTGGTACAGTTCTAGGAAATGCTAGTTATGCACGCTGGTTAATCCCATAACGCTACGACCAACTTCCTACAGCACCTACAAAAACAATCGCCACATGAACGGCACAACCATGAGGTACATTGCTGACTGTGCGCTTCTTGGGGACACCGTTTCGCTAGGGGCGCCGCCACTAAAGGCCGTACAGGTAGAGCGAGCGTCATCGGATTCGCTGGATCTACGCTGGGAGACGTCGCAATTGGAATCGCCGGTCAACGTCACGATGTTTCGGGTAGAATACAAGCTCCGGCTGCAGGGGAATTCTTCCGAGCTAGCCACGGTAGGTACCAAATCTGGCCAGTCAGATCCAACGCGTTGTATTGACCAAACACCCTACCCCATAAACAAAATGGTACGTCAACGTGATATATATATATATATATATATATATATATATATATATATATAATATATATATATATATATATATATATATATATATATATATATATATATAATATTTTTGGAACATGGGTTTAATAATATTAGTAATATGCACAGGGATCACAATTATTAGTACACTATATATATATATATATATATATATATATAATATTTACTATACTGTTTGTATAATTATTATTGTTTGAGTGTTGGTGACCACTCAACATGATCACTATATTGTAATAATATTAACGACTATTATTATTAAAGGACTATTACTATTCTGTAAGATAGGTGTAACCGTGTAATAGTCTCAGCGTGCTACTAAAACCCTGAACTGCAACTAAGTTTGCTTGGCTTTTGTAAAGTGTGTGTAAGAGAGTGCTTCTAGGAAGGGTACAGCAACTTGTTCTGTTTCGTTTTGTCTTTCCGCGGGTTTTTAAACCGGCTTATCGGTTCAGATGTAGTGGGGGGGGGCATTAGAGCATGGCTGGTCGACTAATAGCTTTAACATGTATTGTGAATGTACGCTCGTTTAGGTGAACGATGAGCAGAAAAGCGCCGTAGACGACACTCTCGGTGAAATCTACACAAATGAAACACACATCACACTCAGGCCACTTCGCGCTTACTCAACCTATTCGCTTGGCGTATCGGCGTGCTCCTCGACGCTTGACTGCGGCCGGCAAACAACCACAACGTTCACCACCAAAGCAGGCAGTGAGTTGATTATAAACTTACACTACGCTGACGGAGCAGCTCATCGTCCAAAAGCATTTGTAAACCTTTAGCGTACGCGTTTTGTCTTGCGCCTTTTGACTGACGTAAATGCACGTTTATATATATATATATATATATATATATATATATATATATTTATATATTATATATGTATATATATATTTATATATGTATATATATATATATATATATATATATATATATATATATATATATATATATATATCTATATATTTATATATATTTATATATTTATATTGTATATATATATATATATATATATATATATATTAATTCCACTACAAGAGATCAATAGTCACCTTTTGTCGGGCTATCCGCTCGCGCCGCGGAGAAAACGCCGCGCTCTAGGTTGCGAAGCAATTTCGCTAACACCGAGGCAGCACAGCAATGAACTACGCCCGCCCCGTTGAGAAGTTATGATAGCGGCCTAACCATAATGCGTTGAGTTGATGAATGGCAAACTTGTTTTGCTGTAACTTACTTTATTTTAAGCGGAGTAGGCATATAGCTGCATATGCTGCATACGTATGTATAATCCGGCGCAGGGCGCTTTAAAGGGTGTACGTATCAGAGGAGGCGGAGGAGAAGCAAGTACTCAAATATTGGACTCGCGTAGAACTTCACACTGTTCGCTTTTGATGGTTCGGTGTCACATTACGCAAAAATAGTTTAATTGCGTTTGCGCTTAGCTGAGCAATACCACGGGGAGTAAGAAATCGGTGGAATTTTTCTAGTAAATGAGTGTCTTAATTTTGTTGCAACTAGTTAGAAGAACCAGTTCTAAAGCATAAAGTATCACAAATGTAGGCATTTTGTTATTAAAATTTTTTTTCCCATTTTTATTGATACTCTTCTGTCCGACTTTTATTCACAGTTCCGAAAATAAACTCCGTTTACCCCTTTTTATATATGCGTTAGACCAGGGTTTCACGTGATTTAACGTTTTATTAATCCAGGTCAGTGTGATCTGGTGGCGCAGGAGCTGAAGAATGCGGTGAATACTCACTAAATTCCCAATCCAACGCTCGATTTTTTTTGTAGCGTTTCTGAACTTCCCTGAAGTTAGTACGATATATTGTTGTCAAAATTTATACCACGATACGCAACAATTGATATCAATTCCAAATAAACTTAGCAGTAGATTAGTAATATTTGTATTCGTCCCATCGATTTGTAGCAAACGACCCCTTTGATAGCCTACCTTCATTAAAGTATTACTCTAGCTCGGTGGGTGCCTTGCTTTGGCAAAGCTTAAAGCATTTGGCCAGTTATCATACATTTTCGAATTATTTCGTAAATCAAGCAGTGTAAGTGGTCGCAGAGTTGTGATTTTATTGTATTAAACGTGAAAGCTAGCAATATTAGTTTTATTTTTGCGAATTCCATTCTAAACAATGTCTGTCATATCTTCTAGCCGGCGCCATACGTTCAGAGGAAGCAAATTGTTTTTTTTCTTCACGAATGACATTATACTTAGTCTATCTATAAACAACGATTTATCTTGCAATCGCATATTCTGTGCTCTTATCGGGCAAAAACACTGGAATCAGTATTGCACATTTTAGTAATTTAAATCTTTGAAACAAAACTTCTCCGAGACCTTGTTTTATTGGCATATATATATATATATATATATATATATATATATATATATATATATATATATATATATATATATATATATATATATAAATATATGGATACGATTAAAAAAACTATATTTTTCGTGTACCAAAAACGCATCCTGTTTATTCTACTTAGGTCCAAGTCAACCTCAGATAGTATCGGTTGTTGTAAACGAGTCGACGGTGCACATCGAATGGTCACCTCCAGAAAATCCGGAAGGTCCTCTTGATGGCTACTCTTTTGCACTATGCCCTCGCGAACGAGAAGACTGCCCACTTGAAGATGAATGGACCCTCATCAACAGTGGCACTGTTCAGCAGGTAATGATTGCCAATTTTGACAGTATTCCGTATTTCTAAAAGGAACTTTTTAGCTTTTCTGACTGGCGACTAATTAAGCATGCCCAATCAGACACGTTTGTTGTTTCTTTATAAGTGAAGTGCGCTGTCTATACTCTAAAATACTGATGATTGACTTGCTTTGCATAGTTCAGTAACTCGTGAACTACGCAAAACAAGTCAATCATCAGTAGGTGTTTGCGCTATTTCTGTTCAAAGATTAACGGGGAGAAAGGGCTACGAACACCAAGTTTTGATAGAGGAATTATGCGGGGTATTATGTGACCAGCGGCTTTTCGGCTATAACTCCCATGAGTGGTCAAGAGATTTCATTCCGAGCGTTGTTCGATCCTCCAGCTAGCACCATTTATTGCGACTGCACAGGACACTGCAAAGACCGATGAGATATGTTTCAGTCGCGTACGAATAGCTTCTGAAAGTTCTTAAGAATGAGAGGGTAACTAAGTATGTTGGTTTGTGTTATTTGTGTATACCTTTGACCATAGGTAAACATCTCGCTGGAAGACTTCACGTCGAAAACAGGTGACAAACCCGCCCGACTAGTTCTTCGTGCGTACAACAAGGTGGACGGAAATTTGCTTTTCTCGCCAACAGCCCTCATGGAGATTCGCTCAGAAGACGGTGAGCTCTATTATCTTTACAGTATAGCTTGACGTATACCTAGAAGTTATCTTACAGGGCCGATATCTGCGATTTGCATGGTTAAGCTTCAAGTGTTTTTAGACATAGTGGTTACACCTACTCCTCTGCTCGTGAGTCACCGGTACACCAAGTGATGTTGAGGTTACTGATCTACTCAATTTGCTGGGTGACACTGTATACGACATGTACTGTGTTACACGCCATTCTGTGGTTGGGCCCGTCCCATTGCTAGGGTTAGTTAGATCTCTGAGATAAAGCGCCTTGGTTTGAGATAATTTTTAAGCAGTTCGAGCTGACGAATGTCGCGGGGCGAATGCCCGGGCTGTAAGACGGGTGCTCAAGCTGCTCGCACTTGAGCCTGGCCAGTACACTTTGTGTGACCCTGGACGCGTCATTGTGGAGCAGAATTCGGCTAAACGGGCACGAAAACGTGCACTTCACTTTCTCACTGGCGTGTCAGATACACAGACTCCCCCGTACACGGCCACCACCCGGCGATTAATATCGGCCGGCTGAACATCTTCCGCAGTCGAAAATCTGTTGACACCTCGCTGTTCCTCAATCGTCGACCTTAGAGATGGGAACGCCACGATGTCCTCATGCGCACTACCCCTATGAGCTTATAAACGACGTAAAGTACTCGTTCATCGTCAAGCACCAAGCCTTGTACGCTGTACTTCTAGACTATAAAGCGGCGTTCGACACTGCTTCCACGGAGATCGTCATGGAGAAGCTAAGCGCTGCAGGCGTGGGTCTGGGACTCTTACGACGGCTGGTAGTTATTCTGAAATCACATCGGTCATTCTGGATGACGGCATTCAGGAACACCGCCCTTTCCTGCCAACTGCCAGTTATCCCTGGGGCAAAAATCTCTGCCCGCTCTCATTCTCAGTCTTAGTGGGCCTTTTCAATAAGCACTACGCCTGTACTTACATACCTCTATAAACCGATGATGCCGTGATATATAGTAGGGTATTATTCATGGATCTAAAAAATCTCTGAGGTTGCTGGAAATATACAGCAAATGCCTGTAATATGTCTCTCGAAGTTTCATTAGGTTAAGCTAATGCAAAGCTGTACATTGTTCTCGGCCCACATATCCCAACGAGTCAATAGAAACATTTTCGCCATGACCTCAGCCCCGGAGCCACGGAAGCTCTCAGTAAAGACAGCCCTAACACTGTTCAGCCCGAGGGTCAACCTGGTGGCGTCGTCCGGTTAATAATAATGATTTGTCAGCCTCGCGGGGGGAGGGTAAGGTCTAGACAAACTAGAACCCTCTTGTTAGTGTTGGCTAGCAATAGAATGCGTATGTTCTCATTTTATCTCTAACATTTCATCTTTATTGATTAGCCCAGTAAATACTTCACAAGAGACCTAATACTATACGATAGATAACAATAAAACTCTACTTCGACTTACACAGCAATATATAAATATATTAATATATAAATATATTAATATATATATATATATATATATATATATATATATATATATATATATATATATATATATATATATATATAACCACTACTTTGTTTGAAAAATCATAACGGCTACCCAATGTTTACGTAATGAAGTATGATCAGCCATACTAAGATCGAACTCATATCTCAATTTCGTTCGCGTTAATTTTCAGAGCACAAATTAGGCACTTCGGCCTTTCCCTGGACTGGTCTATTTGCTCTGGCAACTGTCGGGCTTCTTGTGTTTGTCGTCGTCGGCACGCTTCTCTGTCGGATCAGTGCAAGACTGTCCAACCGATACAGGTAAGTCGGTCCTCGCCACACAATTGCAGAACATATTAGGTGATACAACAGAATGATGTTTGATATGGCCGTCTATTCAGCGTTCTACACGTGTCTATAGAAATTAAACTGAAATTATTCCAAGAACAATAGACAAATGCAAACACATTTGTATGTGTAGGATAAATATATATATATATAACTTGCAAAACCATTAACGATATATTAAACTAGTATTTACTATTGATGTTTTAGGTCGTGTGGACCGATGCTAATTGAAGACGGCCTTTGAGATGGTTGCGAAGCACCCAACACAAGAGAGAACCAACACCTACTCCAAAACGTAACTACACAGATCTCAAGGACAGCTATAATTTCATGCCAATGGCTATGGATAAACGAAGGCTTATGAGCGGTGTAAGGCCAAAGTCTACTTTTCATCTTGCATGCAGGACGGAGGCAGAGGTGGGAAACCAGCGCAAGGAGAATAGTAGTTGCATGTAGTAGTTATCTTAATAAAGAACTTACACATATACATCATAGGCATCACGTTTACAGAGCTGAGACAACGAGATTGCTCGTTCACAACGCTGATGGTGATATAGAGCGCACGGGCGGCCTCAAAGTTTATATATGCACTACGGCGAGATCTCATGAAACGTTTCGCTCACACGGATCTTCAGGTAGAAAAAAGCCATGGACGACAAATCTGCTGGCTAGATGTCGGCTCTCATAGCTGCAACCTTTCCGCGAATCCGACGTCCCAATCGGAGACGTGTTTTCTAAATGTTGTCGTCTTCAATAGGTTGTACATCCTGTAAGCATAACAACAACGACGCCAGCAAGTACGCTAACCTATTCAGGCTAGTGCGGTGGACGTTCAATGCTCTCTTTAGGAAACTGGTCTTGAATTGGCCAAATCACCTGAACACAATAGGATGCGGTGCAATCCTCAGGTAAAACAAGCTGAAAAACGACCCTCAGCGAAATGTAATATTTAAGATGTGGTAACAATGTCGCTTCCATAGTTGACGTTAGTATTTATTTTAAAAAAACTGGCACAGATTTTGGAACTCCAATAATAAATCATTATCTGCAATGTGTGTGCACAACCCAGCTTGTACCCTGCCTAATTTTTCTGCATTACTATTTACTCTCGATATATATATATATATATATATATATATATATACTGATCTTAGATATATATATATATATATATATATATATATACTGATCCAAGATATATACAGATATATATATATATATATATATATATATATATATACTGATCTTAGATATATATATGTATATATATATATATATATATATATATATATATATATATATATATACTGATCCTAGATATATACAGATATATATATACTGATCTTAGATATATATATATATATATATATATATATATATATATCTAAGATCAGTATATATATATATATATATCTGTATATATCTAGGATCAGTATATATATATATATATATATATACTGATCCTAGATATATACAGATATATATATATACTGATCTTAGATATATATATATATATATATATATATATATATATATATATATATATATATACATACATATATCAAAGATCAGTTGAAGGAAGAATTAAATTCGGTTAGTTTAACTGCCTGATTGTATTTAGCATGCTAAGCAAACTGGCTCATTATCATCAAAGTAGCATCCCTTTCGACTTTCGACCATGCATGTCTGACTTTTGTTTTTCGGACATAACCTGAAAGGTCGCTTATAACTAGAAGACATATATTAAAAGTTAAATAGCACCGTTGTTAATAATGTACAACTTTTTCGTTTTAAATAGTAAACTTTGCACCTTTACTAGAGATTATTAAAGTGATGACAGTAGCGGTGGTTGGAATTGGGGTCATAATAGCAGTAGCCCCATATTCAAAGTGCATAAGCGGTAATAGGAGCAAAAGGTAAGGATACATATTATAGACAAACTAGGTGGCCACAAAACTCTTACAGAACCACCTACCTATGTCAGAAGAATGTGACGATTGTGGAACAATCGAAAAGTTCGTACCGCCTTTAATACATGCGCAAATGTAAGCAAAGTATGGCTTTATCGTTCTACCAGAAATAAAGACACTAAACTAGGCATTCTCGTGCGGCATGAAAACGACCATAGATATGTATATATGTCTCCAAAACAACAACTTGTTCATCAGTTTTGGCTTATTTCGTACATACTATAGTAGCGCCATATAAATAATGTCTAAACAATTCTAACGGCATCTTTATATATATATATATATATATATATATATATATATATATATATATATATATAAAGATGCGTTAGAATTGTTTAGGCATTATCTTATAACAATCGACAGATGACATAGCCGCCTTTGTTGACTTAAAAACCGATTTTAATAGTATACCTAAAGACTGTCTTTTAGACGTTATGCGACATAACGTCACCCACGGTCGAATGTTTAACTTTATGAGAAACAATGTCAATGAGAACTACATCACAATCAGAAACGGACCTCACTGTATTGCGCAACAAGGTTAAACAGACCATTGGGTTAGCACAAGACGATAGGGCAAACCCTTTCTTATCCATCTTCTATGTCACAGGGTTAAGCCCAATACTTCGGAATGCTAAAGCCGCGCATGTATTCTACGCTGACGATCATATCATAATTGCCAAGTCAAGATCACATCTTCAGTTATATTTGAATGAAATGAGCCAATGATGCACATATTCTAAGCTGACAATTATTGTACCCAAAACAAATATTCTTCGATTCTACCGAGGATGTCGATACGCCAGTCTTGACTATAGCATCAGGATCAATAATCAAAATATAAAATCTAATATGTCAATTTAGCTATTTCGGGTTAACCTTGACTCCCGGCCTATCTTTTACAAAGCACATGGAAAACAAGCGTGCAAATGTCAGCCACGACGCTACTCGGAGATCTTACATAGATTGACACTAAGACTGGAATAAACGTGGCCCGCAAAATGTTTAAGGCTAAAAATCCTAATGAGCAATGACAGGTGATGTAAGCTTGTGTGTGCACATTTACTTTACTATTCCGCAATAAAATAGAGAGCTAAGTTGTGCGCCTTCGTTCCTGGAATGTCTCCAAAAGAGACGTTAGCTTGAATGCCTTTGCTGATCGATGTGAGTTACTAAAGTAAATAACAAAGCGGATTGCCCACAGGAGTACTTGTTGGAGTCTATTACTGTTGGTCAGGCCGGTCCCAGGACCTTCCGTGCAAGTGCTTATGTTTGTACGGCCGTTCTGACATCGCTGAAACGCTGAACGTAAAACTTTTGGCGCCTGTCTGTATAGCGGTAGCGGAGACTTAGTGAGGGCTCGTTTGTTTCTAAACTTTGTACTCTTTTTTCTGCGTATCTTTTTCCAACCACGACAATCTTTTCTGTAGCGGTTTGTATTGAGCATGCACTTACTTGGTGTAGTTTTGGCGTAGAATGGAAACCCCCAAGAGTTGTGAAGTGAACCGTAGATTTTTGTACTTCAACTGGTGTATTATGTGCAACAAGGCAACAGAAGGCCGAACCGCATTTCAAAGAATACCGGTTCTACAAAGTGAACCAATAACCGAAACCACTTGTATAACGATGTAGGGAATATCGTATGTTGCTTGTCTACCTGCACCCAGGGTGACGTTAGACTGGTTACGATAGCTCAATTATTAGAGCAGTTATGTTAGATCAGTTTTTGCGACAAATTTTTAGTACAAACGTACATACCTACATATAGTCAACCAAGCCATTTAGCTCGCTTAGTCTTGAGATAAGCTAGGCCTTCCAAGCTGTTATCAGTGCGACGTTAGCAGCCTCTCCTCGCATAGTTATCCAGCGCTGAATGCATGCACAGCAAGCCAAACCATGGCAGATCAAAACTGCGTCTTAGACAGCAATCCGGCGCACCAAGCAAAATCCCTTGCCCCCATTTGCGACTGGTCGTGTACAAGGCGCGGTCTTTCACGGTTTTTCACGCAAGCACCCGTCTGTCACCACATGTACCTTACTGTCATAAAGCAAAACCCTACTCGTAAACATTAACGGAGCCCTCGACTCTATTCGTATCTTCAGGGTCATTTCCAAAGGGGTTCGTTCCGCCGTCGCTTTTGCACTGACAGCAGATATCTCTCAAGGGAATATCCGCCTTGTTCGCAACTCTTATACTTTCGCCCAGATCCTAAAGCCCCTCTATATTCCAAGTAAATATTATAGGTGTAACACTTCAAATAATGACTAATGTAAGTCATTTTAGTCGTGTCATAATTAAATCTTGTCAACCAAAAGAAATATCATAATGATGTCATCACGACATGTTTCACCAGGAATGTGCTTAATTCAGTGCAAGCATGGTATCACTCTATCTATCTATAATCCTCGTAAGCCTATCGCGTATAAGTGATTAATTACAGTGTACGTTGGATCAATAAATGAACTTGCCCGATTTGGTTACGTGTCATTAGCAGCTATATGTGTTATTATTCTATCACTTTTGTTAACAATTAAATCTTCAAGATATAACTATTATAAGATATAATAGATGTCTGCATATATTGTATGGCCAAAAAATGTCTTAGAAATATAATTTGCATTGCCTTTGTAACTTTTTGTATTGCGAGTTGTGTGCGTGCGTAGTGTGTGGATAATTCTATGTTTCCATATTGCTTTTTCCAAGAACTTTAGTGTTGTAAAATTTAGTTCCGTGAATAACTTGAACATTTTTATTGAGCTATTTTTAAACGGCCACACGACTTGCCGACGGCGATATAGTTATAATAACTTCGTTATAAATTTTTTATAACGAAGTAATAGAATGTGGAAGCTACCCAATTAGGCAACTTCTAGGTCTAAGGATATCGTATTTGCCACAAAAAGGTCGTCAAAGAAAAGTATTACCACATGTTTAGGGCGCGTGAGTTGTGCCTTGCAACAACGCGTAGAAAAAGCGCTGGTGAGAAAGCAATAATTATCCCGGGTGTGCCACTCCCTCTAAGCATGCAACGAGACGCTGCTTCAATTAGCTTTTAAATATTATTAAATTAAAGGCGACACGCACGCGTACAGTAAGGCACGCAGTCCTCAATTTTAATTTCCAATTAAAATTGCTGCGGCTTCTACGGAACGCTGTGCTACGCTGGACAGTAGGTCACCTGCGCGTCACCTGGTGTACAAGAAGCGACTAAACGTAAATATAAATGCCCTTCAATCGTACTTGCTTGACGTCTAACGGATTACTGAACTAATCCTAGGCACTTTCAAATATTCTTAGAATGAGCTGCGTAGAATTTTGGCACGCTCTCGCCGCTATCGGAATGTGTAGTTCTCCGCCTGCAAGCAGTTAAAATATTACGGTGATTGGCCGCTACAGTTGCATTACAATTTGATCGCTTTTTCCGTGCGACGTACGTAGAAATCGGCGTAATTTCGAAAAATACCAAAAAATACCCAAAACAAAATGTTCGAGCAGTTACAAAGCTATTTCTTTCAAAGGTTGGAATGCGGCCGCCCAAGTGAAAAGTTGGAAAAAGCTCAGAGCAGGATGTATGCCGCGCTTGCATGTTTCCGCTTTTTAGCGAAATTTGGCCAATATGTCGAAAAATCCGTTGGTGTTTTGGCTCAGATTAGTGACTGCGAATATAAGGTTGGGTTCGCCACTACACGGTAAACGCCGGAAAGATCATGGCTATGTAGACTTTTCCCCATCTACGCTTTGAGATTGTGCCATTTTCTCAGTACAGGCCCTGTGACAATAATTAGCATACTCTCTACAGCATGCGAGAAAGCTGCTCCCTCACAACACCATGGGAGCCGCCACCCTCCTAATTACTGGTGGAACAAAGGGATCGCAGCTGCCCGCAGGGCTTGCATTAGGCTAAATAGGATTTTCACGAGAACACGCAGCTGGTTAACGCAAAGAAAACGACGGGTGGGATTTTACGGGGAGCGAGAGACCGCAAGAGCTGAATCCCAATTGACGGAGTACAAGGCTGCTCGATTGAGACTCCGAGGACTCATCGCCAAAAGTAAAGCCCGAGCGGAGAAAGAGCTGATAGACGCGGTGGAGAGCGACGTATGGGGCCTGCCGTACCGAATAGTTATGGCCAAACTCCGGAGACCTCCCCCGAAACTCCCCCCGGATGTGCTGCGGGAGACTGTAACCGGTCTTTTTCCGGCACAGCCGCGGAGAGAAAACGAGGAGTTCTCGGTCACCCCGGAAAACATTCCGGAGGTGACGCTGGAGGAGGTCGAACAAGCCCGGAATCGGTTGGCAACTGGTAAAGCGCCCGGCCTAGACGGAATTCCCCCAGAGGTAGCGAGGCTACTGGTCAAAAGGTGGCCTAAGGTCTTCCAAGACCTTGCCAACAAGCTTTTGAGAGAGGGGAGATTCCCGAGGCTGTGGAAAAGGGCAAGCCTGGTTCTAATCCCCAAACCCGGGAGGAAGACGGGGCCTTCGGCTTACCGGCCCATATGCCTCATTGACGCCATGGGTAAGCTCCTGGAGAACGTTATAGTCAAGAGACTAAACGACGAGATTCAGGAAAAGAACGCCCTATCAGATGCCCAGTACGGCTTCCGGAAGGGCAGATCCGCATTAGGGGCTCTAAAGAAGGTTCTGAAACGGGCGGGTGAGGAGACTATGAAGACCCCTAAAACAAGGGGATTCGTGCTCCTGATCCTCCTGGATGTCAAAAATGCCTTCAACACAATGAATTGGAAAGTAATTGTGGAGGCGATGAAGAGGAAGGGCTTTTCCCTCTACCTCCGTCGAATGATTTCATCCTACCTGGATGACAGAGGCTTGGTTGCAGGGGGGCAGGAGTACGAGGTTACTGCCGGAGTCCCACAGGGCTCGATTCTAGGACCCGTGCTCTGGAACATAGCTTACGACGGGGTGCTCGAGATCCCAGGTCTCCCGTATGGGGTGGAGACGTTGGCGTACGCCGATGACCTTGCACTCATGATAACGGCCAGGACCGAAAGAGCCCTGGAGAGCGCCGCCAATGAGGCCTTGTCAATGGTGTCCGAGTGGATGGAGTCCCATCACTTGAAACTGGCACCCGACAAGACGGAGGCGATGTACCTAACAGGCAGAAAGAGGACGACCGGCATTAACCTCGTGATGGCGGGCCACCCGATAGAAATCAGAAAGAAGGTAAAGTACCTTGGGGTCATGCTAGACACCGGACTGACCGGATCGGCACACGTTAAGTACGTGGCCGAAAAGGCCCAAAGGGTCTCCCTGAACCTGGCGCGGATCATGCCTAGGGTCGGTGGGGTGGCTGAGGTGAAAAGAAGGCTCCTGGCCTCGGTGGCCGAATCAACGGCGCTATACGCAGCCCCAGTCTGGGGGGACATGGCAATGCGGACGGCGAAAAATAGGGGGGCACTAAGGTCGACCCAACGAACGCTGGCAATCAGGGTAAGCCGGGCGTATCGAACAGTCTCGACCGAAGCTCTCCTGGTCCTAGCCAAAATGCTGCCATGGGACCTCCTAGTGGCTGAACGAAGTAAAATGTATCTAGACGAAGGTCTGGATCTCACCAGGGCCAGGAGTGCCACCATATCGGCCTGGCATGAGGAATGGGCGCAGGTAAGACCCGGTGTGACCACAGGGAGCTGGACCAAGAGTCTGATACCGGACCTCAGGGTATGGTATGACCGCCGACACGGAGAGCTTTCCTACTGGACGACTCAGGTTCTGACCGGACACGGCCAGTTCCAGAGCTACCTGTCAAGGATCAAGAAGGCCATCAGCGATATCTGCGTACTGTGCGACTCTGGAGAAACGGACAACGTAGAGCATACTGTTCTGCGGTGTGATGCTCTCAGGGAAGCACGGGACGCAGCACCAACCGCTGTGAGGGGCCGACCCATCAAGGAGGTGGTCTCCCATATGATGACTTCGGCGGAGGCATGGAGGGAGGCGACGAACTTGTTCGACGCTGTTTTGACACTCAAGACAGCCAAGGAAACGGCCAGGCGGGAGAGGTTTGAGCGGGTCTCTCGGGAGAGTGGTCGAGACGAGGAGCCGAGGGAGGGGGGAGGGGGTGGGGAGCAGCCAGGCCCTCATGGTCTCGACGCACCCTCACAGGACGGATTACAAAATGGCATCCCCCTATCCAACCGCAGGTAGACATGCGGGATGATAGTCAGGGATAGAGCTGATTGAAGGAGAACGGCAGGGACGCCTCTCCCACGGTTTCGATGTAATGCCAAAGTAATACCGAGCCTGGGGGGGTGGGGAGGAATCCGGGTTTAGTGGGTTTGCGAGTCTCACACTAGTCACGCAGGCTGCTAGTGGCGCATGTGCATCATGCATTACCGAGGCATTATTAGACCTACCTCTCTGTGAAAACATTATACATTTGCAGGCGAATATATATATATATATATATATATATATATACAAATTGCATCAAAAGTTTAGTTTTATGTTGCATTATAAAGACACGTAGGCTTTCGGGGTTTGTAACCAAGAGGTGCTAACTTTGCGTAGGCAGAGTTGGGTCAGCGTATTTTTCTAAAGGCATGGCTTACAAAGTTGACTTACGTTGAATAACAACCTCTTAGCAATCGAATGCAAGCCCTCTCTATCTCCAGACGTTTTTTTTGACCGCACGACTTCACATCTGTTATATTATGCGATTTGTCGTCTATCTCATGACTCATGGCATCACTTGGGCTTTCAATTGCGATAATAATCAATGTTTATTCATTAGTAATTGGTAGTACACTTACAGAAAACTGTGTCGGCCCAGTACATTCATTACATCCGAGCTGTGGTTGCAAAGCGTATATTCAGCTCAGGACAGTCAACCCCAACATCGACAACAACGGCGCAGAAAAATTGCGATATTAACGCATCATATTGTGAAACCTGCAACGCTGTATGAGCCGCAATCTACGATTGCCGAATAGACAATCTGTTATTGACTCGAGTGTCTAACCAAAGGCCACATCTACAACGCAATTCAAGGGTGTGTGCCGACAGTCACAAGTTCGAGCCCCGGCCTTGTTAGTTGTCCTTATCGGATGTGGTCGTCATTGATCTGTTGCTAAATACCTCTGCTGGAGAGAGTCTATCTAGTACTGAGAACGCGATGACGATAAAAAGATTTCGACGCTATAGCGTATAAATATATATATATATATATATATATGCTGCAGGCATGTTAGCCAATTCGACCGTCTAAAATGTGGTCGGCAAAGCGTAAAAAAAGTGTATCGCACCCGCTCCATCGTATTTGTCAAGCCGACATTGAATCCACGGTTTACGTACATAGAACACAATATCGTCGGATAATATGTACCAGGCTAAATTCGGGTTTACCTTGTCGTTGGCATTACCTCATCCAGCCCGTCAATAAGAAGCCTGCCAATAGAAACGAAATGAAACTATTCCTACACTCCTGGCTTAAAACGCTTTACCGTTTTTTTGTCTATTGCTGGGCTCACGCTATCACTAACCACAGCCACTATATTTCAAGAGGCTTCTAATGAAGTATGCAGATTAGACAACAAAATTCCGCATAGTGTGATTGTACTATTACTGAAATATTCTGATTTCGAATCAATCATCGCGCATAAAGACTGTGCAAATCTTGATCTTTCACTGAATCTGCTCAAAGGCTCTGGTATATATATATATATATATATATATATTTATATATATATATATATATATATATATATATATATATATATATATATATATATAATATATATATATATATATATACATTTAAATAGCTTCATACATACATATATATATATATATATATATATATATATATATATATATATATATATATATATATATATATTGTTAAGCCACTAAATCCGTAATAATTTTATAAACAACCTTACATGGCTGTTATTTGTACGCAGGTGGCAATAACCCTTTGATAGAAAGGCTTATCTGACAGGGACCACTAATCCTGTTGCTCGAATTTTAGGACAACAGTAGGATGCCAATAAATGTTAAGCACTTTAAATGGTTCACTTAAATAATACATTTAAAATTTTTTTTACAGGTTGCTGTTTATGATTTTCTCTAATCGTGAAACAGATTTCAATGTGATTGTTCTGGCCAGTATGTATTATGCGAAAATTGCTTGCCTGTTCAATTCTTTTAAAAACTCAATGAACGCATTGCGTCAAAACCAATTTGTACCAAAATTACTTGGTTCAATTGCATGCGTATATCCCCCAGCCAACGCAAAGGCTATTTGTTAACGACATAACACGATCGAAGACGTAAACATTCAGTGCAGAGCGCCATAATATAGGCAACAAGGCGGGGTAACCGCAACCACAGCTCGCATTGCCATAAGTTTGGTACCAAAATGATCGTCATGAAATGTGCGTTTACTTGAATGTGGTAGTTTTGAGCGCTGTGAGTGGTCGTAAGGTAATGATTTTTGGCGTGGACTGCGATATTTGGCGTGAAAGCTAATAAAACACTTTATTTTTCGCGAATTCTCTTCTAAGCGACCATGTCGCATTTTCTGACAGGCGTTATATATTATTTAGAAGAAGCAGAATTTTCTCACAAAAACGACAATGTGCTTAGAGGACTAGTCGTCTAGCCATTGCACATTTTGTGCTCCCATGTCGGGCAAAAAACCAGTGTCACAAACTGCAGTAACTTCACTCTCACTCCAAAACAAGACTTCTCAGAGACCATGTTAGATTGGAAAAAAAAATTGCCCCTCAAACATTCCTGAAACATTCTGTATATATATATATATATATATATATATATGAAAAGAGAGGTAAATAACATAGTGTGTAAAAACCGAGCAATAAAACCGCAAAAAAGTTAACGCAATAACATTGTAAAACATTTGACTACGAGTCACTTGTTTCCTCCTTGTTCTTTAGCTTCACGAGATGATGTCGTTTTTATTTCAAATGTATTTGTATATATATATATATATATATATATATATATATAGAAAATATTGTGATGATTTATTAATCATTTACAATACGTTTGCACACTCGGCAGTGCTCGCCTTAATAAAAAAGTGGTAAAAAGATGTCACGTGAAGTTAAGAGTCAGTTGTCCGTGTCCTTGCTTGATGGTAGCCCCCGCTCTTATGGACCCGGTGCGAGCGATATATATCCTCAAGGTTCCTTGCAAAGTTAAAACGGTGAGATCCATAAGATTCCTCTTCGTGACGCCGAGCCCCAAGAGCGTCCTCGCAGATTCGGAGTCCCATACACCACTCATAGAGATAGTGATGGATCCGAATCTGCGAGGTTTTTGCGGGTAGGGGAGCGCCGCTCTTAGGAACTCGACATCATATTTGGCGATCTTGTCTTGCCGTGCTTTTGCCAGGTCCCGATTCGGGCCGCAAACCTCGGCATCTAAAACCCAGACCTCGGTAGGTGTTGTTATTACGAGGTCGGGCTTTAGACCCGGTGCGCCCGGTCGACGGAATACTCGCTCACGAACCACCTCATGACCCCTTTCGCGGAGAAGACGCGCCACGCGATCACAGACGTCGTCATGTCTCTTTATGGTTTGTTTGTGTGTTATATCGCACATCTGAGCGACATGAGCCAACGTCTCAGGCACATGACACCCGTGCCTACAACGTTTGTTGTAGCCCGGGCGTCCCCTGGCCAATCTGGCACGCGTTGGTAGTGCGTATACATATATATATATATATATATATATATATATATATATATACATACATTCGAAATGAAAACGACATCATTTTGTAAAGCTAAATAATTATATATATATACATATATAAGGGCGAAGAGGAAGACCAATTATGACTCTAGTCGCGTCATTCCGAACGAGCATTAGCTTCGCCCACTAGAGTAATTCTGTAGGGTAGAATAGGTTACAGAGGCGCCCTCTAGTCACGTACCAGAAGACCCCGCGAATGTGCTGGCTTTCTTCAAGCGCACGAATGAAGGCCACCATCACGTAGCAAACCCTGGCGCTGGGCCTCACCTGACTGTCCCATTTCAGATACTCCAATAGCATATGCCAAGATATTTAGCTCTGATGCAAGAGAGATAGCCTACTCAAGATATATAACGTGCCTACTCAGAGAGATATATACCTTGTTTTCAACTTCTCTTTCAATGCACAATTGTGTGAGCTATAGGACAAGGGACGAGTTTCGCTTCGCCTTTGTCGTTACCGGCACGACCGAATCTGTGAAATACGACCTTCTCAATACAACGAGTGTAAACCTCTTGAAGATTATGTTTTATGCATAATTTGCTGGAGTCGTGGAGTCTAATATTTGCGTAATGCCTGAAGTGTCAATAGAATCGAATATTATGGAAGAGGTACATTCTGACGTCACGGTTACACACACACACCTACACACACGTTTAGCCACATAGTACTAGTTAGATCTAGTAGGAGGCGCTTGACGCGAGAATGTTATTTCGAATCATCGGCGTCAATGCCTCTGTCAACCTTATGGAACCCCACTCTACGCATAAGCTTTAGCCGTTGATGTTGCTGCTGGTGGTGGCATTGGGCCAATATAATCGCACCCGCGGATTACAACCATTCCATAGCGAAGGGAATGCCTACCTACCCTTACACGTGTCTATAATAGTATAATCTGAACGACTATAGTCACTGAGGGTGCTGGATAAAGGCGTAAGGTTTTTTTGTTAACGCGCTGCTACACTTTGGTGGGCTGCATAGCTTGTGCTCCAGTTGGCTCGGTCGGCTTAGTTTCGCCGTGGTGGTGGTGGTGAACGCTAGAACCGGGATCAGTAGCACCAGACAGCACCGTGCCGTGCCAGACCGTGCCGCCAGCCTGTTGTCACCGATCTCCACTTTCGTCCTGCTCGGTCCAGCCAGCATCCGAGGAGTGTTGATCAGCCAGCCGCCTAATTTCGGACGTTATAGAATCGTCGCCAATTGACTGATGTGTGCTCTCGCTGTTAACTACGTGCGGCGTGCCCAGTAATGTTGTTCGAACGGCTTTTGTACTCTTTGGCCTTTGGGCAGCAACAGCCTGGGCAAAAAGTAAGTCATTTCGCCCATATATACATACATATATATATATATATATATATATACGCATAAAATGCGTTGCAAAAAATTTGCAACTCACGTTTTTGGGGGATCATTTCGGCTTGATTCATTTGAATGGCTTGAAACTCTAAGGGCATGATGTAGATGACACAAACTGTGTTGTAAAGTATTTGCAACAATAACGCTTTACGAAGTATTCGATTCTTGGCGGGCTGTATGACTTATTTGATACTACATACGAGTATTCTATTCTAAAATATGTAGTATCAAATAAGTCATACATAGAAATATGGGGTTTTTTGGCCCTTCTTGTGAATCAATTTGTAAACTCGGTCTTTCATGGAGTTGGAGAACATCATGCCCTTAAACCTTCAACCTATTCAAATAAATCAAGACGAAATGATCACCAAAAAGCATGAACTGCTATTTTTTTGCAATTGCAATTTTTTAAAAAAATGTATGTGTCTGTATTTGTATAGATGCATATATATATATATATATATATATATATATATATATATATATATATATATATATATATATATGCATTTATACAATACGGAAGCAAGTTTATTTAGTTTGGCTACTGTTAATTTCTCCATAGTCGCCTTCTAGCCAGCGTATTCACTAGATTGATAAGTAGAGGGAACTATGTGGGACTGCCTTTACCCGCCATGGCTGACCGTAACACAGCTGCCCACAACGCAGACGTTTCTAAAATGATATAGACAAAAATAGTACATCTAGTTTCGTCGTTTTGAGTAATAAATCAGCAACATTAAAAATTCGTGCAGAACTTTTTAAACATCCTGTTCTCGCTAAGCAAGTTTGTGTCAAAAATGCAAACATTAATGATTGATTGATTTATCATTTGCCCTCTTGCTAAATAGTACGGCACCGATTGCCGCATACTGCACTCTATCGTTCAGGGCAGGGCACTCAAAGCTCCCTGCCCTGACTAACCGCATCACATTCCTGCTCACTGTCCTGAACTTACCCCTTCCTTCATTAACGTCCACCACTATTGGAAGAAAGGATACTGCCAAAACTATGTTTCGCTGTGTGCAAGACTCAATTAAACTCCTGCACCCCTGTGCCGGCCTTATTCCCAGCAGCCTTCATATCCCCGACTTGGAATACATCGAGCAATCCCCTATGAAACATAAGTCTGTGTTCCACGTTATCAGCCATGCCAATATTCTGCTTGATGGGCTGTTACGATACTGCTTCTCGCTTCTTGGCCCCTTATGGAAATAACGTAACCCCTCCATACAGGTATAAGCAGCTTACGTTTGCTTCTCAAGCGATTAAAACCTCTTTTCCCCACTGGTCGCATACCTCGCCCTACCTCGTCGATCACTCATGATGCTGTTCGAAATAATGTATATATGTGTCTAATTTGGTGTTGCCCATGTGAAACTCCAAAAATTAACACTTAATACTCATATCTTTGGATCTCTACCATGTCTCCTATTAGCTCAACGCCCGGCACCACGCACGTTCTCTCTAACTACTTCCTCAAAGTCGCTACGAGTAAATACACCACTCGACCCGGGGTCCACTGCTGTGTAATTTTGTGATCTAGTGCTGCGGGCATAAAACACCGAAGATCGACACTCAAATCCCATCATCGGATGCTCCATCACTTCCTGAATGTCACACCAGCATGTTTCCACACGCTTCTCCCCTATACTTGACTCAAAATCTCATATTTATCGACTAATAATTGCATTACAAATCACAGTTGACTTCAGGAATATGTTATACTTACAACAGCAACCATATTAAAAAATACGATACCAAGCGAAATACAATTGAAACAGCTTTAAAACACGACTAGAATGCCTTAGAATTTTTATTGTCTGAAGTATTTAAGTAAATTGTATCGAGAAATAACTAGATCACAATGAAAATAATTTCTATTCTTGGGCAAATATTGTGCATTAGCTCCCTACGTACACTAATAATGTCATGCCATTTGGCATTGATCGAATTAACTCATCGTTGAATTGCTGTAGGATATAATTTTACTCCTTGCGTGCAGCTTTTATGAGTAATTTCCCAAAGTATTGCTGCAACTGGAGTTCTGGCTCAAACTCGTCAGTTCAGCTCATCCGACTCCTGCCTGATGGGATTCAGATAGACCAGGAGACCAAGCTGGTCACTCCATTAAGCGAATTGCAGCTTCTGCAAGATACGCCCCAAACAAGTGCAGCGGTGTACGGCATTGTTGTGCATGACGAAGATGACGTTTTTACCGAGAGTCCGTGCATAAGGCATCGAGTAGGGATGTAGGCACCTCATCAACGACGCTCATCACCGCTGGGCGATCAAACCATATTTTCAACAACACCATGGACCTTATGGATTTTCACGAGTTTGGTCGTTCCTCGCCAGAAATATTGCACACCAAACCACGGTTGCCATTGAAACTGACACGATTCTTAACGTGTCAGTCCGAACACCCATGTTATGGCATCATCGCCAGTACGCGCAAGAACAACTACTCGGAAAGCACTTCAGAGCTGCTGGCTTAACTGGATAAGCAAACTGGCTCTTTCACTGAAAAAATGCTCGACTGAACAAGAAACATTGTAGTAGCTGCTTTGTTATGTGTTTTATATGCGACACCTACGACTCGAACGTAAGCAAGCCAACTAAGCCGAGATCGCATATTCTAGCGATTGTTCAGTTCGCTACTCTATTGGGTTGAGAACTGAGAGTAGGACGCGTCGCTTCGACATTCCGGTGGTGTTTGAAACCTATTTGATTATTTCTTAAATGGCTTTGTCATTTTTTTTATTATGCGTACATAATATATATATATATATATATATATATATATATATATATATATATATATATAGTCGAAATGCCAAGAAGCTCAGCAAACCGCAAAAAAACAAGTTTTTATTTTTAACTAAAAAGAGTAGGGCTAGGACTGCAGGACCTGTTGCGGTTTATTAAAGGCCCCGCTTTTTTGGATCGAGTCGTCTTTTTCGACATCTGAGAGCCGATACTCATAGAATTCTTTCAGCACGGAAAAACCTTTTAAACAAAAGTGTATTTTTTTGTAAAGAACAAGGAGGCTTTTTATATATGTATATATATATGTACATACGTCTATTTAGAGATATATGCTGTGCTTCTAATCAATTTATGCCGATCCTTGGACGCGCAGTCAGAGGCTCCACAATGAGCATAATTTATCAGCTTCAAGGTGCCCGGATTTGATAAATGTACCAGTCTTGTATGTCTCTTTATATGTAATGAATATTGTAGAAGCTCCTCTATTCACCTTATCACTCCTTTATATGTGTGTGTATATATATATATATATATATATCCAGGTTTCTTCTTGGTGACTGTAAGAGACAATTTCTTTGACCGAGCGATGATTGCCTTATTATTTTTGTTCACTTGCTAAGACAACAACATGACGACGACAAGATGTGTACAGGCGAGTGACTGTGAAAGAGAGGTAATCAATCGTTTGCAGCCTAACAACGGGCAAATACAGCGCAACTCTCATCAGCTGCTGCTGCTGTCATTCCAGGCCATGTCACGATAAACGTCAAGATCCGACCGCGTGGCAAGTACGCCTTTGCGGAAATTACATACCCTGCCGTACGTTGCGACTGGTCGCCGCGGGCATTCAGCTACATCTTCCAGGTGTGCAGCGAACAAGGCGCATGCTTCAGTGAAAAAGCTCCAATGCTCCTTCTGCCAAGAGGCACACATGAATTGTCAAAGCCCCTCAAATTCTGGACCACGTACACCGCACGGTTAATCGTCGGTTGCTTTGGAGAGTTCTACGAGGCTACTAAACGTCAATTTAACACTGGACCAGGAGGTATTGTGATTCCATATATATATATATATATATATATATATATATACATATATATGCAGCCGTTTTAATCGCGTCTAGCAATGTTCGAAGCCCTGTTGGGTCAAGTGGAACTATTGCAAATGTAAATATTTTCCAGCCAATTATGGGTTAACCGAAAGAATTGTGTATGTACAAGTTTGCATACGTATATATATATATATATATATATATATATATATATATATATATACCGATGCATTGCATGTACGTATAGCGTATATAAACACATAGATTTTACTAGTAAACGTATGTATCTATATGAACCCGTCTTCCCAAATCTTTAGATAGATGGCCTCTGAAGGGCCAGGCATGTTAAGATATCTAGGACTTCCCCAACAGTTCTTGTGCCACCATAGCCGTGGACTCTCAGCTGTTTGGTTTATCATATTTTTGCAATGAACATCCCGTAGAGAAAATTCGATCAACAACAGGTGTCGAACCGGTAGATGGTACATTAGCTGCATTATAATTGCGGGCAGAAATCAGTGGGCCACGTTTGCATATACACTAGACGTTGTTCCGCTTGCATCTATATGCATAGATTAATCCCATTTTCAACTTCGCTATGCAACAATCTTAAAAAAAAACCGTATAGACATTAACGTATCACAGAACAAGACGAAATATTTTACGTCATAGAAGCTAATAAATTAAGCAACACACATGACCATAATATAATTTTATTTTCAATAACTCATTTTTAGAAAATAATATGCTCTATATTTTAAGTATCTTACTAGTTTACCTATTTTAGTAAATGGAATTGGAGATTATGTTTGTGTCTTGGATTGCAGTGTTAGAGCCACTAACGGACATTCTTGTCGAGCCGCGCGATCACGAAGCCACGGTCGCCTGGCACGAGCAGAACAAAACAATTAGCCACGGAACTCACGTTGTGCTTGAACTTTGTAAGAAAAATCTTGATACGGTTCGAGATTGCGTCAAACGACGTGTTGACAAAACGGAGGTATGTTTAAGATTGTAGCATATATATATATAAATGTATATATATATATATATATATATATATATATATATATATATATATATATATACGGGTATCTTTTGTGCGTAGTAAGCTAATCCACGACGAGTCTTAGTATAATCTAAAAATGTATGTTTAATGATTGCTTCCGCCTTCTGAAAATCAATTTTGTAAAATATCACCATGGATACTAACTGCTTTTTGCGTGACGTTTTCTAAACATTTTTGAGGAAGGCCGTTGAGGGGAGTTTAATTCTAGACTATATTTCTTTTGTTGCGCGCCTGGAATCGCCGTGTAGAATTTAATCTCTAAAGCACTAAGGGTAGCAGTACATGTTGAGTTATCTAGGCTTCCCAAACAGTCCGTGTGGGGCAGCGGAATGGCCGCTGGCTCTCTGTGGTATATGGTTTATGATCTGTTCTCAATGAGCGTCGCCACAAGAAAATTCGATCAGCGTCAGAGATGACGACAACCTTGTGTAGCGCACTCGATTAGTCGATTAGACCATGCCGCCACGAAGTGGCCTGTCTTGTGGAGGCTTACTACACCTAACCAAAGCAGCAGTTGTGTCTAGATCCGTTGTGTCTTGGGTAACTCGGGCTTTACGGGTTAGGGTCCGAGAACCGTAAATAGTTGAATGTTTGGAACCCACGAACAGCAAGATGTGGTATAGAGTACAATAAATATCTGCGGCCAGCGACATGTGAAACACTATAGAGTATGTGCATATTGATCTTGCAAATATTCACTAAACACCTGAATGGAACAACGTAGTTAGTTTTACATCATTTAAACCATATCGCCTCCACCATCGCCTCAACGTTGACGCAGGTATGCTTAGCATTCTTACAACCACCCACACACATAAACTGTTTGTAGCGTAGTTTGTTAGCAGAGAGGGCTCTGTTATCTGGTTGTCAACTTAGCCGGACAAGGTGAGGGAACTAATGGTGGATAACGTTGTTCGGGCTATGATCCGCAATCCTACCACAACCAACCGTGATCGATGCATAGAATTCTCATGTGACATAATGTTGGCACTTTAAGGAAGAGTTCACGTTCGAGAATCTCGTGCCGGGACTGGAGTATGTCGTACGAGCCTATCTCGACCGCGACTACAACGGAACGGTGTACACAAGTCCTTCAATCAGCAAAACGTTTCATTGCGATCCGCCGAGAGGTGCGTATTAATTGCCTTAATAAGATACAAACGCATATATATATATATATATATATATATATATATGGAGACCCTCATGCTGAAAGGCCCATACCAGGCACCACAAGATTATATTTTCAGGCTCAGTTAGGTTACCTGTCCTAAACGTTACTGTTGCAACGCTGTGTTGTACATCTCCAGGAGAATGTCTTGCTTCAGTCATTGCCTCCCTAATGAACTCCACAATGATGAATTGCCATGATATTTTGCCACTTTTTGCAAATAGCATTTATCAGCTCCGAAAGTGTTGCGTAGAGTTGGAGTTCTGACTTGTCGTGTTGGTTTATCTCACAAGTATTTGATGGGATTAACGGCCGGGTGAACATGCTGGCGAGCACATTAAGTTAATTCCAGTTTTTCCGAGGCGGTACCGTAGAAGGTAAACCTTGCAAACGGTGGACTGGTTGTTCATATTCAGTTGACAAGCTACGGAACGTTCACTATTGCCAAGCTGACGGAAAACAACGATCTAGATGGTTCTCTCTGGCGTGGCATCCATTTCTCAAAACTCGCTGTTGGCTCTATTACTGAAGAATGCCACCGGCTGACTGATGAGAAACAGCGCCCTAATGTTTTTATGCCTTTGATGTGGCACACCAGCGAAGGTGACTGAGCCAAGATTGTATCTCTCTATTATCGTCGTACTTTCAATATCTCCCAATTGTCTCTAATCGTTTTTAATATGGCGCTACTATTGTGAGTGCAAAATAGGTCAAAGTGAAATGAGATTGGTGATGCAATTATTGGCTCGAAAGTAGCTTAAATAGCGATGTTTGTATATATAAATATATAATTTTTTAATGGTAAATGTACTTAAATTTAATGATTTGCCATTGAACTTACAATATTAAGAATTAACAAGCGTAAAAACATATATATATATATATATATATATATATATATATATATATATATATATATATATATAATTAAGTATTTCTATATATGTATATGCACGTAACGCCTCTAATGGTAATATTCGCTATCACTGTTAACCCAAAATTTGAATCTTGTAAGAGCATCTGCTATTGGCACCTATTTGTACGGATCAATAGTTTGCCCTCTAGACGAGATACCTTAGTCGAGTTACGTCTGTAAGCGCTAAAGAGTATTGATAAAGAACGATTATTATGTTTGTAGTACAAAACCGGATGTGCAAGCATATTTGGAAGAAAAGTCTGCTTCGTCTGAACCTATGCGGTGTTTATAAGTGAATAATTACTGTATTCAGAATAGCAATTTGCAAAAATCGAAACCGAATGCCTAGCCTTTATTGCTCGTGCTCAATACATTAAAAGTATGCCATAACGTTTACACAACAGACACATATGAATGCAGACTTCACAGGCATAATTTCTGTTCCGAGAATGCGCATTTCACACAGGTCATTTCTGTACTACATCGATAGCGGTACGATTTCCATATGGTGCCATATTAAAAAAAGCGGAAACGTTAGTGGAGATAGAGTGCGGTCTGTATGGGGCGGTCGCTACCGCCCTATCGTCCTGGAAATCAGATATTGAGGGACGGAGGGAAACAACGTACGGTAATCACACTACATATCGATTTAGTAGGTTACCCCCATAAAACGCATTGATGACTTTATAACAAATGATTTTGTCCGACAAACTATCTTGATGCAGAAAATTGTTTTGAACACGCCTGTATTTTGTACTCGTCCCTAAGCAGTCACGTATTCAGTAAAGCGATGTCCAGTCAGTCACATTGGTATAATAAAAATTAGTAGTTTCATTGTCACTTCTAAACCAGCAATTCCTCTGACACCCGACGCAAGCTAGCGAAGGGCGAATAGCCGGAATGAGGAGAGTAGCTATCGTCTAGTATTGAAAAAGCGTCAGCGCCTCGTGACCGGAGGAGACACATAGGTGCACATTTGTATTAATGGGGGTAGTCCGTCTATGAAGCAATGCGAAAAGCACTCCCATGGACGTGAAATCTTGGCTGAGAGTCAGCCTAGAAAGTAGTATTGAAAGAGACGCAGCGCTTGTAGCAGCAACTCGCAGCAACTCCCCCTTATGTCGTATCTGCAACTCGTGAGCTGCACATACGGCATAAGGGGGGGGGGGGGGAGGCAGTCTTACTAACACTGTGTCGGTTTTGCTGAGAACCATTCGTCACAGTTAGCAGTTGCGCGAATGAGCAGGTGAGAGAGCTGTGCTTAAGGCTGTGCCATTTCTTGAGATCTGGGAGATTGCTTTCTATTGCTAGCTCTATAGGCTAGCGATAGGAAACCTAATGTTAGTAAATAGCAGCATCATGCTATCTAGTACTGATCTAGCTAAGAAAGTGCGCCAGCAGATGTCGTCATGGACGGTAGCAATCAATGCCAGATCGTCTACGTAGGCGACGATGCTAATGTAAGCTTCCGAGCAACGTAGGAGTCTAAATACCCCATTGTAGGTTTTATTTATTATTTCAGAGTGTTGGTCCTAGTTGAATTATGCCGGGTATTATATGCGTGTTTGACGTCTAGAGGAACGGCCAGACAATACGACGACCGGCTTGCTTTCGGCGCATCTCTCTCTCTGTTTCAGCTATGTTTAGAACTTGTTAGCTGATAGCCGAATGTGTGAAGTGTCCGGCTCAAAAACTGTGCTGGTTTTAGCACAACGCCTTTGAGTCTTTGAGTTCTGTTACTAGTTGTCCGTTGATCATGTTTTCAGCTGCTTTCGATAGGCAGGACAGCAAACGTATAGGGTGGTCGGGTAACGGGGCCTCGTTGTGATTTTCCGGGTTTCGGTATAAGAGTCAAAGGTGCCGTTTCCCAAGGCTTAGAATAGTCTTCACTAGAGAGCGATTTTATGCTCGTTATGCGTTTGAACACTTTTGAAAGATTCTTCAGAAGTAGGCGTATTGCCTGCGTAGGGACCGCATATAGTGCCCAGGGTGCTTTTCTTGGCCGTATGCGTTTGATCCCGATTGTGACCTTTTGGAATGAGATTGGCTCACAGGTAAGGTCTAAAGTTTTCTCAAAGAGCACCCGGTGCAACCGGGGTCATTGCGCAAGGAGCACAGTTAAAGCACAAGGTCGGTCGCGCTACTTTTACTGGTAGGGGCGGCTGTGCGTGGCGCATTTTGTTACGCACAATCTTGTACCTTCTCGCACGATGACCTTCAGTGCTTTGTTTTGCTTTTTTATGCAAGGCTCTCTGTGCTTCTCTGTACCCTTCCCATAGATTAAAAAAAAAGTTCTGACCGATGTCTTGCCTTGCGGCGCATGCATAGTCGTCTTAAGCAGTGGCAGGTACTGTGCTTTTTGCTGATTTGCCCGTTTTCCTAGTAGTACGGGGCCGATTGGATATCTTTGGATGTGAGCGGGAGCTGGACTCCCGACAGGCTTTCTTTAATAGTGCAGATATTTCCACTGTCGAGCATTCTATGAGATGAGGTGATTTTGTAATAGTTTTTGTAGGCGGGTGTAAATTAGCTTGAGAAAGCGTTGGCACTGTGTGGGGAGAAAGAGCTGTAAGGCCTTGACAAATATTGTTACGTAGAGATTGTCAAATGTGGTTTCTTGCTCGTCGTGGGTCCTCAGCCGGCCATTCTTTCTGATGCAAAAGCCAAATCGAACGTTAATCTCTGTCTGCCGTTGTCGAAGGATAAACCTTGAGGTGTTTATGAGTTGTATATAAGTTGTTATCGTACTTTTTAAGTTCGATTGATATATCATTATTAATAGTTGGCCTTCGTGGGAATCTACAGTAGAATTCTATAAAGGGCGGTAACAATTTATTTAAGGATGCATTGGCACAAAAGGGTCTGCAGTAATCTAGAAAAACTATTGGAATACTTTAGTAATTGTATATATATATATCCGCCCCTCGTTGCATTGGAAAAAAATGATTGTTTCACCGAGTACTAGAGTTTGTGTACTAGACCAAAATGTTTGTTATACGAATTCTGGAACCCCCTGTATATATTTGTTAGTCTTAAGAGATTTTCGCGTATATGTGTTAGTGATAAGATATGAAGCTTAAGGCAACTTATGTCGTGTTGATTGAGCTAACAATTTTGGTCATATGGGGGCTTCGGGACCTGCACCGCTGGCAGTTAGCACTAGCGTGGGACCTCAAACCCACTAAACGCGGATCCCTCCACCTACTCAGGCTTGGAACTGCTTGGCATATTGTTGCCAAGATCGACTGAGCTGATACTAAAAATCATACAAAAAGTTTACAAGATATGCCATTTGTACACATGTATACAAACATTTTGTAGACAGGGTGTTTTAAGTTTAAATAACGCTTTTTTACTACCACAAAGAACTGGATGCGACTGCCTCGGCAGCGAGTGTGTGATGACTGCAAGCCAGAGCTATGTTATATGTGATCGTCCTGCGGGTAACTTTCACCGTGCATATTTTGATGGGACAGGTAGACTACTCACTGTTGGTATTCTATGTTTGATACGGATGAAATTCGTTCTCCTGTAGATTGTTATACATGTTTGACCGTCAACGAGATGAAATCACATGCATGCTGAAGGCATCGCATGAATCAATTCGCCACTAATTAGCCGTGGTTACGTGAAATGAGCTCATGTGGGTCCCACTAGGGCACACCGAAAGCGACATAATGAACTGTCCATTTACTATAAAAATCACTACCAAAAGCTCGATAACTTAAAGCACGCTATCGTCGAATGCCACCTCACACTGTGGAATCAAAGATGTGGCGTATTTTTTTAAACGCTCGCCCTGTATACACTTGTAGCGACGTGCAACCATTGCTGGGGTCCCTCATGGGAGTTTCTACGGCATCCGCCGCACTTTTTTGAGTTTTGGCCTTGCGTTATTCAGATTATGATCTGTAGGACTAGAAAACAATTTATTTTTTATTTTTTAATAGCTTGTTTGTGTCGGGCATGAAATATTCCGCCTATGTTTTAGATGTCATACTCAGAACCACTGGCAAAAGTAACTGGATAACGAGAGTGTTTACTGTGAATGATCCTAACGTAAATACAGAACTAATATAACGTCTGGCCAATTATCATATACGGGTTCCCTGTCTGGAACTCTGAAGTGAAAACAAAGCATATGTATATATATATATATATATATATATATATATATGCTTTGTTTTTACCCCCGGTTCCAGACAGGGCATATATATATATATATATATATATATATATATATATATATATGTATATATATATATATATATATTGCACAAGATTTTTATAATTTACAATCCACGTTCTCAAACTTATAGTTTTGTGCAGTATATTAGGGTGTCTTTGATCCTCGAAATTGTATTTAATATTGTAATTAAACGGCACGGAATAATAATACACCTGCGCGGGTAGAGATGGTCTTAGTATGTAACAATTTTATAAAGGATAATTGCGCAAAACAAATTAAAAAGCCTATATCTGTTTTCCAGAGAGGGACTATCCTCCTATATCAAAGATTGCGCACAAAATCTTCCCGTCAATCGGCGAAACTGTCAAAGTTACGATCAACTATACAAAGGTAAGCGGACACACAGTTAGTTTAGTATAACTTACTATATAATTTAGTTTGGTATAATAAACTATATAATTTACTAGCTGAAAGCTTTTGCATATCAAGATGACCCTAGTTTGCTTCATAGATTGAACGGCTAGGTATCCGTATCCGTGCAGTGCAATAGGTGAGGCCATTTTTGAGCGATATACACCCTTAAGTAATAAGTGATGATAAACTTGGTCAGTTATAACCTGCGTCGTCTGGGTACCTCCAGGGGGTGCCCATCCCCCTCTTCTGTGGAGAATTTCTGCCTTTTTTTTTACAATAACAGGTATCTGACCTCAAGTATATTAAATATATAGATAACTTCAAACTTTACTATTTCGTATGCTCGAGTGACCCCCATGCTGTTCTGCAATCGGCCGTCAGCAGCATTGGTCAATTGCTTTCCGATAAAGGCATGCTTTTTTTTTACATACCAAATGCGTTGTACTGTAGCACGATGCACTTGACCTCGATCCTAAAATCCACGATAGAGTCTTACCGGCTTTTATGCGAGCATGTGATCTAGGCGTAGACATTTCACGTCAAGTTAGCTTTACGTGTACGCAAAGCAGTCTGATCTTCACGTTACAACATTTACAAGGTTGTGGAGGAATCATTGCGCGTAAGTAGTACTTGCTGTTGCTTGACTCCAATTACCCCTGGCAAGTACATTTGCTTTTACAAATATCTTCTTCCTAAATTAGCGCAGGAGCGCAGAACACACTCGTGGGGCATATACGGTTGAGTCTCCTCTAGGCTGTAACGGCCTACGTTCTTTCTAGTATAACTGACAAAAAACGCGACTTTTTGGAACGCGTTTTTAAGTAAACTTCAATAATCTAAGGAACGAGCGATTTATCGCGCCAAAGACCGTAGCGCGTTCTCTAGGGCCTGTTCGCTAGATGCATAATCAAATGGGCGCATGCTAGCTTAATAATAATGTTGTTCATTTTGTTCTTTATATGATCGTAAAAATGATTTTATGCTATGTTTGTCGTGGGGGAGGGGGGCTAGACGATATTCCAGGATCTTTGTGTCTCTAAGGTCCACGCTAACCATTCCGCAAACACTACCCCTTTAAGCTTCGTACTTCTTTCTCATCTTTTGCCTGCAAGTTGTCAGTTAAAAGACACGCTAACTCTGACTGTTGAAAAATGTCGCTTACCAAACACATCAAATTGTGTGTAAAAAAAGCATTGGCAACCGGACGTGGCGTGTGTCATCCTTGTAGGGTGTCACGTACAAGTATCTACACCATTATAGCATGTTTAGTAAGACACGGATGATATATATATATAATCAAAGTAAGCAACAAAAAGTGTTTATCTGCTGATTGTTTCCGAATTCCCGTGGCGTTATGAAGAAACATGTGTGTGAAATTTTGTATTCTGCCGTTTACTGGTTACTTTTATAGCCGACGAAAAGTCGTGAGTCCAGCGAGTTCTGGGGAGTCGCTGTTCTACTGAGAAACCTGCACGGCAAAGAGGTCGCGTCTGAGCAGCGTACCAGAAACACCTCGGTGACCTTCAGCAACCTGCCGTTATTTTTGCATATAACCGCACACGTGAACGCTCTGTACAGCGTCCGAGGCGAGATCATCCTGTCCAAGGAGACCACCTATAAGTTCTTCACTGGATCTGGAGGTTAGGGATTCCTATGGTCCATCAAGTTCCGATCGGACCGCAATGTATCAACACGTTCTTTTTTTAGCGTCTTGCAATGCAGTTTTCTTGGTTTTTGTTAGAAAGCTAGATAACGCGTGCTGGTTGGGAGACGAAGTAATATCGAATCATGAAGTTATTTTGCTTGCTTAGTTGCTTGCTTGTTTGCGACATACAGACGCGATGCCAGCTTTGATCAGCTATGGCGTTTGAACTACTTGAGTTGTCGATGTCCGAACGGTCGATTAGCATCTCGCGTTCTCTGTGTTAGAACGTGAAGCTTAAGCGACCCTAGCTGATGATTAGTCAGTGGTGCTGGTAGTGACTAAATCGAAGTGAACTGATTTTTTGTCGTAACGATAGTAGCAGATTTCTAACGGTGGGCAACTAACGTGGACGAGTTATTTCCTGTAGGCTTCCCGACTCCAACAATCCGCCAGATTCGCGCGGTATCCGATAGCGAAGCTCTGGTCGAGTGGAATCACTTGACGTCGGACGCTTCCGACGAATTTATCTACATCGTACGGTACGGTCTGGCCGAAGCCACTCCTGTGGGCGGGGCATTGTTGATCAAATCGAACTTTAGCAGCTACGCTCTAATCGGCGGACTTAAGCCGCAAACAATCTATAGCGTCACCGTCATCGCCGCAATCAACGTCGATGGCAAAATGATCAACAAAACGTCCGATTCACAAACGGTCAGAACGCTTCGTGACGGTGCGTACCCTCTCACTTGTTTAAGCGGTTACTAAGATCATATCTTTATTAACGTTATTAATAATGAAATACTAATAAAAGTTATACATATATATATATATATATATATATATATATATATATATATATATATATATATATATATATATGTGTTTGTATTACTGACCATCCGTGTTCTGCGTATCTATTTACAGGCGCCCTAAACGCAGTAATAGAACACGACCCACCGGTTACAGCTGAAGGTATTCACATATCGTGGAACGTTGTTCTTCCTGAAGACGCGACAAACTGCTCATTTACCGCATTTGCCTGCCACACAGAATGCAAGTACATTAACTCGATCGCCCACGACGTACGGTGAGAAGAAACTTCTAATGAATTGCTGTTTCTGTACTGGGATGACAGATATCTAGGATTAATATATATTTATATGTCTAAATCAATATTGTGATCCTCACCTCTTTTTCTGTATATGTATATATAATTCAAATCCTTGTCGAAGACCTTAGTTATAAGTTTATGCATATTATCACTCACAACAGTAAAAACAACAACAGCGGGATATGCGCCATGTTTGTCGTTAGTAACAACTGTCTAGGCCTGTGATGTCCTTTAGATTGAATTTGACCTTACTTTAGTTATTCGATATAGCTCATTAGCAATGCTACGCTGAAAAGGCGCACGTATTTTTTTTTTAACTCCTATTTTGAGTGTGCGTTTACCCCTACAGTCGCTTACAGTCGCTACGGCTTGCCTATACAACACGAGCAACCAACGCACGCGTTTCCATCTCACTTTCAGCCTGAAATTTCACAAAAATCAAATATCTGTCACAGCACATGTCTCCTTATTGGTACGAGCTACAAAGCAGACCTATTCAGCAGGAAGACGCCTTGCTACACATGCTACATATTAGGAGACGGTTCTTGGACGCAATTCCTGTGACTACGTGCCTTTTACAATAAATGCTTGTTAGTAACACGATTTTGAACTAAAGACAAGTTGCATTTAACACAAAACGAATTCGTTGGCTATCTTTGCCATGTTCCGCACAAGACAGATCGTATGCATACACACATGGCGCCGGGCGCGCAAACACTTTCAATATGAGGACGCATACTGGCGTCTTAAAGCGCGCCGTCTCCATGTAGCCTGCTCGCCACACGAAAAATACTGCTCTAGTCATGGTTGTCCTCTACAGAGGTATCGCCGGATTGATCCCGAGAGCAACAGTTTCGCTTTGAGCGCCTGCTCGTTAAGAATAGAAAAACAAAAACCCCAAAGCACTATTGGAGAAACCCTAGATAGCCCTAGATATCAGACCCTTGGAGAAAATATTTCTATGACTATGCAAGTTTGGCTAAACATTGCTAAACTGACGAAAAGAGTCGGCAAAAATATGTTTACGTACAAAATAGTGAGCTGGCGGATGTTGTCGATTGACTAGTCTAAATTCACTAAATAACTAAATCACTAAATAATAATAATGAATATGGTCCTTATGGTCTGTCGAGGCTGCACCGAAATGTCCCCGGTAGCATTTTATCTGAGTCTCAAGCTATTTCCCTTGAACAGCTTAGGTTTAAGCAACTTTACTGCATGCATGGCTGCACTAGGCGGCCAGCCTAGACTTGATAACTCGTCGGCTCATGACGGTTCAGCGTTCACTAATTATGATGGACTTCTCTGTGACGTCCGTTAATGAGAAAAGCTCTACTTTTCAGGGAATTAACTCTACCGTTCTACCCGTTCGAAATGAACAAAGTTAAAGTGGTCACGGAGTGCTTATATTTCGACAACATCAAGGTCACTCGTCGACCCCCCTTTATAGAGGTGTTTGCAGATTTTGGTAAGCATCGCTACTATTTTTTGTGACAGTTGCTGGGTGGCACATCCAGATGTTGAGTTTATTGGTCGTATTATGTTCGTGGTTCTGCGTTCTTTGAGGAGTGCTTATTACACTGATGCACTAATAAGCTTAGCCATTTTGATTTGTTCTAATCTCCGCTGCTCTAAGAAACATTTTTTGTGTTTACAATTTCATATATATATATATATATATATAAGTCATAACGGGGTGTAAACAATTGTCCTCCAGCGAAATTGATGACTAACTACATGAGCCCTATTTCCAGGCCTGGTGTAGACCCCCTGGACAAGGTACCAAGCACCACCGTGGCATTACCACGTTGTATATCCAATGACAGCTTTTGCCGGAAAAAAAAATCACCTGCGCGTAGGTCCCCGTGGCCAATCTTAGACGCTTGCATATCTTAATAATAACTTCCTCAGTAAGTTTACCTGGGCCCCCTAACGTCTCAAAGGCAAAGGGTCGAAAATCCATAGAGTCTCCAATAGATGCATATTTCGAACACTTGATTCTTTCCGCCTGAGAAACAGCATAACCAGTCTGGGTAGCGCCGTGGCTGACCATTGAAAGTGCTAAGTAGTCAGTTCCGGTCGCGTCCCAGACGAGTGTCTTCCCACTCTCAAAGGCTGTTAGAGTCATCCCATTAGGTCGACGTGAGTCGTCTGTATACAAACCTGCGGGTTCGATATATATATATATATATATATATATACAAGCCATTTTTACTTTAGAGATACTCACGCCCGATGACTATTTGGTTGCGTTTGTCAAAAACTCGTCACAATGGCAGATCTGGCACCGCCAAGCGAATTAAGTGGACATGCTTTGTCAACGACTGCGCTCCACATCAGCTATGAGTTTCCCGAGTATGAGAAACAGCATAGCCCACGCTTCCTCATAAGCTGGCTGTCCATGAACGATACTACCGAAACGCAGTGGTCTGGGGCGCGCACCTGGAAGCTGTACTACAATATTCAGAATCTGTCTCCATACACCACCTACAACATTTCCGTGGCAATAGATGCGCATCGCAGAGACGACACTACAATCATGCGCAAGGGAATTCCAGCATATATTCAGCTGACAACCGAGTTCCCAGGTAAGCGCTTCAAATATTATCACCTATACATAATAACTAGTAGTTATCTAATAATTCAAACAAACTCAGAATATATGTGCATTGCACAAACGAAACAACTCTCAAGAAACAAGAAAGCCTCGCAATGGTACAAAACCCTATGTGATTAAATATCGTCTCGTAATAGGAATCATTGCGTGAATATACGAACCAGATATCTTTGTCATCCAGTGGCTTCTTGTCTTCTACGGCTGCGCTTACAATTCGATCTTAATCGAAGTCTGCTAGTATAATTTAATCGCGGCGCTACGGCTTTGTCAGAAAACTATATTGTCAAAGTTGTACACTGAAAAATATACATCTCGACTTATTACCCATCTTGGTTAAAACTACATCAAGTTTAACGTTTTGAAGCAGCCACAAATTTTGTACAAATCGCCTTGACGAATAATAGCAATCGCTTACCTGGACTTGGCACCTTGCATACTAGCATAATGGAATACGCAGGTGCAAATTCCAGGTACGGGAAAAATATATAAGCAAGTCTACTTTTGCAGACACAGGCGATAGCCTTTTTGCAAATACCCTTAATTGTTACAACTGTTCAAAATGTAAAATTACTGAATTTAGCAAATGTGCTGTCTGGAGAGACATCCCGTAAAAATATATATATATATAAATATATATAAAAATAAAATTATTTGCAATTCTTATATTTTGGCTTTCACGCTCAATTACCAACTTAGAATTACCAAATTAGAAGACATTTCCACCCCTCGTTCGACTGGAATAAAATATTTTTTTCATTGATTTGTACTAGATCCTAAACCTTGTTGGACGACTTCTGGAAGTCTGGGAGCCTTCTGAGCCTATATATATATATATATATATATATATATATATATATATATATATATATATATATATATATATATATACATATGCTCTTTTGTTTACTGCTCATATTTGACTCCGAGCCAATAACGAAAACTACGTAACTTAAAGGGTCTGTAGCGAATGTCTTTATAATTTGTCTCACTCGGGCCAAGTCTTTTGCATAAAACATACCCGCAGCGACGTGCTTCTAGGAAGTACCGTGGGAGCGCAACAAGCTGTTACGCTTATAGCATCTGTCACGGCCAACCGAAGCGGTTCATTGCGCAAAATATTGCCAATAAATCGCTACGGCTCTTTCTAAACTGGCCTGGCATGTGTCTTTAATCGCCTATGCTCTTCCCTTATATTCTATTTAGAATGATTCAATATCGGCCACGGTCTATGACTGAGAGCTTTTATAGGTCAAACATATCTGTCTCTGACAGGTGACACGATGTTGAGCAAAAACTAGAAAACTGTTGTGGCGACCATGGAGCGTCTTTTCTAAATGTTCTCCCTATTTCAACAAATTCTATTCGGGCTGTTACCTATGACCTGATTAGCTTTCGCTGTTTAAGATAATTGTAATCTTTTGGGGGCGCAGCAAGAAAACCTGTCGGAGTTGAACCGTCGGCAAAGAACACTCTACTGCAACATAGTAGTAGTAGTAGCAACATATTAGCCAGAAATAGCGTTGTGGGCCATCGCAAAGCCCATGCGATATTACCGCGCCAATATATCGCGTGTATGTGGGTGTCTGTAGCTGTTTCTGCCAAAAACAATAAGGGAGTAAATGCTTAAATGCTTATACCTCTCGTTGCAGCACCTCCACCCGTTAACAATCTACGGGTGGTCCAGGTTCCGCTTACGTCTACCCTGCTGATCGAGTGGTCGCCACCACTCTACGAATACACGAATCTCATATACAACGTGGAAGCCACATGCGGAGAGAGCAGAGGACGTCCCCTGTAAGTAGCCTCACGGTACCCGTTTGGATATATATATATATATATATATATATATATATATATATATATATATATATATATATATATATATATTTTACTGCTTATACATTCTACTAAAATCTACAAATATTAACATAGGTTGCACGAAGGTTTTAGGAAATTTCCGACCATTTTTCCGACTTGTTGGCGACGTTGCTTCAGCTCTTTCTCTAAAAAGGTAGTCGACTAAATATTTACATTGTGCATTCCTGAAAGCTGTTGCCGAAACCCGCTTGGTCAAGAAACGCTTTTTTTAATCCTGGATGGAACCCTTTCGCCGCGTGTATTCCGCTCCCTGATCTTCCTGTTATGGAGTAAAATGGCAGAGTCAGGTTTTATCACGAGCTACGAACCGGTCTAAAACGTCGGATGGCGTCTCGAACGTTTTGAATCGTTCTATAAAGCTGAGACGCGTGTCAGCTTTCGCGTCATTGTTAACTCGCACGGTAGCCACTTTATTTACTTATTCGGTCTCGGCCCCGACGGCTGTATTTTGTTCCATCGAGTCCCATAACCACCAAATACAACTTCTCTTAACACACGGTCAACCCCAGTCTTCACTTAATATAACTAAGGGCTGTAACACTGAATATAACAAGAAGGCTTTGGAAGGTGCTAATCTTATGAGACGAACATAGGCACCCCAGTGCTCGCCATCTCATCAGACACACCTTGCCATCTAACCTGTAGACCCGGCCTTCTGTAAGGAGTGTCGTCTTTCTGCTCTCCAAAGGGCCGCAGCAGCCGAAGCCTTGCTGTTTCAAGATTGGCCTTGTATTTTAACACGCTGTCCGCGCGGTAATCTCTCTTTTCCCCGTTTTCGGCTGATTCGTAAATGTGGCTTAAGAAGACCCTCGCGTTATCCTCGATGCAGGGTCACGCGGCGTTCTTCTAAGCATAGCCAGGTACCTCTGTGTGAAAGCTGCATGCGTGGATAAGGCTAGGGCACCAAACAAAAAAAAGTCGCCATATAGCACAGATGTGCGTGGTCGGCCCACACTCGAACTAATTGGTCATTTAGGGCTCATGATTTGAGTGAACAAGCTATAGCAGTCCGCATCGTTCCGCAGAGCCAGATGACAGTTTCACCTTAAACAGACCTCTAAAAGCAGGACGCGAGAGGGAAATGGACGCGTGCGAATCGGGAATGAGCTGCAGAAAACAGGTGGCACGAAAAATGTTGTCTTTTTAGGCACGTGCATGTTGGATATCAGCCGGACGATGTTGACCACGGCCATCTGTTATCTTTGATACTGCCTGTTTGATGGGTTGAGCGTAATGAATACTCGATCGGTTCGTCTCCGGCGATCAGTCTGTAGGAGGCGCATCTCCGTGGTGTCGTTCGTTTCGGCGGTTCCACTGGTGCTGATGGTGATGACGACGTTAATAGCGATGGTGTCTGGTGATGCGTGGGCAGTTAGTGGCCGGCATAGATTAGTGACGCGCGGCGTTGTTCGCGATCGGTACAATCGGTGCCGTTTAGTTATAGTTTCGTAGTTTGATTCGCACCGCACTGTGTAAAGCGTGGGCCGCAAGATATGATAGCCGTTGGTTAAAAATGCTCCAGTAGTACTTGAATCTCTGTTGTTGATAGAATTTTTTTAAGCGATGATAGATGATTAACCATACCGCTGAGAGTCAGCGGCCATGCTGCCACAAGGACTGTTGGGCAAACCCTAGATATCTTAACATGTCCGGCCCTCGGTGCGAAGAAGATATACCACACGGTACCAAGCTCGTAGAGGACGGAGGATGGCCAAAACAACCTTATTAGAAAAATGTTTTCAATTCTGGTAGTACTCAAATTAAACAACGAATTAATGAGTATTTATACGAACCTCATCCTCCTGCGCAAAGTAACATCGGTCATGACATTAAATTGCGTATAGTGTCTCGTCTGCAGGGTGCTTCTTGCAATCTTTTTACTTTGTTTATCAAAACATTTAAAAATTAGCTAACCATAGAGCACATACCGGCTAGCTGCATGACAGAAGATACTAGATCTGGAAATTTCAAAAAATTATTCTGGCCGGACGAGCTATCAGTTTAACATCTTCAAAATTGAGCGGAATTAATAAACATATCGATTTGTTGTGGCGCTTTTTACGAATCGAGAACGATTAGTCTCGAATCTCGGCAAAATGGAATACGTTTTTTTAACTCAACGGAGATTGCTATAGAGATCGCTAAGGTGTAACGCCTCTAGGCTTAAAAAATATATATAGATCTATACAATGTGTGCGGAGTGCGACTGTACTACTTGCATATACCCGGTGCTGCATATAACAATAAAAGTTTTACTTTCAGGTTGACCAAAAATACGTCGGCCAACATGACTGTCGTAGCTCACAATGAGGAGACTTGTGTCGTAAGCGTATCGCCGACCAATGACGTCCAACCACCTGCCGTGCCAAAGAATGGAACCCAGAACACCGTGACGTTGGCTTTTATCGGTATTGGTACGTGTGTACTAGTGACTACATCTAATTCGTTACATGATATTTACTCAGAAAAGGTGCTTAGAGCGACTAGGAAGCATATATAGTGCCTACGCGTCAATATATATATATATATATATATATATACAGGTAGTTCAATAGGTTCTTAGAATGAAAACCGAGAATTTTCCAAATCATGTTTTTAAATGTTTCTTATTCGATATACTCCCCGAGAAGCTCAATACACTTTTCCCACCGAGATTTCAGAGCTTTCATACCTCTTGAGTAGAATTCCGCGTCGTTAGACTGAAAATAGGCATTGACAGCAGCCTTAACCTCTTCATTGCTGGAAAAACGCTTTCCACCGAGACTATTCTTCAAATGTCCGAAGAGGAAATAATCAGAGGGGGCCATTTCTGGAGAATAGGAGGGTTGTTCAATAAGTTCGAATCTCAGTTGGGCCAGTTTTGCCGATGCTTGCCGGGACTTGTGTGCAGGAGCATTGCCCTGGTGAAACGGGACAACCTTCTTCTGCAAAGCGGGCCGTTTCACGATGAGTTCTTGCTAACGGCAGTCCAACAGTCTTGCATAATATTCTCCTGAGATCGTTTTACAGCTCTCAAGGTAGTCGACCACCATTATTCTACGTTGGTCTTAAAAAACTGTAGCCATCACCTTTCCGGTCAATGCCGTTGTCCGCAACCTCTTCGGAGGTCCTTCATCAGGTGCACACCATTGGCAAGATGCTTCTTGGGTCTCGGGAGTGTAGTGATGAACCCCGTTTTCATCGACGGTCATGAATCTGCACCAAAAATCCGACAGATTGTTCGACATCTTGGCCAAATTTCGCTGTAAAGCCAAAACAGGCGCGTCTTTTTGGCCTTGGTTGAGCAAATGCGGCAGCCATTTTGCTCTAAGCTCTTTCATCTTCAAGTTTTCGTGTAGGATAAAATGCACACTGCCTAAACTAATCCCTAATGCCTCCGCTATTTCCTTAATGTTCATTCGCTTATCTGTGCCAAGAATTTTTCGCACTTTCTCTACGTTTTCCTCATCAGTTGCCGTTTTTTGGCCTCCTGGACGTAGTTCATCATCGGTGCTCCTGCGACCTCTTTTTAACACATTAATCCAGTTGGAAACAGTGGCAAAACATGGCGCAGAGTCACTGTACGTCTCGTCTAACTCAATTTTCACTTGGGTCGCATTCCAACCTTTGCAATAAAAATGCTTGATAACCACTCGAAACTCTTTTTTCTCCATTTTTAAAAATCACGCCGATACGTTGCACGGGAAAAGCTATCAAACGAAATCGCAACGGCCAATAACCATAATATATTGAGTGCTAGCAGTCAAAAAGTTGCAGTTCCTATTAGCGGTGAAAGCGTGCCAAAATTCGAATTCTAAAAAGCTCATTCTAAGAACTTATTGAACTACCTGTATATACAATATTGTGACGATTTATCAATCATTTACCATACGTTTGCACACTCGGCAGTGCTCGCTTTAATAAAAATGGTGGTAAAAAGGTGTCACGTGAGGTTAAGAATCAGCTGTCCGTGTCCTTGCTTGATGGTAGCCCCCGTATATATATATATATATATGTGATTAGTGATATCATTATCTTTGCTTGAATACTACCAGAAACAGAGGACACAAAAAAAGCAAATCTGGTGCAATCTCAATTAGTAATCGATGATGTTGATGACTGGTACTCAACCGGCGATTCGTCGCTTTGTTTGATTTGTGCGGTTTCTGGCGCTTGGCGTGTGACGATGCCGAACGCTGCGGTGATGCTACGGTTTCTGACACGACTTAGCTCGCCCGCGCGACATCACACTGACGAAGCGCACACCAATGTCGCTCTGGCTCAGCGTCACGCCGCCTGACGCGTCCGCCGAGAGCAACGTGACAAACGCGACGACGCCAGACGATAACGTCGCATACTCGTACAAGCTCGCTCTCGACGGCGCCTCCTACTCTTCGAGGGCTCAAACCAGCGCAAACTTCTCGTTGAGCTTTCTGCGGCCGTACACGAACTACACGGTGAAGGCGTGCGTTTGCAGGCAGGATCTCTGTGGCGACAGCTTGGTGCGCTCGTTCACGACCAATGTCATAGGTAAAAACAGATAAACGTTGTTGATGATGATGATGTTGTTGTTGTTGTTGTTGTTGTTGTTGTTGTTGCTATTGTCGTTGATGATGTTGTTGTCGTTGTTGTTGTTGTTGTTTTGTGAAGAGGCATAAAGAGGTCGTATAGTGAAAGGGTTACGAAAAATTTCACGTGACGCATTACAGAGACTTGAACAATAGTTAAAGAAAAGCAATTACATCATACGTTACCGTAGATAGTTACAAAACGCTTACACGGGGACTATTTGTGAAACAGATGCATAGGTTTTTAAGTAGAGAGTTGTTAATAATAATGAAACAATGCATATGTATGCACCTATGCATAGTGCTAAAAACATCTCCTTACGTGAGTGTGAGATGTAACCTTTAATCATAATCATGCGTGCATGACGTTAGTCCATTTATTGTGAAAGCTTATAAAATGCAATCGCGCGCTGTCACAATGCCACATGTTTATGTTCAGAAACGGTGCGGAACTCGACCCCGATTGTTTGGTCTTAGTTCTGTCGAAACCTATTTACTCGTCTGTTATAGGCGCCCCCCTTACTCGATACCGTGATAGGCAACTGCATGCATTTTGTTTTATTATAATATCTTCGAATTGTGGATCTCAAATAGCACCGCTATCACAATACAACAATAAAACTTGTTTGTACTATGACACAATCTATTTAGCCAGATAGCGTTTGTTTACTACGGCTACTATGAATATTACGACAATGACTTGTTTTACTCCCTTAATTGTTACCATTGAGACATTTAAACAGACCCTGGTTGGGCAAAGTCAAACAAAAGCTATGCTATGCGATAAGTTATATAGTATAATTAAATGAAATTTACTATTTTGCTTTTCTATAGCGAACTTACTAACTCAGAGAACCTGCAAATCTCAATCGTTTGCCCGCTTCGAAAGCTGTGTCGTCTGTCGCGTTGGCATTGAACTTGCGGCTGCCAATATCAACTTATTGTTGTTCATCCTTTCCATTTGTATACGACATGAAGACCAGGTTGTATACAGCTGGTTGACGCGTGAACTATCAATGCCCAAAACCGACAATGTTTTTCCACCCCTTGCAGGGCCTTCGAGTGTACGAGAACTTATGTTGACCGGAACCAACGATTCTATTGCTGCCGAGTGGAAGCCGCCCGTGCGTTCGAACGGTCCTCTAGACGGATACTTCGTAACTGTGCGGGATGTAGAGGACGTGACGTCGATGATGATGAACTACACGTTAGGAGGACGCAACACTAGCATGCAAATTTCCCTCGTCAACGAGTATACTCTGTTCGTATCACATTTCTATTTTGTGTCGTCTACCTTCCTAAGCATTGATGTGCATTGTCTACGTTTCTTTTTTACATGTCCGTGAGCAATGTGCGCTGTCATGACGTCCGTAGTCACGGGCGTTAGGATACGCATCGCACGCATCTATTTACGAGAGGGTAGCAATCCGGTAGAAATAGAAATAAAGTACGAGGTCAAAACATGACTCGTAGTAGATTAGAAGCCACGTATACCTTATGCAAAATAGCAATAATAATAATACTTTTGTTAATATTATTGGTATTATTATATTATTAGCCATATATATATATATATATATATATATATATATATATATGGCTAATAATATAATAATACTTTTGTTAATATTATTGGTATTATTATATTATTAGCCATATATATATATATATATATATATATGTGAAAATCGATCTAAAGTTCGTGTTTCAATGCACAATTAAGTTTGCATTATGTTTACTGTCCCGAATGGCAGGTATGATGTGACGATTCAAGCGTTTAACTTCGATCTGGACCATAACGACACAGAGCATATGGCGCTTGGTCCTTCAACCTTGCAACGGGTTCAAACACATGGAACTCGTAAGTGCATACACACGATTTGGCTTCTGCGATTGTTTGGCCACAGTTCAAAAAGTGATCAATAAGGCTCGCACCCACAAGTTGCGCAAAAGATGAGCTAGCCCATTTGTCATGATTTCTGAGTGTACCCATTAGGTGCGGTAAAACAACGGTGTAGTTTGGTTTAAAGTCGCATCTTCTGCGGAGTCTCCTTAAAGTCTCCTTTGACCTCACCTTCAATCATACCTAAGTATTTACCAAATGTGGATGCCATACAAATGAACAGTATATAGTTGGATAACACAATCGATTTGTACAAGCAAAGACATACTGTAGGCTCCTGAACAATAAAAAAGCAAAACAACATATTCACCAGTATGAATGCTGATAGTTGACTAGTTCTTTGATATGTGCGGAGAAGGTGATGTCCGTCGAGATTATGACTCTAAGATCCACGTCACATTAATCGCTGCCAGTGTTTTTCTAACCCTCCGAGCTAAACTGCTTACTGAGCGAGTAGTTTAGCTCGAAGGAGCTGTGTTTTAACACGAGAGACTTATGATTGCGAGTTGCCCAAAGTTGTTAATGCACCATCGGCTGACACTGACCACAGCGGACTGCCGTGCTGTGTGCGCTGATGAGGAAGAGTGACTACATATTTAGATAAGATCCTGTGCGTACAAAAGACGTCTAACACTCGGTAGATCCAAAATTGTGTACAAGAGCGGAAAGACGCAGTTCTCCTGCGGTATGCCAGACGGTGCTGGACGTAGTCTATTCGAAGGAAACACAGTTTCTCATTATGCCTCTTACCCAAGACGTCCCTTGCTTCCTTGACTCGGTAAAGTTCGGTTGCGCAAGAACTCTGCGAACTTCGATTCGCAGCTTTGCGGATGGACCTCGAGCGCTCTTAGTTTGTCAACTCCAGTCTTATGCTCGGCCCCCCTGTCAAAAGCACTTTTCTGATCAAAGTTATTACAATGAAAATGTTTGTTAGCTTTTATGTGTAACACCCAGTCGCGCGTCATCTCTAGTAGTTACGTGCCCGTCGATCGACGAGGCAAGCACAGATCTATGTTGTGCGGCACTAAATAACCTGTTTGCGGTCATATTACTGGTACTGTGTGTCTGACGTGAAAATTCCAATCTCAAAACGACGGTGCAGGCGACCGAGCACTGCGACACAGAGCGATGGTTCTCGAAAGCTATAGCAGAACAGAATACAGCACACCGAGTAGCCAGTGAGCGGTTGAATCACATACATGCGCTTTCGCCGACATTCCTGAACGGCTAAGACACGTAACGCTGTAACGCCGCGCTTCTGTCTCTTGTCATTGCCGACTTTACAGATCCTCGGCCGGTGAAGCATCTCAGAGCGAACGCTATTGTGGACAGAGCTATCAATCTCGTATGGGAGCGGGACGAGGAGAGCATCACGTCGCACGTTACCTGGTACCGACTGGTCATCAGACAACAAGTGATCGCGCAGAACCGTAACATCGAGCCGGGGCAAAAAAGACCACAGCTCACTCCAAACGACGACGTCGATGACGGCGGGTCTGCTAGGCCATCGCGGCAGGACAGTGTGGAGAAAGATGCGGAAGACAATCGCGGGATCAACGCGGAAGACAACGGGATCAATGCGGAAGAAGACGAGCGTTTTACTACAAGCCCAGACTACACGATATCGTCGCTGAAACCCTACTCGATGTACACAATCAGCGTTGCCAGCTGTTCCGCCAGGAACGTGACGACATGCGGCCGGCCCCGAACAATCAGCGTTCAAACGCTGCCGAGCTGTAGGTGGTCACAGAATCGAGCTGTCTCACACAATATATATATATATATAATTTTCTTTTTTTTACAGATTTTCCGTAAGGCACTTGCCCGTGTACGGTTTTATTAATGGCATGGCTAATTTTAATCCACTCCGGTATTTACCTTGTCTAACTAAATTGGAAACCATGCCAACCAATGTAAGAGTGGCCGGTCTGGGTCTCGAACCCAGTCCTCCCGAATGCAAGGCAAAGGCTCTGCCACTAAGCCATCTTGCTCGCTTTATATTACACAATATATATAAGCACACTTCACGTCGTCATAGAGAAAACTTTCTTTAGAACCACCGCTCGCTTCAAACCACCACCTAGACAAATCAATTAAGGGCGTTTGTGCGTTTCTGAGCGCGTAAAAACGTCTTTTAACGATAAAAATGCGTTCTATTAATTTATTATTTTTGTATGTACAGTATAGTGGTCGGATAGGCTGTAAAGAAACCGTTAGCCCGCGCCCGCGTACGATAGCACTGGAAATCTGTCGAGCCCGGTGGCGTGGTGGGGGCTTAAGTCTGCGCCTCGGAAACGGAGGAGACACATAAGTGCGCGGGTTCGAGCCCCACCGTTGCACATTTATATTTATGGGGGTTGTCCGTCTATGAAACAATGTGAAAAACAGTTCCGCGAACGTTAAATCCTGGCTGAGGGTCAGCCCGAAAGCTTTACTAGCACTGGAAATCTCGACGTCTATCGGATTTGTGTGCGTGTTTGTAGAAACTGCTGCTACAAGCAGATGTCCTAACGCGATTGTTGTTCAGAACACTAACCGAGTAGCACGTAATGGCGTTTCAGAGCCAATGTGCAAAATCTGGGTCATGTACTACTTCACAACATCACCACGACGTTTTAGCAAATAGATGGGTTAGGATTTTTCAAATGATGGTACCTTTAGGTAGTACTCGGTCACGTCATCGCTAACTAAGCCTAGCCGCTTGAAGGAAACACCCAACATCTGGTTTACTTTTCTAGAAGGCTTACCGATTTTAGTTCGGCCACTGCCCGAATCTCAAGAGAATAGCTAAGAGTGCAGAGCAGCTTGTTCTCTTATCCACACATGGCGTTTCTCTGTGTGGATTATGTTTGTAGCCTTTGCGCCCACAACAAATGCTTGTCCCTTGTCACAGCTTCTGGACATTGAACACAGCTTCTGGATAAATGTGGCAGTGACATATCTAAACAATGTATATATATACCTTCATTCATACATATACATCGCTAACATTTTCCGTATGTCCAGGGCACAGGAACGCCAATTTGGTTCCGAGGAGCCCATACTGAACATAACAGATGCAAATTTTCTGTACTGTTTTTTGCAGATCCTAGTGTACCGAGGTCACTTCGAGTGGATACCCAAAGTTCCGACAATGTAAACATTACGTGGGAGCCTCCCCTTGACTTCGCCGGCCCGCTCGATGGCTACAGTGTGGGCGTAGCGCCAAAGGGCATCTACCCGAAAAACTGGATCTATCTTGAGAGGAACGCGACGAGCTTCGTTGTCACCAACCTTAATGAGGTCAAGGAATACGAGATCTATTTGTGCGCGTTTAACTTTGAAACCGACCGCCACACGCAGCTGCTGTCAGACTTCGCCAAAGTGTCCGTCGTTACTGCAGCTGGTGGTAAGTCAGGCGAACTTGCTTCTTCCGTCGCATAATATATATATATATATATATATATATATATATATATATATATCACTCCATTACAATGACAAACAAAGACTACCAATAAACCAAATTACTGCCAACACAAAACAGTTGTGAGTGGTGCTGTCGTATACCTATAGCGTAGCAGTAAGGCGAGATGTATTGCGTTCACTCCACCGTATAGGTCCATATACGGTGTTTTTTTTTAATTCCCGCTGTAGAGACCTAAGCCATAGCTTTTGCATGCATCTCCTGAAAGAAACAGAACAGAATTTGCTGCTTCGTTGGTGCTGCAATTTATCGCTGCGAAGGCGTGCAGGGCTTACAAAATGATGCCGGGAATCTTGTCCAGATTTTCATCTGTTGATGTATCGGCTGCTTCCTCTAACTGAAGGCGCTACCGCATGTTTTAGAAAAACATATGGCTAATACGTGGGAAACTTGGCTTTGCCTCACTTAATTGTTTACAGCAAAAACTACCATTTGTAATATACAATGCATTTGCAAGATTTGGGCAGGACATGACCTTTAGAATATTCTTGTCTTGACGGCCGGGCGGAACATGACATATAAATTTAAAAAAATTCAGGCAGCTCTTTGTGAAGGCCCCGCAAAAGCTTAAAGAAGGATCGGAAGATACTGGCGTTTCACACTAACTGTGCCAAATCTGGGGCCGCAAAACAACGCCTATGATTCACGCAACATGAGTTGAATATTCCTGTCTGTGTTCTAATTTAATTTAACTAGCTTGCATACGCGATTTCTGTGCCAATTTCAGCCGGTGTGGTGATATGGTCCATTATCGTGGCATGTGCCGTGTTCGTTGGCATTGTCGTAGTCGGGGTCTCGATGTTGGTGGCCTTCCGGAGACGAGCGAGTCATGCCGCGACGTTACTTGGATCCATGTCGGTATGGCACTCGTCGGAAAGGTAGGTGAATCAATAGCCGCAAACAATGGGTGTATTAAATAAAATCTTCTAAAATTACTATAACGCTTATTTTTCTATTTAGACGGCGCATATTGATTAGGGTGAAGTAAGAGCAAGCGGTGTCTCTGAGGGGACGCCAGTAAGCTGTGATATTTGCATAAGCAATTCTACGACTGGTTTTTGTGGGGGGGTGAGTGAGTCCCACACTTGCAATCGAGTTTCGTGCAGTGGTGTCCGTTTGTGCAAACTGCATTTTCCAGTTAAACATTGAATGGCTAGCGCGGTCTGATGCGTGCGTTTGCTTGCCATAATTATGGACGTTAGAGTGTCTTAAAAAAAGACGTATGGATCTTGTGCGAAGCCGTCCGAAAATACGATGATGCTGTACATAATAACAATAATTAAAGTATAAAACAATCAATGGTTGAGGAAGCGTAATAAAACAAATATCTGGAATAAAATTTCAGAAAGTTGTATGTTTATAAATGTCTCATTGGTTCATCTGAAAACCTCAATGTCCTCCGCTGCCATGAATATTTATCCTAAAAGTTGAATTTAAGTAATTGCATATATTTTACGTTACTATAATTGGCTTAGACTGAACTTAGAACTTTTTGCTTAAGCAAGGACAGTTTGTTTACGAGCTTCTAGTTGCTCTCATGCGTTTAAATTACTGAGTTCGTAAGCTGTCATCGTTGCGATACACCGACAATCTTAAGCTCATAAGCCTACGCTCGGTTATCGTTGCAATAGCCAATGCAAACAGAACTGGTAAGGACAAATAATTTATGTAACCCAGTGACAAGCGCAATTCATACGGAGTAGCGACTAATTGACGATAAGATACAAGCTGCATCTTCATATTTCGTAAACATAATTCGTTCATGAACAAATATGCCAAACCCAATCTGGCACCCCATCAGAGCGGTGTAGGTAAACGTATAAAGACCAAAGTCAGTAGAGAGATTATTACTGTCTATGTTTATAGTACGTCGCAAAATAATTTGTTTATGCATAGCTAGGTTACCCCTAATGTTCTAATTCATGAGGGCGACAATTTCGAATTATTAGGTATACACGTGCAAAGACCAAACTGGCGACTCCTGTTGTTGAAAGTTGCCGGCAATCTGATTCTGTCGATGCATAAACGTGTTTTGCTAAGTTCAAACATTTTAACTATCCGAATTTGTTTCTGTTCATCATTTCAGCGACAATCGCCCCATCGTCCACTTGGAAGTCCAGAGCCTCAGTGAGAACGGGATCCAGGATGGTGGGTCGCTCATTGAATAACGCCACTAATATATAATAGTAAATTATATATTAAGCAATAACAATACATAGCGCATGTCTCTCTCGAATACCCAGTGCACATGAGAATAAAGCGAGCTTATATAGCTACATAAACATGTACTTCTCACTCAACATACATTTTTATTCATCGATTTATATTAGCATTTTATGTAGGTGAACGCGGTTAAATTTCAGCCTAGAACAACCCTGGTATGCACAGTTCGGCAAGCGATCCTTGAATTGTAATTGCTTTGACCTGCTGGACTTCATTAGAAAGTCTCTGGTGTAAGCATTGTGTGTGCAGCTCTCTTGTCTTCAGTGGTTTTCTTTAAACGTTCGCCTAATATAGTAAATAGTTTCTCAGTCAGGGGGCCCCGTGGTCCCAAGGTCCCAACTTCTCACTTGTACCGTTTACTCTGCCCTTCAATGTATTGAGTAGGACAGAAAGGAGCTCGGAGAAAAGGCGCCGTCTTCTTGCAGCAGTCGATGACTCAATTCCGCTCTACGGGTTATCAGGGTGAGGAGCAGGAGGGTGCACTGAAAACCAAGAAAAAAAAAACCAAGCAAGGCGAAGGGGGTGCTGCGTTCAGGACGGTGTTTACGCACGCTGTGCTGGTAATTCATCATCATCATCAAGCTTTTATTTCACCATAACTTGGTAGATTAGGAATACAACGATTTAGGACAGTACATATTTCACTCGCAAGGTAACAGACTCCCCTTCAATTTCAGTACATTCGAGTATGTGGTAGCGCCCGATGTCACACTCTTCACAAAAACTACACACAAAATCTTCAATACTGAAACAGTTAGGTTTCAGACAAAGATAATTGTGGTATCCATGCCACGTGGTTCGACAAATGGTTGTACAATTACTTTGTGACGCTCCTTTCCACCTCTGGAAGGCGAAAGCTGGTCCTTCGGTATAATTATTCATAACGAATTGCATGTTGTTAGTCTCTCAAAAATCTCTGTAGACGTCTGACACTTGTGGACTGACCGGTAGCCTGTTCAGTACCAACTCTTCGGTTAATGTTTGTTCTCTACACAGTTCGATTGCGAGTGTTGCTGACGCGTTTTTTGGTAAGCCCAATATTCGTTTTATATACCAAGCCTTTATTTTATCTAGACTTTTCATATCGCTTAGGGTATGTGCTGGTAATTGCCCGCATGATACATTGGCCAAATTAGATGAAGAAGACCATATCTTTATAACGGGATCAAGCACTTAGAAAACACGATGCAAGAGAGAACATGATAAGCTGGGAGGCTTTGTGCACTACCTAGCCTATGTTCTCACTTGTCATGGCAGCTTCCAGACCTGTATAGAAGAGGTCGGAAGGTAGACATGCGCGTCTTGTGCGACGTCAGCGAGACCAATGCCGCGGATCTGACGCCTTTCGCGGAGTTGTTTTAAAAAAGTGCTTGGACGCAAGCGCGTGATTTTGCGTGAGTTGTTATGAGAACAAAGGCACAGACATCGGAAGAGAGTAGGCAACGCATAGGAGTCGCCAGCAGAGTGAAGGATGAAAACCAGACCAGCGGTGTCCTACGTAATCTGAAGTCATGCCACAGCACAGTCATGCTGCAGCAAAAAGCTGCAGCACTACGCTCGGTTGGGCTACCAACAGTCTGAGAATATCGGAGCCTAGACAGGGGCAGATGGCAGGCGATCAGACAACACAAACACTGCTACCCTTTGAAAACGATCAGTCTTTGATCTGGGGACACACATATAGTAAATATGCATGCATACTAACATGAGGGCTGGGCGAAAAGTTCTGATGCACGTTTATAAAACTGAGAATAATGATTTAATCGTTCAAAGTATTTTGTTTCTATGGTTCCACCCTTCTAAAAGTAAATTTGAACGAACTTTAGGAGTTTTAATTGCTTCTGCATTTTTTTCTTATCTCTTCTATATTTTCGAAACGCTGACCCTTTAATTTTTTCTCCATGAAAACAGGAAAATCGCACGAAGGCAGGTTCGGTGAATTAAAAGGCTGCGGATATATACAAATAATGTGTTTCATCAAATATTTTAACATCAGTAACGATCTGTGCGTTAGTGCGCTGTTGTGTGGAGAATCTAAGAATTATTCGTTCAGTGTTCAGGCCTCGTGCGTCAGACGTGCTTATAATATATTGTTAAAATTTAGCGGTAGTATTTCTTGTTGACCATAAAACAGGGTAGCAAAAATGTGTGGCAGATGATTCTCTGTAGTAAAAAAAAACAATCAAAAGAGCCTTGTTGTTGGATCTGCTTGGTCTGAATTCCCCCGATCGATTTTAACCTTGGTAGCAGCACTGAGAGAACTGGGTCTCGATGTCGTATCCATCTACTCATTACCCGTCTCCTGTAAGCACTCTTTAAAGCACTCCAGGGCCCTCTGCTACCGCCTCAAGGTTGAATTCGGACAATTTGCTACGGATGTCAATTTGTGGGAAATTCAACCTTTTTAGAACGAACTCCGCTTCTAGTCTTCTGTCCCATACAGTATCGATTAAAACTGTCCACACTGGTCCATAAGATATATCTAAGTTTATTTTAGAAACGTATATTCATTAAATTAATTAAATTATATATTTAGGAGCTATATTAAAATGAACTAAAACAATGCAAACGCGTACGCATACCCAGTGGTAACAAAATTATTTTTTTAACTGCTGAACGAAATGACAAAATAAAACACGCAAGCTGGATCGCCACAGTACGCCTCAGAAGACCGCTTATAAGAAGTAGATCCAACCGCGCTAAAAAGAATCCATCGACAGGCAAAAAAAAAAAGCCAGCGTTATTTAGCAAACTAATAGACTGTTGCCTGTACCGCCCTGTAGCCGTCAATGAGAGGGATATTGTTGGTGCCTACTAGAGCCCATAAAGACATGAAGGTTTCCCCGATGACAATAATATACCTTCCTCTTCCTGCTATATGTCGAGCCCGGTGGCGTGGTGGCATGCGTCTGCGCCTTCCGACCGAAGGAGACACATAGGTGCGCGGGTTTTAGCCCCACCGTTGCACATTTGTGTTTATGGGGGTCCGTCTGTGAAGCAGAGCACAAAGCAGTCCCAGGGACGTTAAATCTTGGCTGAGAGTCAGCTCCGAAAGGATTTTTTTATTCCTATATAAGATATAGGTAACCACCCCAGACTCACTTGTTGACCCACGTGGTCCTAATAGGCCTCTCTCGACGATCTCGAGATATGAGACACACATTGCTCAAATGACACGGGCTATAGCAGAACATAGCTCTAACGGCATGTGATGCTACGGCAAGCAGCGTGATAAAATAGGTGAAACTGCAGAGATTGGGAATTCGGCTTTCATAGTAGGCCATGGCGGGACGGGCGAGTCAATTGGGGGCCATGTTAGCCCATGGCCGGACGGCGGCGACCACTAAAAACCTGGTGATATCTTAACCTACCTAACCGGGGTATTTGTGTTATTACTTCGGTATTTGTAGGGAGCCGCTAGTCTGGCTTGCAGTTGGCAGTCCATGCGTTGCCGCCTCGCTTTCGTCATCTTTGTCTTCGCTGCCATAACGGTCTCCACAAAATCAAAGCCCGCGCCCCATTTTTTAAAAGCTGAACATCATTGAGAGTAGATCTCTTATCGTACTGCTCTGCACGTCTAGTCGTGATCATGTCATCCGCCTCGTAATCTCGAGAGCCCTGCATGCGAAAATCGCGTGATCCACGTCATCGGTCTAGCCGGCGTCGCACACGATTTACCCCAGTCTTCCCGATTTTCACCCTGTAGGCCTGGAAACTTCCATGACCGGTATGAACCTAGGTTAGGTAGAACGTAGTTACCGCGTACTTGCATGAGATCTGGGATTATTGGCTTCGTTCGCGACTCTGGTGCCTCTCGTTTTGCTACAAATATATACAATATACAATAGGTTGTCTAGTCTGAGATCTACCCCAGCCGGGTTTGTCCGATGTTTCTTAGGGGCCGTGTCTTCAATCCAGGCGGCGATTGATAATACGCCGCCCCTCGTACATAATGTCTCCATATGGTGCCCAAGTTCACTATCAGTTAGGCCACAAGTTTCTTTCCGCCAAGTTGATGTTCTCCCTTGGTCAGGGGTCAAAGCAAAAGTCTGGCTCTAGAAAGAGGGAGGCGAACGTTTGATGACGGCACTATGGTCGATTCTTACATCTTCTATTGTCGGAAATGGGGCATCTCGTCATGACTACGCTGCTACCCTCTACATATAACAACTTAAGCACGTTCTGCGGGCTCCATGGATAACTTTCTTCATCTAGTGTTTGAGACACTAGGATTGTCCGTTTCGCTATCTGCACAGGTAGCTTTCAAGGTGCCTAAGCGACTAATTGCTGATTTCGGATCATATATATATATATATAAACGTCATAATCAAGTTTCCGAACCACATCAAGCAAATCTGTTCTGTCTGCAATTTTGGCGTAGATCATTGCTGCCCATAGTGCACGCAGTGCAAGTGTGGATAGCCTACTATATAAATCAACGATATACAATTATCTGCTTCCTTGAATTGTTATTCCCAGTTTTATTTCGGCAGACACTTCACACATATAGGTTAGTATTTCATCACTGCAATCAATACGCACCTCTCGGCGGGTTGCAATAGGAGGTTCTGTTGACTGAAGGGGGCTTGTGTATGTACGCCTTTGCTGGTATATACGGTAGAACTGGGTTCGTACTACGTATTGTCTAGTCCCGGCGCGAAATACTCGATTGCGAACAGTACCTGAAAGCGCTTCAAGGATTCATTTCCAAGCATCCGTCTCCGTTGCTGGTAGACCAGCGGTCGTTGCTTCACTTACTACACTGTGCTGCGTTGAGTTCGGGCAGTTAGAAGTCTCAAAGCGATTCTCTAAGCTATTAAACGTTATCGAATCAGCATTGTCGCTAATAGCCTGCTTCTGTTTGCTGTTGCTGTATGCCGTTTCTTACCAACTCCATACCGAAAACCCCTCACATAATTTACTCAAATATACTTTTAAAACGCGACCTTAATAACAGAAGGGCCTATCTCGTTTACCTCCGTGCCTTGCAAACTCCTTGAGAAGGTGATAGCAGATGAGATCTACAGAAACGCAAATGCACAAGGGTTAATATTGAAAGAACAATTTACATATCGTCCCGCTCCGTCTGCTCCTCTACAGTTACTTGAGTCTCAAAATGATTGGGCTCTCTTCATAAATGATGGCAGACCGTTTGACTGCGTGTATTTCGATTTTAACTCTGCTTTTGAAAGTAACGTAAACTCTAAGCTACTCAATATCCTTTCACAACATAGCGTGGATAGTCGAAAAGTTAACCGGATTTCGTAAGTGATAGACTCTTTAGCGTCAGAGTGAACGGCTGTCTGTCATCTACGGTCTCATATACTTATAGTGGACTGCTATAAAAAGACTGTCTTGAGTCGAGATTCTCGGTTTGTCGCATGTTAAGTGCTGCCAACTAAATACCGTCTTTCATTTTGTCATAACGGCAAGCAAAATATCACAATAAAAATCACACAAATGATACAAGAGGGTGTGGTTGTACGATTATTACAGTTGGCCCCCACTCCACCATAAGGATATGTTTGCCCCGATGCAGCGAATTCACTACTAAAATTGGCAATATCCCTCGAAAATTTAGTAAATAGAACTAAAGCTCAACCGAGACAAGAACTATATTTATATGCAAGTTACCAGGTACATTCATTCATTCAACATAAATATTCGCACATGCTGAGTAGCATATCAACGACATATAACAGATGAGATAGATGAACAAATAGTAATGATATATCAACAACATAGCTTTCGAAGTATGTACCTTCGTTAGTACTTTGTGTTATTACATGTCTATTGGTATGATCCGGTCCCTTCCACTCCGCGTTTCTCACTGCGTCGGTGTTAAAAAAATTCCGGATTAAGTTCGGCCATTTTTGTTTCCCATCTCCCAATGCATTTGTCGAAGGCCGCGGTGCGGGGGAGGTTATAGCAGAGCCTCAAATCTTCCGTGAAAAAGTTCTACCACACGTTTCAGAAAGGCCGCTTTTTCTTGAGTTAGTTGATCTAGGTCTCTCACGGTTAGGTGCACCTATTTTCAGTCAATTCCGTAAGTGGCAATAGGAGCAAATTTTAAGCCGAGGAGGCGGATAGCTGTCGCGAGGGGCAGGCGCCATGGGCTTTTGATAGACGTTGCTGTTATCAGAGTCTTCCTGCATTTTTCCATAACATGCCTTGATAACTCTGTCCCGTTTTATAGCTGCGTTAGTATCAAGTAAGAAAAGTTATTGACGTAGGCGAGCGGGAAGCTTCCAATGTGAAGAGTATGAGCCTGTGTAATTATGCCCCCTCTTCAAAACTTAAGCGCTTCCGTTTTGGCAAGATTAATTTTTTGCCCAAGGCCCGTGACGGCTGTGTTGAGCCTTGCTAGGGCCTGTTGAAGTGATCGATGCTGCAATCAATCGCCAAGGTGGCTTACGTGAAAAATGTTAGGCATCCTTACCCGGGTAAAAGAACTGCGGGCCATCTGGAGGGAAAAGCCGTACAATGCTCCGCTTACACTTAATAAGCGCATGTTAAGTGCTGCTTAACATGCGCTTATTAAATGTCTCTGTATAATAAAATGCTGGATTTTATTACATAGATGTTAGGATACACGGTTGACTTATCTACATCTAAATGAAACAGTTGCTTTATGCTCTAGGAGGACCTAGTGTTAATACGTTCCAAACAAGTAGGTTTTGCCTAAACTTATCTTCTACTGTAAATGACGTGACTTGTAGAACAATCTTGTTTGATGGTCAAACAGAAAGATCGTTTTCTGAGTATTATTGATGATTCTGTTGATTCCCATGTCCTCAAGTCCAAGCATTACAAATGTACTAGGGCTCTTCGAGAACTTCGGTAGAATCGATCCTCCGTCTAGGCAGCGGTCATGTTGCGTTTACCCTTAGAACGTTTCATACGCCAACATTAAAAATCTGTAATTTCTGGATTAGCTAGCAAAACCGTTAAGAGTTAACTAGAATAACCTTAGACATGTATGATAAATAGTAAAGTAATGAAGTGACAATTAGTTAAATACAAATTACTGTTGTACGGTGCTTTAAATATATTGTGTAATGAGTTTCTAACTGGTCAAAGACCCAAAATGTTGTCAACGTCCTGCGTCTTATTGCGAAGGCATTCAGACGCATGATTTAATTGGCTTAGGAAAGTTCTTAGAGCGACAGATTACATGGTAATGCCTGTGCATAATGCAAAGCTTAATGAGGCGCCGATAAGATCTGATGTAGTGCGCTTGATATGGGCATTTTTTAGGTCTCTGGCCAAATTATAATTCTAAGCATATCTGAATCACCTTTCTGCGCCTCTAGTACATGACAGTTCTTATCTGTTTAGTTAACCAAATTAGATATATATATATATATATATATATATATATATATATATATATATATATATATATATATATATATATATATATATATATATATATATATATATATATTAGATAATGCATTTATCCGTTGAGTGAGGAGTCTTGTTCTTTTCTGTGACATCGGAAAAGCTTGCTTTTTTACAAAGATTAACTGAATTAGTGTAGACCTCGTGCTTGAAATGGCGGAACAGGAGATTCGGCCAATGACGCCAGTCTTTTATCTCAAAATGCATGCGACCAGTTGTCGGAAAAGTGTGCATCTTTCCGACATTTAAGATCGAAATACATACCTATTAAATAATGGGTGACACTTGTCTTAGTGATAGCAATTCGCAAACGAGACAAGTTGCATAAAACATACAATTTAACAAAGTAACCTGAAACGGAACGCTGGTTCGATACTTACAAAGGTATTCTGTCTAAACTTGTAAAGAACAAACAAAATTTTCTATAAGCCCAAAGTGAACAATTCGATAATCCAAAAAAGCATGAAAGGCCGTAAACTCGCAACTACAAGTGGGACTCGTTACGCCCAGAATAAGCCGGGTTAAACATTGATCAGATCAATCAGCATTTTGATTCGATGGGAGAGAAAACTGAGCCGGCATCTATTGAGATAACTGTTCCATAGAATGAACTACCAACACAATCGAATGTCTTGTTTTGGGAGTTTTAATGCACCAGAAAGGCGGGAAATATTTATATAAATTAAAAGTCTAAATAGCCAAAAGGCTGCTGGACTAGACAGAATTCCCATCAAAAAGCCATACATTTACTGCTGTTTTTCACGGACTTATAGTAAAGATAGTTAACACATCACAATATCCTGATCTATAGAGTATAGCGTTTGACACTGCAAATCATCAAAGATTAATTAACAACATGCACCAAGTTGGTATCAAAGGGTGGGGTTTTCGGCAAATGAAATATTACCTAACCAAATCCAAAGCAGTATCTTAATAGTAATGGTATCAGAAGTAAGGCAAGCACTGGCTTGGTGGGAAATCCCCAGGAAAGTGAGTTGAGCCCGCTGTTATTTATTTTTTACACCAATGATTTAGCAACAGACTCAGACCAATGAATACAGATTTCTTTCGCTGTCAAACACAGTTTTGCTCCTACGAGAAAAAAATATTGCCTCACTAAGCAAAGCCGCATCAAAATGTTTTACGAATGCTTGTATTTGGGCGTCACGAAAGGGGCTTGTACTACAATTTAGTAAAACCATATATATGTTTTTTTTTGTAAAAAAAAGGATTTTTTTTTCGAACACTTCACTCATAGTTCAGGGCACAGATTGCACTGAGATACATTGCTCGTAGATAATCGTAGCTCGTGGACCCAGATTAACCTAAAATATGATAAACATATGACATCACGGTGCTGTTCTTTCACGATTACGATCCGTTGCCTGCGGTCTATAAAATAGTGCACCCCTCGCTCGAAAAATGACACATACTGCATACGTTGCTGCTGTATGGTGTGGCATCCCACTCAAATGTTGATTCCCTGAAAAATTACAAAAAGGCAATTAGATAAATTGATGGGGCTCAATATAACACCCGCACAGGCCCAATATACATATATAAACAGGGTGCGACAAGAAGGCACTTGAAGTACCAAACTCTCTCGGAGCGATTTTATTTCTCAGATCGTATCGCTTACTAAAACTTTTAAGTACTATTCTTGGGGAGACTACAGTATACATCGACAACGGTATAGGGATTGTGGGAAGAGTAAAGCAAACTACAGGCGTGGCCCAAGGAGACGGACTTAGCCCGTTGTTTTTTTCGGTACTATTGGGAGGGCTACCTAACCGGGTGAGGCAGGGGTGGACCCGAGAGTGGGCAAATACATTAATGTATGCAGATGACATTGCGATCTATGGCAGGAGTTTATTTAGGGTTAAGCAGGGACTAGAGCGTCTAATCGATTATATGAACAAGATGGGACTTAGTATTAACTGGCAAAAGACAGTAGCAGTAAAATTTCGAAGAGGAGGTCGATTGGCGAAAGACGATGTTCTTCGAGCCAGGGGTAATACAGTAAATTTGGTAAATAAATTTACTTATTTAGGGGTCACTATAACGTCAAATGGTAGCAGTTTTCGAAAACATATTGAAACCAGAGTAGGAAAAGCTATTAGAGCGGCAGCAGCAATTAAAAACCCGCAAATGTTGTCAATACATACGTCCGCCCTTTTCAAGATTAAAATAGAACCAATAGCAACATTTGGTGTATCACTTATATGGGAGAAATTAGGAGAGGCAGATCTACAGTTACTAGATAGAGTTCGATTTTTCTTCATGAAGCGGGTTTTGGGGTTAGCTAACTCTTGTAGGAATAGAATAGTTCATATACTAGAAGGGGGGGGGCTCCAATGACACAGGAATTACAAGTAAAATGGGGTTTACCTAAGAAAATTTAAAGGATATAGACATAGGAATATACACGACGATAGCGATGAGGAGTACAACCTGGCGAGCAGCCGGATATAAAAATAGGCATCTCACTACGGCATTTGCAGCCCACGGGTTCCATCACGTATTATGCAGCACACAAAAATTCCACAGTCCTCAGGAGTGTTGTAGGTGCGCGAGATGCTTAGGCCATTGTGATAGATACCACGCCGCAGCATGTCCAGCAGTGCAATCAATAGCGGAACTCGCAAGATGAGGGAATATCCGGTGACGCAGAAAAAACCACTGATTCAGATCGATGCACTTATTTAAAATTTACCCAACCTGGGTGTTAATAAACCATAATAATAATAATTTTCTTTCTCAGAGACTGGAGCACATTCAGCTGTACTATGAAAATGTTGATGAAGAAACGTTTTGTGGTGAATAGCTAGCTGTTCGTAGAAGTCGTGAATGGTCGACAACATAAGAACAGCGACGATACGGTTGTGAAAAGCTGCCGCTGGCACATAACCTCGCCAAGCAAGCCTACGATAGGTAAATAGCACTGTTTCTGCAAGCTTTCTCAAACCGCATTTGCAGGCAGTATTATATGACGTTTTAAATCTGCCAAAAACGTAAACTTTGGCATCGATCAATGATCGGGACCCGTCGTTGAGTTTATTGGGTACTCGTTCTGAAGGTTGAATACTAATTTAGGAATGTACCATCTCGTTCAGCTTTTATAGCGCGCAGAACTGAAGGCAGGCACCTCCTAACATCTGAGGTGTACGCAAAGCATTAGGGAGCGACTACAAATATATATATATATATATATATATATATATATATATATATATATATATATATATATATATATATATATATATATATATATATATATATATATATATATATATATAATACTTTCTGAAGTTACTGCGTCATTTTCACATTATTATGTTGATGGTGTCTGCTCTTGTTAAGGTTTTTAACTCATTAGGCCCTTTGATTGCGGTAGATTGCTACTATTTATCAATGTCCCAGTGAAAACCTTGATTTACTCTAGTGCCAAAAAAAGTATTTGGAAAGTTTATTTTATTGAATCTAACATTTTTTCTATGACCTGTATTCTATTTAATCGTGTTTAATATTTTCTATACTCGTTACTACTAACGGCCAGAAACAAAAATGCTTATTTGGCACCTTTTAGTATGGATAGTGTGGGACTCACAAACCGTCTAAGAACTTATGGATCCTTTGACCTGCGTGACCCGGATACTTGTGGCATGACTTCAGTGTTATTTGGCTTACTGGGAAATTTAAAAAGAGACCATAAGCTGTCACCGACAAGATACTGGAACAGTAGAGACCCGCTGGGCCCATCCTCGGTTATCGTAGGAAGCACCAATGCAAACAGATTTGGGGACAAGGCACTATCTTCGAATAGTTTCTCTTCTTAGGATCCTCTTGCTTCTTATCTAATGACAAACGCAATTAAAACGCTGTAACGACTAAATGAAGACGATATACAGGTTGTGTGTCTCAGACTTGTATAAATATTTTGTATTTGTGCCAAATATGCCAACTCTAATCCTGATAAGAGCGATCACTTTGGTGTAGGCAGATGTACAAAGGTGTAAGATAGTTGATTTTCTCGTCCGCAACTAATAAAAAGCGGGTGCGGGTAAGTGGAGTTGGATGCACGAGAATACCTTTTCGATAGCGCTGCTGATGTGTTTAACAATGTTTTCGATAATAGACGGAATAACTTTTTCGGTAATGGTGAGGATTATTCTCTCAAGACAGTCGCCATGCGGAGGAGCATAACATTCGAAACGAACTCCTTAACATCTCCTTCTGCTTTTTGGGGCTGATTTATCGGTCGTGAAGTCGTCTTAACCCAGTTTTGTACAACCGCAGAGAAACCCGCTTGGAGGATAAGACCAATCACAAAAAAAAGCGACCAGATTTCCACCAAGAGAGCGGAGTTATTTTGCTGAATGCATAGTGATGCTGATCTCCTGAGCTGTTTCATCCGGTGGAGGCGATAAATGCAGGATCCCCACGTAAGCGGCAAGGACTCGTGAGACCTCTGACAAAGACAGCACTTTGGGAGTTGAATACAGCCTTTACGGAGGTGATTAGTAGAGTCGCAACGACGGCAACGTGGAGACGACCACGGGCATTTCGGCCTAATGTGGTCTAGGCTAAAGCACCTGTAACAATGATGAGACTCCCTGTAGAGCACCTCGCCGTGGGGTTTCAAGCCAAGACGAATCTTAGCAGGAAATTCGATGACCGCGAAAGTTAGAATGACACTGTCAGTAGGCATTACAGTGCCTGTCCTAACGTGTTCCGACCGTAACGAGTAGCCTCAGTCACCCCCAGAGTGGTTGTTGTTGTCGTTATTGTTTTCGTCGTCATTGTCATTGCTCGCGCTTTATAAGCTCAGGGATCCTATATTTGATATGGCCAATTCTGCAGCATTTGCATAGCGGGCTAATCCGCACACCCCGAAGCACACATACGAAACGAAGAATGCGCACCAAACCGATTAGCAGCAAGTTCTAGTTGATGCCCTTGCGGAAACCGAAGTGGTAAATGGAGTGGTCATACCTGGTGTTCGGGCCATGCTACAATGGATGTGACGAGGCAAATTAAAAAGTTATGTGATGGTGGTGAAAGAGGATGACGGGGCCGAGGAGGCATCGCAAGCTTGGCTTCCTCTTTCGCCGGCTCAGAGGCAACGCGACGACGCCGAGTGGCGATAGCCTTAGCGGCAAAAGCCGGTGGCACAGAAGCCGACGGGCAATAAACGCGCCTAATAAGATCAACGTCCATCGTCCCATCCCAGTCGGCGCAAACAAAACAGACACCAACATGCATGGATGACAAGGACAACTACGAATATCCCGGGGGAAGGGAGGGATGGGCAGTACTCAAGATCCCTTTCCTCATACTGTGTATATCGATTCACTGCCGTGGCTTTTGCAGCTCACTATCTGCAGTACTGTAGACTAGTTCCTTTCTCTTAGCAGGAGGCATTATATATATATATATAGAGCAGGGAAAGGGAAGATAACCTACGTAATAGACAGGAACTTGCTTGCAGGGCAGAAGCATATACGAGTATACCAACGATTTAGGAATGGCTAACCATAGACCACACCGCCCGTTGTCGGCGCTTTGCCGTGGAATATCAGACAAAGGTGACGAAGGTAAACGCTGGCAAAGCTGCAAGATCAGCCACACCAGCGGCTACAGCGGACGTGATAGCGGCAGGAACTAGCCCCACCGTACGAGGTAGGGAGGCGGGTAGAGGATAGAACCGAGATCGTAGGAGGGAGCCGAATGCGAGGGACTAAGACGAACGGAGGGGCGAAACGACGTGAAACTAGAATCATGAGAGCGGATAGAAGAGGAAAGCAGCGCTGCCGCCGCTGATGACGTCGACAACAACCGTGAACAACAATAGGAGCGACATCAACAATAAGAATACAGCAACTACAACAACAACAGCGGAAAACATAATCGACAACGCAAACGACAGGGACAACAACAACAACAACAGCAACAAGAACAACAACAACGACGACGACGACCCTTGTAGAAGAAGCAGCGGCCGCAGCATTGCAGTGGTTGGAACCTACCGACAAGACGGGCTGGCCTGTCCGACTTGCCGGCTAGTGGCTAAAGACGCGATTAGGATGGACGGCAGTTTTGCATGAGCTGCATACGGCAGCAATACAACTGCTATCATGACCCCCCTCCCGGTCCCCTCCTTTTTCGGCCTCCTCCGAGGAGTAGGAGAAGCAAACGATGAGATCATCACAAGGGGTAATTTCTCGTCTCGACCCGCTCACCACAGGACAGATGCCCGCACTGTTTCCCGCCACTTGTTGTGAGTTTTTATAATAATAATAATAATAATAATAATAATAATAATAATAATAATAATAATAATAATAATAATAATAATAATAATAATAATTATTATTATTATTATTATTATTATTATTATTATTACTACTATTTGTATTTCCCTCCTTCTGTTTGACCATATGTAACATCTCCATCATCGCCATAGTAGCTACTAATGACACGACTTGCAACATCGGCCGGCACTCAAAGAATCCAGCCGCTTACGATTAGCCGAAATAGGCCAAACAAATGTGGGTTGTGCATCAGCTGCCGTTATTTCTGCTGCTGCTGCTGATAATATCGTGGGCGGTGGCGGCAGTAGCAGAGTCGGCGGTGTTGTCCTCGGTTGTTGTTGTTGTTGCCGTGGCGGTTGTTGTACATGTTGTTGTCATGGCGGTTGTTGTACTTGTTATTGTCGTTTCTGTTGTTGTGCTTGTTGTTGTTGTTGTTGCGGTAACCGTCTTTGTAGTTCGTTGAAGCTCGCTACCAACTTAACAAAAGAACGCTGACTATTCAAGTAGCGAAACAACAAACATACACTCAAATGCAAGCGAACACGCGCCTGTGCACATCTGAGTAATAGATCTACTAGTTAGCATTGCACGCATGGCGATCTTGATGGTAGTTATCATTAGGATGATGATGGTGGTGGTGGTGGCGATGTTATAGTGAGGACGAAGAAACCGACCGTGCTAATACATGCTAACTGTGATAATAGGGCTAGACATAGCGAATATTTGATAAGGGGCAGGGAACGCGAGGAGTCGACGACTCATATTCATTACATCAATTAGAGTGGTCGCGCTCGGTTCGTGTATTGGTCGAGGTGTATGAACGAACAAACGGATGCATCATGCCTCATGGCAAGCAGAAATAGGAAGGTGTTGGCTATTATTATTATTATTATTACTACTACTACCACCGCTACTACGTCTCATAGAGTATTGTTACCCCCGTTATCCTTACTGCTGCTGCGGCTAGTACTAACCCTACTTCTACTTCGTCTACTGCGAGAAAGGTGCACGCGCCGTAGAACGTTTGGTGAGTATTGTTTGCATAACGGACGGGCAAGCACGAGAACTCGCGCGCGCAAGAACGAGAGAAACAGAGATGGAGAGATGGAAAGATATCATCGATTGTTGCTGCACTCCGTGCTGTGGCGGCTCGTTTTGCAGTGGTTCTTCTTGCATTGCAGCAGGCAGTGTTTTCTTCGACGGATGTGGCTGACCGTGTGGTTTGCACGGGGAGCGGGGGGGGGGGGGTGGTGTGGTGACTCCTGAGCAGCCTGAGGTCCGGCCATCCTCATCGGGACGTGTGCCTCATCTGCATACACGACGAGAGCATCGACGGATAGGCTGGACTGTGTGTGATCACCGCATCAACGCCAACTTCTTTCTTTTTTTCTCTCTCTCTCTCTCTCTCGTACTGTATTTCGTTCGTCTTTTGTCTCGAGTATCTGGTTTTGCACGTTGCAACTTCTCCAGCTCCTTGGACGCTTGGCCGCTTGTGAAGTACACCAACGCACTCAACAGCGGTGTCCTTTTCCCTCTATCCCCTTTCCCTATCCGCCTGCTTCCCCACTGTGGGCTGTACGCGCTGATAACAACGACGCCAACAACAATATAAACAATAGTCGCTGTAACAGCAGCAGCAGCAGATGCGGCGTCCTCGTCATCATCATCATCAACAACATCATCATCAACATCATCGTCATCATCATCATCGTCGTCGTCATCACGATCATCATCAACAACTAAGAATAGGTCCCCTCCCTTCGTTGGCAGTCCCGTCGCAATCGCACGATCTCTGAATTGCCGTTCGCCCCGACCATATAGTGTGTGTAGGCTAACTTACATCCAACTGCCTGAAAATAGACAGCTGTAGTAGCTATCTGCGTTGCATAGCATGGACGTCTTTCTCTGGCTCTCAGGCTTGCTAGGTGCTGTCTGACATCGCGGCACGTTGCACACATTTGCACCCCCCCCCCCACACACAAACACACAAGAGACGTTTTGTAGATGGGGGTACGATCGCGCCCCTTCAGTGTGTGTGATTGGCCCGGGAGCCGGTGCAGCGCTGACATGTCGCCTATTTGTGTGGAGCGGCAATGCTGCTACTGTTGCGGCAGCAAAAACAACAACAGCGACAACAATGACAACAACAACAGTACCTGCAACAACGCCAACAATAACAACAACAACCGCAGGAACAAGACAGTTATCAGTAATACAAGTAGTAGTATGCGTCGTGGTAGTAGAGCGTCGTCTGATCTCAGAGCCTCTGAAGAGAAGCGGAGGAAGAAGAAACCTGAAGAGGACACTGGCCGCATCCATTGGACGGACCCCATTGTATGCCGGAGCTCGACGTATTGTCTTTCGTTAAGTGCTCTTGCCTTTCTCTTCCCCTCCCTTTCTTTTTTTCAACCTTCCGTTTTTTCTTTTTCATGTGCCTATCTCTCTTCCCGCCTATATCTCTCTCTCTCTCTTTATGTCACTCATTCAATTGTTCTCTTCTTTCCTTTCTCTGTCGCTGATCCGAAAGGCACTGAGAGGCATGATAAGAGTTGTGGAGTGTAGAGTGCAGTAGAGGAAACACTACTACGACTTCCTACTACAGGTAAACAGTTTGTTATTGTAGTAGTAGTAGTATTGTTGTTGTAGTTGTTGTTTTTGCTGTTGTTGTTATTGTAGTTAGTGTTGTTGTTGTGGTCGGTGTCGTTGTTGTCCATGCATGGGCTATGCATATATCAGCAAGCGCCTGCCCAGTCTATCTGCTCAGTCTGTCCACGGGAGTCGGACTACCTACGTCGCTACCTACAAACCCAACTAGCCCATAGCCGCGCCGTGCTGCACCACGCTGCCTGTGGGAGAACGGGGGTGAATGCTCAAGCATTGGCCGTCGCAATTCGCAGTGAAATCCGACCTGAGCACCCCTTTACCGCCCTGCTTGGCTGGCTGGCTGCGTAGATCGGTACGACGGGTAGAATTTCGATGCACGACGCAGACTGAGTTGCGGCCACCTCAGATGTGTACGTTTATATATTTGTATAATACAATTGCTTTCACTATATATTCCTCTATCTCTCGTTCTACGCCTCTTTCTCTCCCTCTATATATTTATTTATATATATATATATATATATATATATATATATATATAAATAGGGGGGGGGGAGAGAAAGAGAGATGGAACAAGAGATGAAGACAGTATAGTGTTAACAACTACATTATTTCTTGAGGTAAAAGGTCCCTCCAGACACGAAGCGACAGATGACAGCACACTTAACAGAAATGGAAAACCCTGAATTCCAGACGAAAGTACTATTAGGTAGGTTCATATGCATGCATGCGCTTTCGTTTTTTTTTATATATATGTTTAAATATAAATATGTAGCTCCATAGAAGGAGGGCCAAAATGAGATATAGATACAGGTGTAATTGGAGGAGAGACAATCGCTGCACGAGTTGTGATACTCGAGGCTGACCATATCCGTTTATTTTTATGAAGTATGCTCTAGTCACGGTTTTATATTGTCCTTCAGATCAAGCTTATCGTCTGGCCAAATATTCAACATAGACAAACAGTGTCGCATTATCTTACTTACCTGCTAGAAGTGCATTTAGTTTGTTTTCGACTTTTTGCTCGTTTTGTGCGTATTTGGTAATAACGCGTTTATAGTCGCGTACCATTTGCCACTTAAGAAGCCGAGCACTGTGCAAACTTTTATAGACTGTGTCAGCGTTGGCTTCCTGCATTTTTTTGTTTGTACGCGTGGATTGCGTGGATTGTAAGTTTGCGTTTCTGATCAGTATGCGTTGAGTACCTACTGCAAAGAAAGCCGGTCTGGCTGTCATGATAAACGCTGTTGGATTGAATAACTGTGCATTCTCCTGTTATAAGAAATTGCAACTTTCTAGTTGATTAATTTATGTACAAGCAACGTCAAACAAACATCGAAAAACTAAAGCACATACAATTTAACTGCCGCAAATAAATATCTAACGAAGAATGCTTCTGGTGTTCTTAATATCAACACAAGGCTTGGCAACCATCTTGGGCGCACTGAAAATGTCGCTAACAGATGCGCTAATAAGATACGGCCCAGTATGTTATCTCGAGCGGTATAGTTTGTGCCTCTAAACAACTGTGCGAGTCTAGCTTATCTGTTTGAACTAGAGAGGACTTTGTACAAGCGAAAGTGACGCTTCTTCTGCTCTGTACACAGCTAGCTTTTTAATAAATGGTTGATGTTACCACAAGTGCTTTGCATAGGTTTATAAATAATCATTACAGCGATTCATTGTATTTTAGGGTTTTGCTGCATGTCTTTAACATAGTTTTTGGAAAATCTACACACAGAAACCGAGGTAGGAAAGCTCAAGTGCAAACGTGAGCCGGTAGTGTGGGATTTCAACCCACTAACAACCAGTCATGTAGCTATCCCCACAACTGGGAACTGCAAAAGCAATACTTTAAATAATTAATAAAATGTATAGTAGCGTCCTTTATCATAGCTAGCTATGAGACCTATTCGAAGGAGATAACTCTCAAACTTCCAACTCGCGAGTTAATCCATGTCTTACTGTCTGGAATCAGAACCATCACGCCCCATCGATTTTAACTTGCACTCCATCACACGGGCAACTTTAAATTTATAATTTTATTTATGTATGTACACGCCTGCCAAGAATGAATAAACGCATATGTCGTATATAAGCTGGGGATCTCGTTGGACACATGGAAAGAGTTCTGGGCCATGAGAGAGCACGAACAGGCGCGATACTAGACAAGAACTACTCGCCCCAATCCAAGGGTGTGTCAATCAACTCAAAGCGATACGGGTCTTTGTTCTAATCTCCATCCTGTCGCCAATCCAGACATGGCATTTGCATAGGCAGAGCAGATTCTCCGTCCTACAATATGTGCGACATCGGCGACGAGAACAAGACAAGGAGGATAATGTCTTTCGACTGGGACTAGCACCTGTTTGGACGACGCAAAAGCCTTTTAAATAGATCGCGAAATAGCATTGTCAGACGGTACCGGGCAGCACACTTTCTTTTCAAGAAGTGTACACGAACTAAATTTAGGTGGATATTGTCCGTGTCACCAAAATCACCCGCGTCGAGTTCTAAGCTACCTTGCATCACTAGGGGTGTACGTAAATGTGTGTCCCCTTTATGAACAGACAATGTGCAATACATTTATGTTGCAGCACCTCGTAGAGGCTGGCGACCTTTTCCAGCATCTTATAGAATTCCTCCCGCCATTGCCGCCATTCCCGACCCTTCGGCTTTCAAGAGAAGCCAAAATTACTGCACTATGATTTCATTGTTGCACTTTTTTGTATTTTTAATATTAAATGTTCGTTCTCCCATAAAATCTTTGTTGTTTAATTAAAATAAATTGCTATGCAAGTGTTCTATATTAGTATTATTATAATAATTACATTGATTATTTTTTTTTTCGCTTCTTTTTGACGCAACGAGCAATCTGCGTTCTAGCCCCTCGGCAATCTGTTCAGTACAAAGGCTGTATGCTTCTAAGTTTATTTGCAAATATTCATGAATAAAGCTATGTGTTTCATTCACTCATACGCTAGCTGCATACGAATAGGTCCAATCGACTCTAGGACACGTCGTACTAGTAGGTACAATCGAGTCTAGGTTAATCGCATTTAGAGCCTGCTTTCAGGTGGAATTGCACCGTCGAAAATTTTAGCAATGACCATATATTTTGTCAAAGCCTGTTACGTTCGTGCACGCGATTCCGAAGTTAGTTATATATAGAAAAATGTTTTCCTCCTGAAAATACAGATTGAGTTGAGTATTTTTCTTGGAATTTCAGGTGTTGTCATGAGTAGTCATGAGCAAGGCGTGCTTTACACGCACAGTCTCGTAGCCTATTCGGTACAGGTGGACGTAACGGCGACAACCACTAGGGTTGCGCCCAAGTTTCGAAGGTGTCAGAAACCTGACGCATGAGTGTCAGGGAGCCCACACAATAATGCCATTCAGCTACTCAAGATCCCTAGAGTGTTTGGTAGCATCTAGTCTTACGTGCATCCATATATATATATATATATATATATATATATATATATATATATATATATATATATATAAATATAATATATAGAAAATATTTGATGATTTATTAACCATTTACAATACGTTTGCACACTCGGCAGTGCTCGCGCTAACTGCAAGGTGTTTGTAAACATCATCGCTCTATACCATTTCACCATAGATATCTCTGAGAAGGTGGAGCTCATTAAGCCATACTATTATAAAATGTTTTTGGTTACCAACGCTTTGGTGGACCCGTGATCTCCCGGAAAGCAGACGTTCCGTGATCACATCGTTCGTGCGGCTCTGGATTTTTCAGTGGGGCTTTTAGAATAACGAGGAATTCGCCCAAACAAGAAGTTCGCACTGCTTCGTAAAATGGACTCCATAAGTACCAATATGCAACGGCGGGGATCAAACCCGTGCATATATGTCCTGCGGTCGCTAGGCGCACGCAAATGAACCACGCCACCATCAACGAGCTACCAAAAATATTTGGCGAAAGGTTCTGAAAGTAATGCCTAAGTTACGTCAAAAACTCATCAACAGTGTCGTATCTCGTATAGACAATGACGGAAAGTCCCGGGGCGGCTATCTGCCTAACATAACATCTTTCATACATACCGGCATGCAAGGAACTTGCTAATACAACTTTACCCTGCCGAATGTTGACCGTGCCTAGTCGACTTTGTATTTTATCTGTCTATCGAAAAAAAATTCAAGTGACTCTCATATATATATATATATATATATATATATATATATATATATTGTTAAAGGTATATATATATATGTTGTTATATATATTGTTTGTATATAGTTGTATAGGTTAGTGACAGTTTGTCTCGCCCACGGCGCTATTACGGGCGTTTGCTACTCCTGACGTGAATCGGGTTGGCAAGTCAGACAGCTTACGAGCTGTGGCGTGTTTAGATCGGTACGTGATTGAACAATAAAAACAACAAAAACTTAACAATAGACGATCGAAGTTCGGTCAGGTGATTGCGTGATTCGGGTTAGGTTATCCGCAGAACCAAGCGGCTCGACTTTGCCTTTGAACTTACTCTTGCATACGAATTCGTTTGCGTTTTTCAGAGCTATCCCCTGTCAAACAACCTCCTAACACTACACAACTTCGTAGCACAGTCAAAGTTCGAAGCAGCGCTTGTTAACTAGAGTGGCCACGACGTTCAACTAGTTTCTCATCTTGCGTGCGCCTTCTTGCTACTCCATCGGATCAACATAGATTGTTCTGTTTTCCTTTATCTTTGAGTAGTTATTTCTTTCTAAGCAGCATCCCTGGCAGACGTGCTTCTTGCGGCGTAATTGCTATCCGCTATCCAACAAACAAGCTAACGACGGCGACGAAAACTTTGTGTTCGTGTGTGGGATTTAGCAATCGGAGTCGCGAAGCACGTTTGCACGATGGCCACCGCAGCACACCGTATGCTACCCAGCAGCGGCAGTAGTAGCAGCAGCAGCAGCATCACCATATAGTGGTTTCTAGTGGTTTTATGTTTCGTTGTTTGTGTTTTGTCTCGATACGATACATCGGCGCCGCTTCTTCATACATGATTGAGCCTGTAATCAATAGCCGATTCAGGCAGTCTCAGTGACATCATCAGAATGGCGTAGAAAAACGACCCAAGTCCAGGCACAGCCAGCAGCAGCAGCTGCAGCAACAGTACCAACCCAAAGCACGGACATCACGGACAGACACAATCCATACAGGCACGCTAACCACCATCCACACGCCAATCACCTGCGTAGGGCGTGAGTAGAGGAAGAGTCGTCGCTGACTCGTCAGGACACATAGGCAGGGGGACGGAAAGATAAAGGCCTCGCAGGCTAGGCCTAGGCGACGGTGTGGCCCGTCACGCACATGGCACGCAGAAGTGCACGCAGAAGTAAGCTGGATTGTGCTGGATCGGCCGTTCGGCCAGCCGTCCTCTTCCGGCTGTGTTTGAGAGCGGACACGAAGAGCGCTCAAGTGCTTCGCCAGTGCTTTCCCCATCCCGCCTCTTTGTCGGGCCGATGCCGGCGGCACAGAGAGAGAGACACAGAGAGACAGAGACGGTCACGGACGCAGCCAGCCAGGCAGACAGCCAGCCACCGAGGATAGGACACAGGCAGCGATAAACAGACGCGACGGCACGCAGAAGCTCCAGAACGCGCCCATTGGCAGGTCGCCACTACTACGGCGGCGGCGACGGCGAGCGTACACTACCTCGTCAGGACACATACGTACACGTACGCAAAGACACATGCCACCTGAACGGCCAGGTATACATACACACGTACACACAAACAGACACAGACAGACAGATCGTGGCACGTACATGATGACGCGGACACGCTACGCTGCCATGAAGGCACTTTAATAAAAAGCCAAGCGCCTCCCGACCGCTCAGCTTGGGTCGGCTCGCGAGAGAGAAAGAACGAGAGAGAGAGAGAAAGAACGAGAGATAGAGAAAGAACGAGAGATAGAGAAAGAACGAGAAAGAAAGAGAGAGAGAGACGACAACCGGCGAAAAGCCAGTTCCTTTCTGGTGGTAGAGGGTGTAGTGGTAGTTGCAGTAGCCCCCGACCTCGTCCTCGTCTGGTATCAGCAGCCGGCAAAATCAGCAGCCGGCAGACCTGAAGAATTTCTGAACCGCCCGCCGCCAAATAAGCACGAGCGATCAAGAGGCATCGAGAAGGGGGAGAAATATATATATATATATACATATATATATATATATATATATATATAAAGAGAGAGAGAGAGGGGGGAAGAGGGTGCAAGGAAGAGAGGGCGTTTGAACCTCCAGCTTTTAAAGGGACACTTCCGGTTTGCGCTTGTACAGCCTGGAAGGAGGCGGCGGAACGAGAGTGAATTTAAATTGGTTTGGTTTTTGCGTCGGCGTCGGCACGCAGTTTGCTGCTCTTCAGCGGTGTGCTCTTTCGAGCAGCAGCAGCGTCGTCGTCGAAGGGCGGTGGCCGAGGATGTGTGCTCCAGCCTAATATTGCTTTATCTCAAGGAGATTTTTTCGTCTCGAGGCGCTCGCGAAGCCACTGCTTGAGCTTGAACGGCTCTGCCGCCGCGGGTGGATCGTCGTTGTCGTTTTTGTTGCCCGAGCAGTCGCCGTTGTCACTGTTGTTGCTGTCTTTGTTGTCGTTGTTGTTGTTGTTGTTGTCTTTGCTATTGTTGTTGTTGTCTTTGCTATTGTTGTTGCTGTCTTTGCTGTTGTCACTGTTGTTGTTGTTGTTGCTGTCTTTGCTGTTGTTGCTGTGTTTGCTGTTGTTGTCGTTGTCGACCCTTCCTTGACAACAAATCTTGACAAAGTTTGCTGTTGTCACTGTTGTTGTTGTTGCTGTCTTTGCTGTTGTTGCTGTGTTTGCTGTTGTTGTGGTTGTTGTCGACCCTTCCTTGACAACAAGTCAACTGCTGCCAATCGAACATATTGGTATGGCCATGAAGAAAGAAGGTGGTACTCAAGGCTGTCATCATTGGTACCGCGACTGCTGTAGCCTACTGCTGCTACCTGTGTTTTGACTGTATCCCGGCTGCGAGTGCGGCGATGCTCGCAAAGTGTCCATTCTGCGCGATCTGTGTCCTGTCGCTAGCCGACGTGTAACGCTATGTAGACATGCTGCTCGACGCAGCATACACAAGAGCTGTTACCGAGTGTCTGTGTAAAGTGTATAGTAAAAGTGTATAGAGGGCTGTATTCGTGTCCTCAGATAGACTTTGACTTTTGGCGTCAGGTGGCGTCAGCTATAGAAAGCGTAGCTCGTGCGTTTCTAAACTACGCGCAATAACCCGCGACCGTGCATCTGGTCTAGATTGTACCAGTACCGGCGCAGTATATAGGGTTGACACGATACGGGAGCTACGGGCAGCCGCTATAAGGGTAGCGACATTTTGTGTGCGCTGTGGCCGTCTAAAACCCACAAAAACAAAAAACTACTTTTGGGCTGACTCTCAGCAACAACATTTAACGTGCACGGAATTGCTTTCAAATTGCTTCGTCAGACAGACCCCATAAATATTAATGTGCAACGGCTCGGGGATCGGGGCCCGTGCACCTCGCAGACAAGATGAAAGTGTCTCCTCCTGTCGCGAGGCGCACGCAAATAATGCACCATGCCACCGGGCTTGACTGCCGGAGCGGTCTACTACTGGTGAATCGTACGCGAAGATACGACAATACTTTCCTTTTTTTTACAACGCCGCACGTCGCGTGAAGCCATCAAGCTCAATCAGTGCAGCTCGACATGGAGAGGTCTTCTGCTGAAAGTAGGTGTACAAATTGAACAACGCATTGCCCAGTCCTGCAGTGCGGTGTACGTGAGGTAGTGGCGTTAACAAACATATCCAAGCAACTCCGTAAACGCAATATAAACCTACTTTGAGCTTTTTAAAACACCTACGAGCATTGCAGTCAATCAAACGTTTGATGTCCGACTGACGCATAAGGAAAAAAACATACGATTTTACGCAAAGTTTTCTGCGAGGAGATGTATCGAAAACAACATGAATATTCGCTAGAAAATTTCAGACGAAAATGTGCCTTAATATGTTGACCTTGTTTTAAAGTGCCTTTATTCTAAGAAGGATAATATAGATGATGCTGCGTTTATTTATAAATTTACTCTATTATCTTATCGGTTGATCATCAGTAAATTAAATTATGGATCTGTTATTAACAGCAATATTTCAGAGCATAGTTATTTCAGGTTCAATTTTGCATAGAAGTGCGACTCGTGTATAAAATAAGCGACAATAGAATGGTTGCCAATGGTGAGGCATCCAACTAATTGTTGAAGCTAACTTAAATAACAATGAAGCAAAAGGTCGTTTTTTTCTTATATTGGCAACCTCGCTCGCTATGTGCTCGGGGCGGTTAGCACCCACATAATTGCTGCGGGCTGCTCGGCATGTGGAGTCCTGGTTTCTACCGTATTGTAGTTTTGGCCATGTCTGCACTGCAAAAACCAAATGAAAACTGCATCCATATTTGTGGTGTACATAACTGTAACGAAACAAGCCGTTTGGCTTACCCCGTACCACGGAGTCGCGAGCAGCCCGTTGATGAAGAAATTGGCTGACTTAGCTTTCGGGTCAGGAGGGGTCAAGGAAGAATGTGCTTACTCCTCCACCAGCTTGCTCCAGAGACAATCAAAGATAGCCGCCGGCTCTTTGTCAAATGACGAACGATGTCGTTTCAAAGAGAGCCGGTTTCGCACGAAGTCACGTGCCGGGCACAGATGAAAGTGCGGGCGGGAAACCCAATGCGTGCCAAAACGTCGTGTTACAGCGCTGCCCACACGAGAAGGAAAACGGGCAGCGGTTGTACACACAGTGCCGCAATTATGAGGCGAGCAGTACACGAGTGCAGAAGATACAACAGAACAGCGTCGAGGAACGCGAAGCCAAACAACAAATGAAAAACAGTAGAGAACGTTGTTAGGCTGTAAGGGTAGATACGATATCTTATGGTTTAAAAGCAGCCGCCCTATTCTATATGCACACGTATTACTAAGTTATTTGGCAGGAGTAACACTTACAAAATTATATTATTCGCAATTTTAGTCATCTGTAATACGGCCGCCGTCAAATATTGTGGCCAAAAAAGCTTTGCCAACTTTAAGTCGAATAGAAATGCGCATTCGTCACATGTAGATGTTTATACCACAATACGTCAAGTACAACATAGTGGTCATCTATAAATACTAGGATTATTAAATTACAGCACAATGCATAGTTTTAATCAATATTCAGTTGCATGTACTAGGTGGGTCAAAAAGTTTGTATCATGGAATACAAGCAATAAACGCTCAACACAACGGATCGCAATAGTTTTTATGTCACGAGAAAAATATTCTGATTCTTTAGACTTTCAACACTCATTGTCACTGAGTCACATCTACGGCGCATGTCACATCATTGTTACTCCGGAAAGATACCTCTTGAAATTTCAAAGCAGCTCATAGTCGCACAGGTCCAGGTCCGGAAAATAGGGGGGGTGCTCGGCAATTGGAACTTTGGACCACGTAATTTGGCCATAACAAAATGAGACGTATGAGCGGGCGCATTGCCGTGATGTGTTTGCTTAATTGTAAGCTCGTCTGGAAGCCACTTTGCTTTAATTTGTTTCATGCAAAATGTTAATACAATATTTATTCTGCACTATTACTAATGCCCACCTTTTCCGCTACATCGCGCAGCTCCAATCGGTGGTCAGTCATCAAAAGTCTACAGACTTCTAGTACAATTTTCTTACCCGAAACTGTTGTTGGCCATCCAGAACGTGGCGCATCTTTTGTGTCCATATTACCTCTTTTAAATGAGGCAACCTGTACTGCACGCCGTTGCATTTGTTTCGTAAGCTGCGTTGATTTTGACTTTGATTTCCATTGCAGTTAAGTCGTCAACAATTTTAATGACAGCAGGGTACTCATTCTGCTCTATCGTCACTAAATGGTATGACATTTTACAGTTGCGCGACTTCTACAAACGCAATTCGAAACCGACCCACATGATATTTATCTTCGTTACTTCTAGAAAAACGTCTGTCTCCGGCGCTAGTCGTCATGAGCTTTTTGAAATAGTAAAAAGCGATTTATCGAGCTTTTTGATCCACATAGTATCCCCAAGGTGGATAGTATCTGGTCAATTTAGGAGGAGAACTTGATCAAAAATTATTTTTGAAATGGAGTAAGGAGCGGAAATGCCTTGTATAATAGTAAGAGTGAAATTCCTAATTTTCGTTGTACTAATGTGTCTGGCCAGATATCAGCACATAAATTGTGTCATTACGAAAAACGAGTTATTCGATGCAAAGCTATATATGTACACCTGCGTGAGAAAATTGTGCTCTAAGAACACTCTTGTTGGATACAGGTAGACAAATAATCACATTGAGAACAATTCGCAAAGATCATGCTTCAGGGATACCAAGTTGTTCAACTTTCATGTTCAATAGCTTGAAAATGTACTATCAGGCTCAAATCAAATCTTGACATTCTTGCGGTTTTTAATCAATAGATTTAAAGCCTAAAAAATATATTTTTTTTATTTAATCAGTGTGACAATTTGAAAATTGGTATATCCCAGAACCTCTGTTTTTGCGACCTGTTTTCAATGTGACCATGTCATCTCAGGCCATATTCAGCATACAAATTTATTTTGGATGAAGCAGAATTTGTTCGTTCTCTCAGAATGGCACATTTTGTAAAATGATGTTCGGCCAGCCGCATCTGCATATGAAAAATTTGTAGTACCATTCTCACCAAAATTGCCGCCACATTCCGTTAAAATATTGCCATATATATATATATATATATATATATATATATATATATATATATATATATATATATATATATATATCGTTCAATCATTATTGTGCCTCACAGAAACGAGCTAGAAATTCGCCCATCAAACATCGAGCTCTAGTATAACTCGGCGAAAAAATAAATTTTCATACAGAACGGAGGGGCAGGAACTTCGCCCTTTGAAGTGAGACCAGAGTGACCAAAAATTGTTGTATCGAGATTTTATCCTGGGATATCTTCACTAGTGAGAGTCCCGGTCATTCTATCGACAAGTCAATCGTACCTGCGTACCTAGAGAAAAAGTTTGCATCCATTGAATTGCATTATTTGTTAGCTCAAAACTAAACAAGTATTGTATTCAAGACAGTTCTCAAGAAATGAAACCCTTTACAATTCTTATAATTTGGTTTTCACGACCAACTACTCATTTTTCTTTAATATCACAATATTTCGTGCTCTAGCTAAGGCCAGATATAGTTCACACAATGTCTAACTTGCTTCCGAAAGCCGGTATGCTCGGTTTTTAATTGAGCAATGCGTTATCTTACAATTGTGCATTCTTTAAACTTATGAATGCTTTCTAAGCTGTGATTCTAGGGTGGCTGTCCGAAGCCACCCTAGAATCACAGCTTAGAAAAGTGCAATAAAAATTAGCTCAATTGTATACGAAACACTTCCACTCCCCCTTTCCATTGGCAAAAATGATTTTTTTGTCGAGCTTGACCACACCTCAAAGTTTTAAACGAGCTTATGCAGACACCCTGTATATATATATATGTTTTATGGGATCGTCGTTTTCGGACGGCAGATTTATTTAAATTCAGTAATTCCTCATTGACCCTGAAATTTCCACAATGATACAATTCAAACAATTATAACAATTCAGAGAAGGCTATCGCCTGTGTCTGTATATAAAAAAAAAAAATATATATATATATATATATATATATATGTTTTATTAAACATCACCATATGCCGTACTTCCCCTTGAATGATCAGCCAACTTGAAATTGGGCTTAGGTCACAGGCGGCTATCTATATACAAATTTGTATCTAAATATATATTCATTTCTGTACATAAGGGTTCAATAGATCCCTCAGCCTCCTCCGTTAAGACTGCTGGCCCTTAGCCACGCACGAAGATGCGCGCTATGGCACGCTTGGCGTGCCAATGGTGCTGGCAGCTGGACGCATAGCCTGTTTCTTCTTCTCCAGCTCTTCCTCCTCCTCCGCCTCCTGCTCTTCCTCAGAGTGCGGCCGGGTGGGAGAAGGGGGCGAGGGAGAAGATGCACGGACTCCCTTTCCTTTTCTTCGGTGTGGCGAGGGTCGCGAGCGACATCGGCGAGTGTCGGGTGGGCAGCCGCCCTCCTCGATGCAGTTCTGAGTCGGCAGTGTGCTCGAGTCGTCGACGGGAAAGTGTCGTGCCACACGCATGTGCTGCGCGTCGCTCCGCGTTACTGCTGCACTGCCACAACCAGCACCCTGGCCGTGAGCTGCTGTGATAGGCAATAGGCGATAGCACAATGAGAGGTGTTTGCTCCGCTGCCGTGTGAGGGGCTGTGCTGCGGTTATGGTGTACTGGCACACCTACCTGTTTGCTTACGTTGCCGTTGTCATGCTGTGCTGTGCTGCCGTGGCCCCAGGAACAACAGGCCATAACTGGTGATCGCTCCAATCACCCTTCTCCCCCTTCATTGTGGCCGCTTCTCTCTCAGCTTCCAGCTGTAAGGCCAATAATTCCCGATTCAGTATCAGCACCGCCTTCCGCCGAACGCCACGTTAAGCATCGCTATCATCTTGTCCCCTCTTCTTTTTCTTCTTCTTCTTAGTTTTTTTGATCTCGAAGTAGACAGTTGGCTAGGCAACCATCAGACGACGAAGGAGGGCTGAAAACTGCCGATGGTATCATCACCATCAGGTTGGTTAAACCACGGCTGGACCACGTCACATTGTGTACTTGTAGCGTGCTCCCGTCTAACCTGGTTGACGGCAAGTGTTCGAAGTGCCCATCTTCAACAGTACCGTTCTGCAGCAACTAGTGTTAAGACCTACTGTGTTACGACGACGATTGCTATAGCTACAACTGTCATGTAAACTATGCCTGCAAAGTGATACCGTACAAAATGACTAGGAAGAAAGTGGCCCGAGGATAAAAGGCGTACTGGATTGTTCCCGCAGTTGTTGTTATTATTGTGTTGGTGCAGCAGCAGCAGCGGCAGTAGCAGCTGTTGCTGTTTTTACCTCGTTCTCTCATTCTGTGTGCATTGGTGGTTATCCATGACGCTCACCGCCAAGAGTCTTAATCGGACTGAGGATCAACGCTGAAGCTCGAGAGGAAACCTAAATCTACGCTACACTTCTTCCGGCCAGGTATGATATATACCGGCTAGACACGGCAAATCGACTGTTCGGTGGCATACTTGCATAGGGGATTGTACACTTGACTATAGACATCTCATCGGTTAAGTCGCATAAGCCGCACTGTCGGCGTTGCCATAGCCAAGTAGGTGTTCGCGAACATATTTTGACGTCTGTCAGACGAGACGATCACTTCCAAATTGATAAAAATATGATAGCGGCCAACTACAGGCTGACAAAAGACTTGAATTAAACAGTCAAGCTCCAATCGATCTACAAAGATAAGAGTTAACGGTACGTTGTTAAACTTAGGTTTACTATTGCGCTACTAACTACCGCGCCCACATGCAAACAAACATCGATGGCAAAATACCTGCTTGATGTACATGATTCGATGTATTTAAGGGCGATTGTATGGCCCGCCATATGGGTAGCGCCCTCCCTCGGCAGTTCTGTAGCACGTCTATGTTGCAAGGGTAGGCCGTTGTTTAGGATAAGCCGTGGCTGGCACAGCAACAGAGTATGCGTGAGGGAGGCATGATGATGGACATAATAAGGACGGGTGATCTACCCATTACTGGCATTTCTGAAAAGTACCGCCTGGATAGTACGGGCTCTTGCACCGCTTCGCCGCCTTTCAGAAGCGTCAGCCGTGTATAAGGGCAATTGGAGCTTCCAGCGGGCCATAATGGTCGAGCCAATATGAAGAATGTACGCGTCCTGTGCTAGAGGAGTTGAGTCAGAGAGCGAGAGAGAGAGAGAGGGGGGTAGGCAGGGAGACAAAGCCGTCATTAATCATCCAAGCTTGTTTCTGCATGACGTGGGCGGACAAGAGATAAGCTCTATGCCCTGGATTATGATACGTCGCCGGAATCGGAGTCCCCTTCTCAAATGCATACCAAGACGGTCGAACCCGTACTGGTAATGGAGGTAGTACAGGCAGGAGTAGTCACTCCGCAAAGCCCTTGCTTCTGCTGTTGCTACTGTGGCCACTGTTATTGCTGTTCTTTTTGTTGCCGTTATTGTGGTTGCTGCTGTTGTGGTTGTTGTTGTGGTTGTCATTGTTGTTGTTTTTGTTGATGCCGTCGCTGTTATTACCACTATATATTACATATATGTGGACGAAGACGTAGGAAATAGAGAAAGGGCTGGTTCTAGTCATGTCGGTCGTATGAGATCGGTATTATTGGAAGTAAATCTTATTAGTTAGTCTCAGTCTCTCTCTCCCCCTTTGCCTTAGTCTCAAGTCAAGTCCCTAAGCATTAGCGGCTCCCCCACAGTAGCAAGAATTATCTGTCGGCACCGAAGACGTCGTCGCGTCGTCAAGTCTTCGCTCTTAGCGGCGTCCGGGTCCCCGCCTTTCGTTCGCCGCTCTTGCTCCCCTTCCCCTTCTACTTTCCAGCCGACCTCAAGTTCTTTTTCTTGTACTCGCTGGATATCTTTCTTGTTCCTTGTGGTACGGTGGCATCGTCCTGCTGGCATCATCGCCGACCACCACCAGCAGCAGCGGCAGCGACAGGAGCCTCGACGACAGTGGCGGCAAATTAGATCAAAGTGCAAACAGCGAGACAGCGCAATCGACTTCAGTCGGGCAAGAGCCGGGCTGGCTGGCTCTTCGGCCAGCGAACCCTTACCCGACTTCTGACTAACTGCCCACTGAAGAACATTAACACTTCTACGGGCGTCGTCCTCTTAACGAGCCACCATGCCGTCATCGTCGTCGCCGCCGCCATCCAGAAGAGCAAAGAATGAATGAACAGCCCAGCCCAGCGCCTGCCTTTATGTGCGTCTGGTTCTGTCTGTATCTACCTGCCACTCTGGTTGGTAGGTGGCCGAGGCTTAGTGTTACTTCGGGTCGCAGCTCAACAGCTCGCTGCTTATCTGTCAAGCACTCATGAAGGCTCTTCTTTCGCTTATGCTGCTGCTGCTTCTGCTACTTCTGCTACTCCTTGCCGTGCAGGCTCTGCTGCGACCTGCTGCGCTTTTTACCGTTGGAGTTCCGGAAAGCGGACTCCAACGTACTCAGAGTCCGCTTTCCGGGCGATGGCCGACAACGGAAATGTCTGGTGTTGGGTGATGGGCCAGCAAACCGGCACACGATGACCCCAGTCGGTGTTCGAGAAAAGAGTCAGACAGGTTGAAGAGAAAGCACGACACGATAAGGTGGAGAAAGCAGACGAGACGATAGAGGAACAACTCACCACTACAACCATGCAGCAGAGTAGAATCGCCACTACAGTAGGCAGACACCGGCAGACATCTAGATATTTACCTGCCTCACCCTATACGCTTACACCCCCGTAGTTGTACCCTGTCTCCTTTGGTTGGTTTTCTTTTTCTTTTCTATGAGGGCGGGCAACGATTTGTGGGACGGGGGCGGCGGGGCTTCAGGGGAGGTACTACATAGTTCCCCGTCAGTAACTCCGTCATGGCCCTCGGCAGCTTGCCTTTCTTCTGGCGGGCCAAGCAGCCGCCATTTTCCTGTTGCTGCTCGTCTTATTCTTCTAGTAGATTGCAAGCGCGTAACAACCGACAGGGCGAACGGGCAGGAAGTTCCTAGAAAGACGGGTTGGCAAAAGTTTAGCTATTGTGGAACAGAAAAAAGAACAACAGGAGATTGGTATCAGGACAACTGCGCGCACGCACATGCTCCTATGTTGATAACGACGACAACGACTAGGCTACAGAATCAGCTACACAATAGCGTCGCGTTTTCCTAGCTACTTATCGATGTGTACTAAAGCAAAAACGTTGAAACTTTATCGTTCGCACTCGGCTCCGCGCCATCTCCGCTCGACAAAAAAATTGAGGTCCAGTATATACACGTATATGCGTGTGCTACGTAATGGGTACGCCATCAGAGATACGCAAACATTTCTGCAGAAGGTTATGCTAAACGCTAGCTTTGATCCGATGTAAACGTCTGATCCGATGACTAGAACGCTCGAGGTAACCAATGCGAAGGTCTGACTTAACAGCACTGTAACGCGGTCTGTAGCTTCTACAGGAAGATATTATTAATATAATTGGCCCCATATTGCTCGTTGTTTGCTTTTGTCAGGCCCACAGAAAAACCACACCGGCGCTGGTGAGAGCACAAGGGCCTAATTTCGAAGTTTTCGTGGGATTACGGTAGATCTCGCACCTGTGCTCAGCCTAGGTGTCAGTCTGTAGATATGTGCAGTTGGAATTTATGCATAGGCTGACAGAAGGTTATTTGTATTAGTTTCAAGGACAACATTCATAAAAATAAAACAGCGGCGGTGAAGAGTATTCCAAGGCAAATATTTTACCGGTAGAAAATGCGGGCATGTCCCATGAGCATATTATATCCATATAAGAGCGGTTTATTACTGACAAGGCAATGACCTAAACTTAAGTTGGGTACATTACTATATAGTAAACTCTAGTTTTGCATCTGAACCTAATGCGACAAAACAGGGTCAAGCAAGATACAAATTACGCTGAGTTGGATGACGCAATTGTATAGCTAACACATGTATTCTAAATGTATATGTAATAATCGTAATACTAATGTATTTGTATTTAAAATGATCGGAATAAGTGAAAATAATAAACATGATGCGCAAAGAAATCAGAATGCACATCCGTTAGAGTATAAAAGCTTTTAAACGCCTACCTGCGCTTCAGAAGCAAACAATCGTGATGAAGAGACTAAATTTAACTCGAGCGACGTGCAATTTTGAATAAGGCTTGAAATAATCGAAGTATTACGAAATATTCCACCTGCCAATCAGAAACGGTCGATAAGTATGGGACAATTGCACTCATTTGTTCTGCAGCTCTGTGTATGTAGACTGAAATAATCGTTCCGATGCTGGTACTGTTTTTGTCGTTAATATTGTTGATGTAATGGTTATCACTGTCGTTGTTGTTATTGTTGTGTTGTTGCCGTTGCGGAAGGAGAAGATCGAAGTAACTAATACCCCTGGGATAGGGAATCTTCGACAAGCGGGGCAGCTGTAGCTGGCTGCAGGGCCGTGTTAAGGAGCTGAATAAAACTACTACAAAGAGAGAATGAGCTAGCGAGCGAGAGAGAGAGAAAGAAGTAGAGACAGAAATCAAGAAAAAGGAACGGGAATAAGGCAGATATTGAGGAAAAGTGGACCGAAGAGATAGGCAATCGACCGAATCGAAGGCCGTCGCATCGTCTACATCGTACATCGTCACTGTATGCACGAATATGCCTAAGAAAGATTGTTAGCTCTGTCTCATGTGGCCAGCAAACTTTGGGCTCTGGCCGGGCCGAACGTCGACGGGGCGCTGCAACGCCAATGTTTCGTCCAGCCATCCATTTCTCTGTTGCAATATCGCCTGCCCGCTCTACTTCTCCTTCTCTCCCCCCTCTTCTCTCTCTCTGACTATCTCTCTCTATATCCCGTTTCTATATCTCTCGTCTCGCGCATTTGCTCTTTATAGCGCGCGTTTGCGAGCTTGCTACAACAGAACGAAACGCTAAGCACCCAATCAATACGGACGGTTGGCTGTGCATCGGCTGGAGGGCAAGCAGCAATAGGAGAAAATACAAATGTTGCCGGTTGGCCCGCTTGCCAGCACAGTAGTAGTAGTAGTAGTAGTAGCAGCAGCAGCACCACCACCACCACTGCCTTCTCTACGGAACTATAGGCATTCTTTCCACGTCGTCGCGGGCGTTGGGCGAAAGGCCAAAGGGGAGCGGCACCAGTAGTTGTAGGGGCAGTGGGGTAGTGGGGTACCAGCACAGCAGAGGCTTCTTACTATTCAGAGAGGGCCAGAACGAATCTGATCCCCGGCGCCGCTGCCGCCACCGACTTGAGACGTCGCTCTTGTCGTCGTCGTCGTCGTCGGTGTACGGACGGATTTGCTAGGCTTCCCCCTTGAACCGGCGTCCAGACGCCGACGGAAACTGGTGGGGGCTGCTCTACGGGGCCCCGATGTTGGGGGTCCTGACAACCCTCCAAGGACGACGGGCACGACGCCGGGAGTGACGACAACGGGGAGTGGGCTAGTTACTTACACGAACGTCGACAATGTACGCTCTCATTTTCAGCACACAAGTGTACTAGTGTAGGTCAAAATGCGTCCCACTTTACACTACGCTAACCCGTTGCGGTACCCCAGCATTTGCCTGCCTGACAAGAAAAATAGAAATATAGAGAGGGAGAGAGGGGAAGGGATCTTGACTCGTGTTGTATGTTCCCGCACCGAAGACGGATGGGCCGATTGCTTAGGCTGACAGCAGGCACTGAATGGTCCTGTCAGCGCTGCAGGACACGAGCGACGAACGCCTTCCCTGCCTGCTCAAAACTGCTTTGTAGAAGGGCACCGGTGTTCGTAGAAGGACACATTCTGCTATTACACAATCCTTATGTTTAATCAAACCTATCTTTTTAAGAGAATTTAAGCTTCGTAAGGAGGCGTTCCCTCAATAAACCAAAACTTGTACTGTGTTGTATGCGTTTTGTGTTTTAATGTCACCATTATTAAGCAGGCGGTATTAAAGCAGATTTGCACGACAGATGAAAACATACATCTCTATAGGTTATAGTGGCCAGTCCATCAGCGCGCCTTAGAACTGGCGGGACACGTGAACAAAACCTGTTACATACATAAATGCATACTGTTTATTTCGCAATAACGTTGCATTTCAAGATGGCATTTTATTACAATACAGTCGTCATTATATACAATTTGAACACTTCGTCGGCGACCGTCCGACCGAGCGAGAAAGTGCAAAGACCATCGACAAAATCTGTTACTACAACGGCAAGGAACTTTTCGTTCTACGTGAATAAGCTAATATAGGAATCGCCGGTATCGGGGATTACCGATTTGTCGTCGAAATTCAATGGGTTTACACATTAGAACATGCTGAGTTTGCTCGATCGTGGATCAGTCTAAGTTTCCAATACGTGAAAATGCGGGCCCAATAATAATAAGAAGAATAATGATATTTTTAGTAAAATGCTAATAAGGATATTATTGAAAGCATTTTAAACAAGGTACACTATCGGCATTTGTCGAAGCAATCGTGAAACGCACAACGCATAATAGCTGGGTCTGCTAAAACTCTTAACGCCTGAACCGATGCTCATAGAAACGTGCGTTAATATATCGCTTTATATGAAGCCGTTTTCGTGAACGCATACGCTGGAAAGGATCTTTGTGAGTTCCGTAGAAGGCAATTGTGAGCTAAGTCCGCAAAACTTCTCTAGTTTGCCAAACCAGCTCCTGCCTCTGCGCCCACTCTGGATGTCCGCGAGAGCGAGGCAATTATTCGGCGGAAATGAAACGACCATCCATGCTTCCGGGAAGGAGATGCAGACAGGAGTTGGGGCGGGCGCGAGGGCCGACAAGGAGACGATTCGTTATAAAATCCCTTGGGTCCACAGGCCGAAGGCGCCTTCGTCTACTATTCGATGATCGAGTTCCTTCTTCGGTCTTTCAAGGACCGTTTGAACCACAAAAGGCTCGTTCACCTTCATCTGCGTAGTGGGACTGACAGATCCTCACGTGTACAGGTCCTCTTCGTTGCAGCACTGCACAATTTAAAAGGCTGTGGTTATGTGCTTATATATATATATATATATATATATATATATATATATATATATATATATATATATAAATATATTTTTGTATTTTTATATCAAGCCCGATATTCAATATCCAATTTGTCGGCAGGACTAATTGAGTGAGCGATAGCAGAGCGATAGCAGAGTCCAGATGATATTCCCCTTAAGGTATTCTAAGCACCCGTTGGGCTGCCCTGTCGCACGCCATACCCTGCTTAATAAAAATGCAGTCGTTTAATGATAATAACACAGCATGTATAAGAAACTGAGTGGTCCCTCGGGGTCATTCCTAGATGAGCAAACGAATTATATTGCAACTGTATGAAGGCTCATTAGTACGATTGAGCGTTTACTAAGTATATGTACAATCAGTCAATTACAAATTCGGCAGTGCTGAAAACAACATCCGCCAACTATCCAACCAATAGCTTAGAATGTCCCATAAAAAGTGCTGGGAGGTTTTAAGTGTTCATGTACGCGCAGACATCATGGCAAAACTTCGGCATCATGATACGCGTGTAGATGTGTGATATTCGAAAGAAAGTTTTGTCGGAAAAGCTGCTGCAGTACTAGTGCACTAATTACTTTAAAACTTTAGTCGTAGTAAATTAATCTTTAGTAGCGTGCTTGGCGGAGCATCGATGGAGCGATTTCTTGCGTTGTGCAGGCAGAGAGCTCACGAACCTCGCTTGCCAACCAAGACCCCCTGCTATGTTAAGGTCGCGTTCTGTTTAATTGTCGCACATAGTATCTAGACGCTATAATTGCAAAAAGTTTCCACTTGAACAGGCGGGTTGTGGCATGTATTCAGAGGCAGGCGGGGGTCTAACTTTCTGTAAAGAAAACACTCTTTTCTCTACAAGCGTGGAAGTTTATTCGCTATTTAGTAAGAACAAATATGAATTTACTTGCGTTTTGAAATGTATCGTTTTTCCATAAGAAATCCTTGACAGATTAAATGCCACAATGTAAGCAGGCCTACACGTTACGTCAACAAGCACATCCAATACTAGGAAGAAGCTGACCAAAATACGTTTGTTGCATTGTTTGTAACCACCATCTGCATTGTTAACAAACGCATTAGCCGTATACATAAATAAATATATATATATACTCAATAATCGATGAAGTTAGAGGGCGTGCAGGCTATCCTAGAGAACCGTGCGTTCCACTGAACGACAATGAATCGGGAGGAATTCATCAGACGCTCTATCAATGGCGACACCCTATGTGCTACAGGAGAAGAATCAGATATCTCTCTTACCCGCCTTATATATATATATATATATATATTTCTACTAGTCCCTTTCGCTTTGTGTAGTTGTCAGGGGGCGCACCAGCTGTGCCGTCGGCTGCTCCTGTTCTGTTAGTGTCTTAACCGCCGGTCAGTTCGTCATCACCCCCGGGTTGCAGTTTCCTTGACTCAACAGCCAGCCAACGGGCTCAGAAGAAGTAAAGTTGCCCAGCGTCCACCCGAATGCCAGCTTGACGAGCTGGGACACGGCTAGCACGAGTGTAGGCGATCCAGCGTATCGGCATCACCATCGTCGTTCAGTAGTAGCAAGGTGACCCAGTCCAGGACGAACGTAGAGCTGCTGATAGGTAGACAAGCTGCCGGATAGACAGACCGGTTTTGATCGGTGTTTAATCGACCAACCCCCATCGTCCTTTTTCTTCTTAAAGGGCCCAGCAGTTCTTTCTCGTTTTTTCCGCATTGTTTTCGTTCTTCTTAGCTTTTTTTTTTTTCGCATCACTTGCAGTCTTCTTTTTGACTTTCTTTAGCGTCTCTTTCAGAGAGACAAACAGAAAAATTTGGACATTTCGAGGCGGTCGGCCTGTTTTTTGTTTGCCAAATAGTTCATTTGAAACGACCGAGAAACCTTCCTGCATAGATTGTAACTTGCTAGCAGGATATAATGATGATGGTGGTGATGATCGTGCGTGATGTCACTGCAAGGAAAATCTTTAGCATTTGCGTGCAGCAAATTTGAATTAGGCAAAACGACGACCTTAAACTGAAAAACTTTTAACTACATGCAATAATTAAACATTTAAGCTGCAAATTAGTACTATTATCTGCAATTACTTGCGAGTCGTTTTCGTTACTTCATATTCATGTTTCAATAGGTATTTTTCACATATAGAGTTTCTACTGTCAGGATGTGCAAAGGTCTCGCTAATCGTCACAAATCCAAACAGTAGTCATTCTATGGACAGCTAGGCAATCAGGTTTGCTCAAAGACACAGACTTTCCAGAATACTGTCTACCTTGCCCAGTGGATGCGCCTGAGACAGACACTCCAAAGTTCCAAATCGGTCGATTTCGGAAAGGAAACTTCCTAATTTTTATATTTCACAGACGTGGAAGGCTCCACAAGGGTAGGTACAGCACCGCCCGTCACCTGAACAACCCTCTCAATATACAATCTAGCCCCACCTATCTATCGAGTAGTTGGCCATTGAACATGCATTCGCCGCTCTTTCTCGCGCGCCGCTCTTAACGGTACCTGGCTCTAGTAGAGCCAGACAGTAGAACGGTACCTGGTTCTAGAGAACCGCTGACACACACACACACCCAAAGTAGTAGTTATTGTACGCTACCGTCTAATAATATCGATTGAGGTATGGCGGCAACGGCGACAACGCCGGTGGACTTTGGCGGCTTTCTTTCTAGCTTAGCAACGCGTAAATTGCTTCCGGTTCCAGCCAAGTCGACGACCGGATCAAAATAGTGTACGTCAGCGCTTATCTGAGCGCCGACAGCCGTCAATGGGTAACGGGTGGAAGGAGTTGTCGCATAAGCAGTCTACGGCACGACAGCAACTCTATTAACAAACAAACGACGTTCTCTTCTAGGCCATGGTGACGGTTCTCTAGTAGTAGTAGTACTAGTAGTAGCGGTGGCGTTATAGTCGCGTCCTCGTCGACCCTTTACCGAAGTCGTCTACACTACGCTGTGCCTACCCACTTGCCCTCTACTAGCCGCCGCGGGGAACCTAGCAATATATGCGACATGCGACAGCGAATGTCCTGTCGATGATAGCCGCGCCAATGCCTGGATGGCTGAGTAGTCGCGCGAGAGCATCGACATCTAACGAACGCTATCCAAGCGGCTAGAGTCATACGACCGCCTGAAGAAGAAGCAGAAGCAGAAGATGAAGAGGAAGCGTGGTATAGCAATAGAGAAAAGTTCCAACGCTTTACGCTATTGCTGACTATGATTATCTAGTATGCATGCCGTAATATAAGTGTATGTAGACGTAGAAGTAGTAGTAGTAGTAGTAGAAAGTGGAGCAGCACAAGCAGCATGTAATTTGCGAGAAAACTGCATGCTTTCGTCGCAACACAATGGCCTCGGTTGGTTCTGACGACCCTCCGAACTAACCCTACCTGACCTGTATGGTTAGACCACGTTGACTATGACTTGAGCTTGCGCTGCGGCATTTGCATTGGTCTTGCCGCGTTAGGCGTTCTGCTATGCTCTGCTGAAGTCGGCTTGGTTGTTAGCTGGAGACTATCGTAGCTAGCGCGGAAACAAATCTCGAGAGCGCCAGCTGGAGAGCTCGCTCAGGCTCCTTTGATGCGCTCAAATGACTCATCAAGGCAGGTGCCGCACAGTGCCCGGTGCGCGCGGAAGGTATGGCCGCTCGAACTCGGTACGCAACGAGCCCCGTTGGGTTGTCGGGGCCCCTTCACACGGCAGGAGGACAGCTTCCAGCTGCATACACTGCTGTTGAGCTAGCTGCTGTCGGGATATCCGTAATTAGACGTTCTTTTTGTCGCAGCATTGCGTCCACATCAGCGTTGCTATGTTGCCGCCGTTACTGTCGTTGTCGACAGTCTCGTCTGGTGACGGTTCGTGCTCCTACCTCTCTCTCGTCACCGTCGCGCTTGGACACCGTCAAGGCGTACTCGTAGGCCATGAGGGCCGCGGGCTAAATACGGGCTGCAATGCGACAGAATGGAAGCACCACGCGTCGACTGGGTTGGCGGGGAGGGGGTGCGGGTCGTGGGGCCAGCAGGGCTCTTTCGACAGGCAGGCCACGTGAAAGAGCCAAATCGTAAGCGACGTGCTTGCTGGAAAGGGGATTGCATCTGCCCATTGATGCGGCTGCTGCAGCAGCAGTAGCGGCGGCAGAAGCAAAGAGGACCGCTTATCTCCGTGAAGCAGCAGTAGCCCGGCCAGCTCAGTTGCATTTCGTCCAGCACCCCGAGCATACGAGCGCGCTATGGAGCGTTTTTCCCCTTCGTTTTTCCCTTCCTCCTTCTCCTCGTTCCCCGTCTTTTCTTCTTCTGTTCTTCTTTCCTTCATCACCTGCACCAAAGTGGGTGGATGTAGACAGTCGGCCGCGTAATTAGCTATTGGCTGCCGTCACAGCCGCCGCAGACACCCCACAGACGCTGCCACCGCCGCGTTTGCCACTGAACGTAGCTGCTAGGACACAAACACGTTTTTCTTAACAGGGTAGCTGGCTGACCATACGCAAGGTCTAAGCCAACTAGCCAACCATGCATAGCAAACGAAGCACGAACGGTGGCGGTGGAAGAAGCCTAACGTTATACATGAGGAACAGAGGAAAAGTCGGATGGACAGACTGGTTTAGCTACTCACATACACCCAATCACCCCCCCCCCCCCCCCCCACTTACTCACCTACTGGCTGAGTTCGCGCTTCACATGTCCATACGATAGTATCATAAGGGTTTGCAGGGTCTGGTGTCTTCGTACCGCCCGCCAGCTGACTATTTGGAAAGCTTCGACGGTTAGCAACGAAAGTAATTTCCAGCCGTCCAGAGCTTAAAGTTGGCTGGCGATGTATTGAGACGAATACACGTACGAAGACACGTCTACATGCGGCTGTTTAGGTAGACATACCGAAACGCTTATACACAGGCACTCAGTCTCCCTGCGTGCATAGAGAGGAGGCACTGGTTCGTGCTCAAGCACACACGCACACACACGTCTTCGGCTACCTCGATATCGAGGTCGAGGTCCTTATTGTACCTTTGCTTGCAAAAATCATCTTGTTGCTCGTATGATGGAGAGGTGCCAGCGCAGCAGAGACTGTTGTCGTCTTACGCTTTTCCTTTTTATTTTCGCTCCGCTCGATGTAGACCTGTCGCTCCACCGGTTCGTCTGCAGTCGTCCAACGTAACCTGGCGCCCCGCCAAACGGGGCGCCTATCGTTGGCCCCTCGTTAAGGCTTCGGTTTAGTGAGAGCCTAAACTGTCTATTTGGCGTAGGTAAAAAGAGAGACCCGATGATTGCGTTCCACATTGGGACTTCGGCTCGCTTGCCGCGAGCTGGAAAGAATCGCAGAGTTCGTAAGTGGAGTGGCTCTGGTACACAACTGCTTTGTCTGCTGGTTGGCTGGGTAACAACGACAGCGACGACAACTGAGAGACAGCAGTTGTGATGATAGTTTCCACTATGGTGTGGTGGCTCTCATCAGCTAGCAGCAACTGGGCTGTGTAGCAGACTCGTGGAGAGTTAGAACGGCAAATTCAGCCAGCGACAGCAGAAGACACTAACGGAGGTAGTATGGGCACGAAGGTAATAATGGTGACAGTAGACGGAAACGTTAAATTGGACTCGTCTCTTACGTCGAATAACTAGAAAGGGAACAAATAAAGGAAAACCAGAAAATGAAGAAACAGCAAAGAAGCAACCAGAAGAAATAGGAGGGGAAAACCGCAGTCCGGAGTGCGGCGGGGGGAGTCATACACGATGGGGCGGATATAACATTCGCGTAATGAAGTCGCGTGAGCTCGACCCATCAACGAACGTTGTAATCGGCAAATAGTTTCATGGCATGCCCAAGCGGCAGCGGCAGCAGCAGCAGCATCAACAGCGGAAACAAAACGACAACAAAGACGCCTTGCGAGCTTGCACAGCATGGCGGCTTCGCAGGTTTGTTTGCACGGATTGAACAATCGAAGGAAGCTGCAGGAGAAGGGTTATTTCGGCAGGGCCTAGAAATAGGCCAGAGCCTGCCAATGCATCGAGCAGCCCGCTGCTGCATACCGCGGCAACCGCTAGCCCTACTGCAAGACAATATCCATTCGTGCAGACAGCGAGTTTGCAAAGCGCGCGGCGTATGACGTGTATGTGATGTGTGGCAGTGTGTTTTTCTTCTTTTTTCTTATATATATATAGTCAAGGCATGCGCCCAGGTGCGCCAAAGAACTAACGTGATCGACTCGGGTACCCGCGTCTTTACTGGTGGCGCTGCTTGCTCTTCTCATACCACTGATATTTCTGCAATAAAATGACGATGACGAGGTACGACGTGGAAAACCGGCGTGCCCACAAACTTTTCTCTCGGGAGGACAGCGAAGTAGAGGAGTCTGGAGTTTGCTCCACACCAGTCTAGTATTTTCTGACACACAGCAATCTAGTTCTCGAATAGCCTCTTGGGTCGCGACGTCTACTGCTCTTACTCGGCCCGGCATCATAGGCCCGACGTAGTGCACTACAGTCTGTCTGCCTCTTAATCTCCCTGCTGCCCGTTGTCTTGTTAGGTCTTCTTAATTGTTCGCATACTCTATTTTCCCTTATGCGACCGATCGAACGTACTCACCTGCCTGCAACGTATCTCTATGTTGGTTGTTTTCTGTGTCGAGTGCGCCTAGCGGCACGCTTAAACGTACTAAGCGCCCGTAAGGATTTGTGCTGAGCCTAGTCCATAACGGTTAGATAGTGTACATGGAATATAGAAATCATGTATAGATGAAACACAGACATGCAGACATTCGTAAACTAGGTAAACATTCGTAAATACTGTGTCAATTTTTTTGCGGCGTTATGACAAGTCGCACATTTACAAATTCGTTTTACAAATTTGCAGCCCGAGTCTTCGTACTGTTAGGGGAAATCTGGTTTCTCTAATTGGAGCCAATCACATGTATCGGCACACGTAACGGCACACCCGCAAAAATAGCTTATTGGAGACTGTGTAACAAGTGGATAAAACGTTTGTCCTAATGCTGTTTGTTTATGATTAAGGACAATTTTCCGTTAATGTTTGTAAAAACGATAATGGGGATCAGATGGTAATGCACCATCGATTTTTATTGAGACATCTGTACTCTCCGTTGTTTTGTTCGATCAGTGTCGATTTTAATCCATTCCGGCATTGACCTTGTCTTAATTGGGAACCATGAAACTAATTTAAGAGTGGCCGGTCCAGATCTTGAACCCACGACCTTTCGAATGCAAGGCAGCAATGGCTTTGCCATGGCTAAGCACCTTGCTCGGTCAAAGCAAGTGTGTGCTTAGTGACTCTAGTCGAGGTATGAGTGTATGCTGTTTTTATTATCATGGCTTTCAATCGTTCAATTCTTTACGAAGGTACCTCGCATGTTGCTATTGTTGATACTATTTTTGCTGTTCCTACTATTTTTTTATGGGGGGGGGTGGATGGTAATGCACCATCTCTTTTTATTGAGACATCTGTGCTCCCCGTTTTTTTTCGATCATGGTCGATTTTTAATCCACTTCGGCATTCACCTTGTCTAAATTGGGAACCATTAAAACCAATTTAGGAGTGGCCGGTCTGGGTCTCGAACCCAGACCGGCCTCCCGAATGCAAGGCAAGGGCTTTTGCCACTAAGCCATCTTGCTCGGTTGTTGTCACTGTTGTTGTAGTTGTCGAGTGTTAGCGTTACTTACGGACATTACTGGCACGGATGCCCATCAACGATCGCCGCCGGACCCCCCGGCGACAATGGAAGACGCTCGCTGCTCTTGCGAGGCGTGTGACCGTTGTGACGTACGACTGTCAACGGCTATGTGATTCACGCTGTGCGGCGACGACGACGACAGCGTGCCTTTCTGACGATGGCGGCAAAGGGCTCCAGCAATGCCGTAGTCTCGCCCTGTAGAAGGTCGCCCATTCATAACCGTTACCGCCACAGTTAACGAAGAAGCAGCTTAAGCTGTGTACCCTAGTCGCTTCCTCGCTGGCCGGTCTGCCACTGCACTCGGTCCAATCGAGAATCGGAAATGAGTCGGAACAACAACGGCAACAACAATAACTGTTAGCACGTGCATCTCCGTCTAAAATAGAGCGGGCAATTGTCCAGCGACGTATAACTGTGTGTTTGCGTTGTTCATTTTATCGATGTAATTCTTTCGCTCGGTACAGCAACTAAACGCTCGGCATCTCTATAGTGTAGGCCTTGTTGGACTGGAGCCCGTGGATACTTGTGTCAGCGGCCATGTGGTGCGCGAGTACACTGTCTCGTCGATAATCACCCCATTAATCCCACGACGTTTTTTCGAGATTTGACTTTATTAGTAGTTAACAAACACTCTACTACTGACACTGCTACTACTGCCGTGACTTATGTTGCTGACCAAGGTGCTATAGCGACGTCACGCCACTCTAAGACCAAAAGGAAAGCGCGATTGCTGTGCAAAGTAGTCTCTTGTAGTCCCATACAGCGTACCCACACACCAAACATCGCCGCCCGTTATGAACGCAAGAAATTCTATGCGCGCCTAGGCTGGATTCATGGGCGCGGGTCAATGGTCGAGCCTAAAAATCGCCGACCGAAGCGACATTAACATGGGACGAAGTGTGCAGAGAAAGCGTGTCCGCGCCGAAACAACACGATAAGACTAAATAGTCAACGAAACAAACCGCTCAGTTAGTGGTGCATTACACTAGTGTCGTCGCACTTTGACAAGCCTGAAGCTTTTGTCGCATCGCTAAACGATGATGACTGTTGTGTTAGACTGTGCTGTCCACCTTAGAAGCTGAAATCCACCATATGAACGTGTGAGTGTGAACCGGTGGTCCATACGGCATCCGGCAACAGCATTTGCATTTCTCCGTCGGGAAGTGGTTATGAGATTGGTGCTTTTTACTGATGACAACGACAACAACAACAACCACAACAACAGCAACAACGATAATGTTGATGATGAAAGTACTGTTTTGCCTTTTAAAAAACGGCTTTGCCGCTTTTGGTCGGGCTGCCACGAGCTGTTCGTGAACGAACGCGATACGCGGTGGTGCCCGTCGCGAGCGATATGGAGAAGGATACATTGATGCGGTATACGTATGCCGAGAAGGGGAAGAAGGCAAGTGCGCCACCAAAGTTGGCAACGGTCGGCATTATCGCGAAGGTGTAGGAGAAGAAAAAGGACGAGCGCAGTCCTGCAAACAGCTTCGCGAAGCCTCTCGCTCGCTCGGGAGAGCAGAGGTGGCGGTGCTGAAGCCCTCGCTCCTAGCGTGCTAGCCTTCGACGACCCGAGGGTCGCGCCCAAGTTGTCGGGGGGTTGTTTGTTTAACGAGATCAGAGAGAAAACCGGATTATTCCGAGGTGGTGGCAGCAGCGGGAAGTCAGGCCGATCAGCGGCTAAGCGTCGCTATAGCCAGCCCCCGCTGCCATGGTAGCAGCAACAGCAGGGGCTGTAGTAGGACTGGCTAATGCTAGTTGTTCCTGTAGTAGTAGTTGTTGTAGTAGTCGTAGTGATAGTAGTAGTAGTCGTAGTAATAATGACAAACGGCGTTTTATAACCGAGGGGTTCGTGGAGGTGGTGAAAAAGCTCTGTTACAGCACCGGCGGCGGCAGCAACAGCAGCAGCAGCTGGCTGGCAGTTAGCTTGGGGTCTGGCGTCGCATAGATGATAAACTTTCTCCTCTTCCCCGCCTCCCCACTCTGCGCTCTCTTCGACTCTGCGCCCTCTTTGCCGCCGCCGCATGCATTATGCGGGGAAACGCTGCCTGTCCTCTACATCGACAAGGGCAGGGAACTTCAAGGCGTTGGAGGGAGACGAGACTTTTGCGTTGGGCTTCACCCATCAGAAGTGATGGGTGAAGCCCCCCCCCCACATCAGACCGCCGCGAGCTTGCCTTACATTGACGCCCACCAAAACACATCTAGGACCATCTAAGAATGTGTGTTTGCGTAAATGTTTCGGCGCCTGCAAGCCGCTGATTTGTTGTTGCTGTTGTTTTTGTCGTCACAGTTATCGCTACCTACGCATGCTGCTGCGTCTGCTGCTGTTGTTGTTAAACGCATGTAACATCGTCGTAAAACGACAACGGCGACGACGTAACCACTACAAGTAACCACTACAACCACTACTGCGAGGGTGCAGGAAAGGATCCGGGACCAGGGTTTCGGAAACAAGCCGAAATCACGAATTACGCACGCAGACGTTGCTGCGGTCGTCTACAAAATGTAGAACATTTATACGTTTACAAAGTTACTATCATCCGTGTATATATATATGTATGTATATATATAATATATAATATATATATATATATATATATATATATAGATGGTATTGTTTTATATATATATATATATATATATATATAAACAATACCATCTATAATATATATATATATGTATGTATATATATATATATATATATATATATATACATATATATATATATATATATATATATATATATGGTGTTCTTTTGTTTATCGTTTAAGGTCTGTTTACGGAGAAAAGCCTTGTGCTCGATTTCTTCTTAAATGCTTCAATTTTAATGCGTAGCCTTCCAACTCGCCTTTTAGCGGAATGGCATAATTCTGTATCTAATACGAACGCCTCTTTACTTCGCCGGTTGTCCAGTTATAGGCGTTGCTGCAAACAGTTCAGTTTCGGTGTATTACAAACATGTATATATATACATTTTACGACTATTGTCTATATACGCATATTTTACGTTTGTCGTGTCCACGGCAAGGAATAGAGAGTAAGAAAACGCCACAAAACCTATTTAAAAAAATTACCTCTACAACATCCAGTTACATTCTGTCCAAGCTAATACATTATGTCATGATGCCATATACGAGGGCAAATTGAAAGGTTCTGATCTATAAAACTAATCTTTCTTTAAACTTTTAAACTGTTTTGTTCCCGAAATCGAATTTCACCAGATAATCCGACATCAGTAAGGATGTGTGCGATGATGCGTTATTGCGATAAAGGATCCAAGAGTTGTTTACCCAGAGTTCAGGCCTCTTGCGTCGGACCTGCTGGCGCAATTTTTTTAATATTTCGGGGTAGAGTTCATTATTCATTATTTATCGTACAACCAGGCGGACATTCATGGAACGCGACTCACTTGAAGGTAAAAAAAGACAGTTATAAAAACCTTGGGAATGGATCAGCGTTGTCTGAATTTCTTTGATTGACTCTCTCATTTGGAAGCACCACTCCTGTACACTCTTTGTCAATCAATTCTGGGTTTTGGATTCAGGAAGGCTCAATTCGGGCAATTCCCGGCGGGGATTCATTTGCTGGAAATTCAACATTCTAGGAAAGAACTTCTCCGTTAGACTTCTGACGCATAACGTATCGATCAAGACTAACATCTGATCCATACGAAATCTCATTTTTCTCAGGTATCTCCCTGACAGTATTTGGCGATTGTTGAGTACAATATCACGATTTTTTTCAACGTTTTCTTTTGTTATTGACGTCGAGGGCCTTCCAAAACGGGTGTCATCTTCACATCAATTACGAAACCACGTGAAGTACCACGTGTTCATTGTGTTTCGAAACACTGTTTAATTGCTATAAGCAGTTCGCAACATTCCCACCACTTTAGAACATATGATTTGGTTTTAAGCACACTGTGGGTAGTTGATGAATGGCACTTCTAAGCAAAACTTACCGGAAAGCCTTGATAGTTTCGGTTCAATTTTTAATATTCAAGGTATCAGAACTTACCGATACGCCCTCATATATATATATATATATATATATATATATATACATATATATAGTATTGGAATATGTAACAAACAGTTCTGGTGGATGAAGCATAAAGGAGGCGAATATCTCCCGCTAGGGGAGCAATTGTCATATGTAAGTTGGAGGCCCGCAAATTGTCCCGCTGAGCTAGGTAATGAGTACCATATATATATATATATATACATTTACACATGTGTATATATATATATATATATATATATATATATATATATATATATATATATATATATATATATATATATATGTGCATGTCTCCCTATGCCATCTACTACCAAGTGGACGCGTTCGACTCATGGCCGTGAAGTGACCACGTCTGTCTCCACCCAAGCAAGCGAACGAGAGAGAGAGAGATATAAAGACACAGAGCACAATTGTTCACGTAATGAAGACGTCGTCGCTTCCCAACTGCGGCCGCCGAAGCTATCGGGCGCCGTTGTCGATCGACAGCTGTATAATAACTGAGCGGATGGCTACGCCAGAAAGCCCGACTTATCGGGCATCATTCATCGAATAGTTTGTTAGCTCACTGAGCCAACCGGTCGCCGAATGTCAATCATGAGTTGGTCTTTATTCGGCAGGCTGTCGTTGTGGCCGCCGCCGGTGGAATAGTTGGTCAGTGAAATCAATCAAGCTCAGCGCCTCAGCTCAGATCGAGAATCGAGGGAACAGGGAACAGATGAAGTGGAGATGATAGACACAGAATGGATAAGTCGATTCATGATCGAGATCTGGGAGCTACTAGGAGTCTACTGGGAGGATCTGGGAGAACAACAGCCGCAGTAGCAGCAGCAGCAGCACCAAGAACCTCAACAATAGCAATAACAACAACTACTACTACGGTAACAACAACAGCAGCCTCACCAACAACAACAACAACAGCAGCACCTCCTCCCTAGCACAGCGGGGAGTTCGTTGGTCTGTGGTGACGGCTAAACGCAGCTGGGAGCTGACCGAGTCACTCACTGACGGGACTGGACTGGCTGACCCTCCATAGCAGGCTACATCTAGCAGACATCGCCTGTAGCCTCGTTCGCCGCCCGCTGGATGTCGCCTCCTTTACACACAGCATCGACAACAACAGCAAAGTTACCCTACTCAAACAAACACACACGGACACTTACATGCATGCACGTCATCGCGTGCAGTCGCCATAACCATAATCGTCGTGGTCGCTGGAATTACGAGAGCATCCGTGGGAGGCCGCAGAACGACATTGCTCGCAAAGCTCCCAAATTATATATATATATATATATATATATATATATAGTTACTATGGTTATATATATATATATATATATATATATATATATATATAGTTACTATAGTTATATATACTAGGTTACTGTCTTAGAATATATATATATATATATATATATATATATATATATATATTAAGACAGTAACCTGAAGGGGACGGAAAGAATTAACGCGTAGAACATATAGTTGACTACTCACATCATCAAAAGTCGTCCCATATGGCGTACTGTACTATGCTTGTCGACATACAGCCAGTTGCTGCTGATACCTAGTCCACCCCAGCGGCACCGCTTGGCGTAGATCTACGGCAAAGCACGTCTGTCAGTGTCAGAGGTAGCAACACTATGCGACTCTAGGATTGGCTGAATGTCTCATCTATGGGCCTACACCACCACCAACACTTCTGCTTGTAACACAACGTACTGTGCATGTTATGTGCCTGGTACATCTACAGGCAGGGGAGCCACCAATACAAGACTCACGAATAAGTTTCTCTGGATCTATATTCCGTCAATTATTATTATTATTATTATTATTATTTTAGCAACTAACACAGTCAACGGCTGTAGTAATCATCTTTAACGCCGTCATCTGCCGTACAGCCTGACTGGTTCAACCGGCCGCAAATGTGGCGGTTCAGGCAAGCATGCACGTTACTCCTGGCGCCTGTCTTTATTCTTGCCTGCCCCGTCGTTCTTGTCCTGGTTTCTTGTCCTGAGCGTGTCTGGCTGTCTGGCCTGCGCCCGGCTGCGAGCCCGATTCAAAACGAGAACGAAACGGCCAGGTCAAGAGTGACGATGACGACATTCCGAGGCCCGTCAAGGCCCGAATTTGACAGCAGGCAACGTTCATGCATCATCATTTCATCTGTCGCCCGACGATGAATGACCTACCGAAGCGCAGAGACGCAGGGTCTCGAAATCGCAGAAATAGCGAGAGAACGCGTGAAACAGAGAAACATGGAGAAGGAGCTGGAGGAGGGAGAGGGACAGCGAGAGGGAGAGAGACGAGGAGACTTGTGGGCAAACACGTTCGTTTCGATAGGCAGAATAAACGAGAGGAAACGCCCGCTTCTTCTTCATCTTCTCAAAATGTCACACACTGCTCATATCAGCGTGGGCATGTCGCTCTCACAAAATACCAACATGTCATGAATTGCAAATATGGTATGCACATCAATAAATAATGTGTGCGTGTGTAATATATATTTGTATATGTATATACACATATATATGTGAGTGCTTCTCTGTACACCTCCCATAGATGAGAAAGTTCCGGCCGTTGCCTGCAGCCTCTACAGTGCGTACATAATCGTCGCACGAGCAACCTTACTGTGTGGACCCAGATGTGGACGGGAACCGGACTCTCGGCAGGCTTTTTCTAGCACGGTAGAGATGTCCAAAACGTACGGCGGCAAGAACAAATTACAAATATCTTACTCAACAAATTGCTCGCCTATACATAAATATGTAACGTGATCGACGTGTTTAAGAAGGAATATGTCATATATATTTGAGTGTATATGTAAGTATATATACTCGTAAAAAATAATACCACTAGCAGCCGATCGTTGTTGACAACAACCAAACAGTAGAGCTCTGGTTTAATTAGCGGGGTTTGTGGAAGCGTGCATGTGTTATATATATATATATATATATATATACGATGATATTGAATACATATATATATATATATAGAACGAGCAGGCTCATTCAAACCAAACAGCGTATTATGGATAGCCAAAGAAAAATAAATAAGACGCTGTAGAAAACATCTAATGCTTAGTTGCCGTTTTGAACGCCCAAAATTACTTTAACTCGATCAAATTGAGACATGCTAGAGGTTAACGGGCGTTTCACGTATCAGCGACGTATAATCAATCAAAGAAATCGAAGAAAAGCAGTGAAGGTCGTATTTATGGTGTAAAAAATTCATTCAGGGCTTTAGTAGATCCAAACTGAGAGCCAAAGAGGCTAGGGTGAAGCAAAGATGATTACTGGCTACAGAATCACGTTCCGTCATTCTATATTCGCAATGCCGGTTTTGTTGTTTGCAAATTGATCTAAGGAAAGGACCGACCAACCTAGGTTATTTGACAATCCAGTTTATTTCTCCAACTCGGCTGCATTGGCCAAAAACGTTCAGATGGCACTCAACTTCATCCCAAATAGACTCATTGACCAAAAGCAACTTGCTCACGGAGATGCCGCGTCTCTACTTACTCCACTGCGGCACACTAAATGCGCTAGAAACCGTCAAATACGTGATCAAAAAGCGAAACCATTAAGCAAGTCCGAACGTCCATAGTGAAGCCTGGTATTAAAAACGAAGCAAACTTTTAAACTTTTATCCTAAATGGCAATCTAAGGTAAGAAGACAGTACTGCGGCCAAGAAGATGATTGTATATATATATATATATATATATATATATATATATATATAAATATATATAGTACATACGCTGTTTATACAGCAAGTTGTATATATATATATATATATATACACATATTTATATAAGCCAACCAAGACCAGCTACAAATCACGTAAAAAGAGGCCAAGAGTGCCAAGACAAACACATAAAGACAGGCGTTTAAAACGGTGGAAATAGAAGAAGTGATGAAGATAGGCATGCTAGCATATGCAAGAGTTAAGCTTTAAAGGGAATACAGGTGATTTGTCTCAAAAATGCCTGCACCCTGTGTGCTAAGTGCTCCATCACGGCATTCGTAGAGAAAAGCAGAGAGCGAAGCGCCTAATCCTTTAATGTTAAGGCTCATGGTATTTACGCCTCGTCAAGTTGTTCAACTACGTTTAGGGATCGCTCGCATAAGCCTTTAAAGCATGTTTGTTTACCTGTATATATATATATATATATATATATATATATAGTGCAGATAAAATATAATGAGAAAAAGCTAAAATCCGCTTTGTTTGCGGATCCTACCGTCCTTAATAGAATAGTCAATTGGCGGCTTGCAGCACTACAACCGGCCTATAAAGTTAGGTGGTCAATCGATTCTACTTGCTTTAAATGCTGTATCCAAATAAAAACAAATATTTGACCGAAATATTTTGCTTGTTAGGAGCGAGCGTAACGTCGTGCTGGAACATGTGTTGTACAAAATTTGTCCGTGGTTCCACTACTGTTCACTGAACATGCAAACAAACTTTCTGCGGCACTGTTTGGCCTTCTAGAAAGGGTATGGTGCCATCACATCTTCTTCTTGTCAGGGAAGAATCGACAACGGCTTGCTTTGTTTGAGAGAACTCAAAGTCACCCTAAAATGACCTTTATGGTGTAAAGTTGATGCCTGAAAGGTGATCAATCCGACCAATGTTACGCAATGACACATCCACTTTAAGGCTTAGAGCGCGCCTCGATGTACGAGGATTGTCCAGAATGCACTAGCTTAGTTCTGGAGTTCTCGCACAGCGCACTCTATCGTCAATCTTCCGCTCGGCTGTGTAAAAGCACGGTCCTCTTTGTTCTGCAGCTGCATAACCGCCATCTGTCGCTTTCGGCAAATAAAACAACTTTTATTTGCAAAGAACGAGTAATAGCTTTGGAGATGTTGTGGCACGGTCGGCCATAGGTAAGGCATGACGCATCGACGCATACCGGATACGTATGTCAGGCAGCTCGGCAAGGTTCGTCTACGTTCAACCGCCACACCCTAAATATCGTATCTGGCAGGTGAACATTCATGTCTCGCCTTCACAGTTTTATTTCGGGCCATAATTAAGGAGTCGTGGAGCACGTTTTTGGACTCATCTCGAGTTTTTATGCATACACACACACAGACACATAGAGATCGACCGACCCAAACGCAAATCGAATCTGTCAAGGGTAAATTTCCACGCGTCGCTCCATCTAACAACCATCCAACAACTTGTAGACGATTGTGAAATTGAACAATCGATGGCTGGACGAAATGCCTGCACATTTGGAAAAAAAGAAACTGCGGACAGAAGTTGAGGCCTAAAAGGAGAAGCGAATGAAATTGGAGACCTTGAGATCCGAAACTACTGTCCAGAACGTCGCCGTGGAGGGCACTATGGCGGCGGCTGGAAGGTAGTAGCGTATTACTTCTATTATCTGCTGGCCGACGGTCCCGGTAGTGGCGGCCACCTCCGCCGAAGCCCCCGAATCTGCCAACGCCTCCGCTGGTTGATCCGAACGCCCGATTGCCGCCGCCGCCGTTACTGTACGGTGCTCTCCACTAATCGAACCCCCACGCCCCCGGCGGTCGAGGCGTTGCCATTGGCTGGGTCATGTGGACTGCGCTGGGCGCTAGTGCGTGAGATTGGCACATCCTATTGGTCCCAGTCAGCCGGATGAAGGAAAACCTCTCTTACGGGGGTTACCCCAGAGTCCACTGCCTGCACGAGTATCGTCCCAGGGCCGCCCATAGATCTGTCGTAGGCGGCTGACCAACCAACCGACCCAATGGACGCCCTAAGTGCCGCTCATCGCTTAAGCTGACTCAGGTGGACAAGATTCGATAAAGACGTTGGTTCGCACAAGCAGCAGCAGTAACTCCAGCAGTCCCTTTAGCGCACGGATGCCGATTCCCTGCGTCTAATCAAATCGAATCGAGCCTGTTAGGGTATTCAGTCGATTTTAACAGATGGTGGTGCACAATAGACAACGAAACTGGCTGACGTACACTGCCATAGAACTCTCAAACAAAAGGTAGAAAGAATTCCCTATTCTTCCTTTACACACACACATATATATACATATATAAATATATATATATATATATATATATATATATATATATATTTAGAATCAATAATGTCACAAATGAAAGACGGATTAAATAGATGCGGTTGGTGAAGACGTCACTAAGTGTCAAAACGAAGTGGTTGGATACAAGGATACAACGAGGCAACTATAGGGAGGTAGAATGCAGAGAAAGTTGAGCTTGTGGGTTAGAAAATGAGTAAATTGAACCTATCGTAAAACAATGCAGTTTCTAAGGACCAAATGTTAGAAAGGACCAGGTCGATAATACAACGAAGAGGTTGTTCCAATGGTAGGTAAATACTCAGTAGGTATTGGAGGATACATTTCTGATATGGATGCGTAGATGATATATATGCTGGGGCTCTAAGCGCCCCTGATATCAAAGGGCGACATGCGTAGTTAGGTATACATGTCAAGCAATTAATATATATATATATATATATATATATGAATGGCGTCACAGCCTAATGAAGTACCGTTTTCTAAGACAGGTGTGTACGATTGAAAGCGCCTGTGGCAATATGCGCAATGTAGCCAACTGAAGTTGACAATGACTCTATTGTGAGTAAGTTTCGTAATCAAGCCAACGAACAAGCATGGACATGCGCCAGTTTACAGCAATTGCATAGGTGGGTGCTGCCTACGTGCTATGCACAAAATTATAACCCTGTTTTACCCTATTCTGCGTGCAGTAATAGAAGACTGTATTGCATCGCAATGAGGTTCAGCCATTATTTGGCGCCTCGCACTTTAGACAAACGCATGTCGACACGGTGACCGAAGTTGAACGGTGACCTCCCCGGCGCGCCGTGATAGAGGTTGGATTGCGCCGCCGCTGCCGTTGACGACGACGGTAGTAAGAAAAATCACAATGACGATTGCAATCGTTAAGGTGATATAGTTGTATATATCTATATTTATCATATCTATATATGATAAGTATAGATATATACAACGACTCGAAAGTCGTTGTGCATATCTACACTTCATATAATATATTATAAGCCTTCATTTAACAATGCACTGCCAGCGACTGGATCGTTGCCGCGGCGAAGTCACTGCTAATGACGGTGGACGGCGGGATACTAAACAATGGCCGCTCCCGTTCCGGCGATCATAGACAAAATCGCGCATGCAGAACTGAGCAAGATGGCGGCCGGAAACGTGAAAAACGTGCAAGTTGGCACAGGTTGACGGGTGAGATACGTCGAGATCATTCCGGCCAAACTGGCTATGTTTCAACAAATTTGTCGGCACCAAGGGTCTTGAAAAGTTCGGGTAAGTAGACTCTAGGGCAGCGACGAACAAACTAGAATAAACTAGGTCTAATGACGCTAGTTTGCCTAATTCGAATTAACTAGCGCTGGGGCCGCAGCCGGCCCAGCAGTAACAGTGCCATCAACACCGGCCAGCCATACTGGGAGCAGCTAAGCGGTTTGGCACGTAACGCTTGGCCGATGGTCGTATAGTGGCAGGCTAGTAACTAGTCGAACCCGGTAGTGTGGTGCATTCGTCTGCGCCTCGCGACCGGAGGAGACACATAGGTGCGCGGGTTCGAACCCCACCGTTGCCGCACATTTGTATTTATAGGGGTCGTCCGTCTATAAAGCAATGCGAGAAGCAGTCTCATGGACGTTAAATCTTGGCTGAGAGTCAGCCCAGAGAATATATATAGGATAGTGACTAGGCTAGCCCGAACGGGACCCGAAATGGGACTCGACATCGCGCGACACGCAGAGAAGAAGACATTTGTCTTGGCCACAGCTGCTGATGCCGCTGCTGTGGCTTCGCTCCGAACGGCGCCACACTGATGCTGGAGATTGCGGTGGTGGCCAAAACGACATTTTTCCCGGCCTGCCCCGCACTAATCGATCATGAAGGCGGACGACAACAATGGCTAGATAACGAAACCACAGATCGCGTCCCCTTTGGGGTCCGTACACAGCACCCTTCTTCACAGCTGTTCCTAGTATAAGGGCTCACAGAAGCCTATGCCCGCCCGCGTACGAATTTAAAGCAAAAGCACAAAAGTAGCCGATTAGATCAGGCGGCTTAGCTCAGCAGACGAGCGAATAGACTCGATTTATTTGTCTTTTTCAAGTTAACCTAACTTGAGCAGGGTAATGCAGCAACTGCGCGCAGATGCATAACTGCAGCCATCTAGCAATCGGCTGTTACTGACAGAACGGAAATCGCCAATCCGGGAAGGAATGTTGGCGAGTAGAAACAAAAACCATGCATTTGACTAAAGATTCTATGCAGATGTTGTGTAGTTAGTCAGTCGAACTATCTAAGAAGGCGTTAGTAACCTGGACGCTAGTTACTGCTTATGCAAACAGTGATGATGAAACATGCTGTCTCAAAAGGCAGTTTCTAGTTAATCATCCTTGGACCCAACCAGGTGACAGAGGGTATCACTGGCTTACCTATGAGTGGCTGTTGACAACCTCAACGAGGTTCGACGACAGGATAAGATTGCGCAGCAATTTAAAACCTATTAATAAATTCGCACGCTAGAGGGTAGATCGCAATTGGTCTGGGAGTCACCAAACAGGCAAAACCAGAAAACGAGGTAGGGAGGGTGGGTGAGACATAAAGACTGAACGAGGCGTGAGGAAAAATGAAGAAACAGGTACGCCGCTGCGTCGGCCTTTGTCTATAGTACAGGCGCTGCCGATTTTTGCCAGTTCCTTTGACCTAAGCCTGTGCGCCATTATCTCCGACGTGTAAGCAAGTCGCCCTTTCACTTCGACGCGTTTGCCGAAGGGACCAGGACTAAGGACTCGACCGCCCTCGTCGCCCTTCTGATTCCCGAGATTTGTCACCATCTCTTCCGCCGTTGTCGTCATTTTCAAGAAGGACGTCAGTGTCATGTCTGTTGGGGCCTAATGAAGCGGAAAGAACGGGTTTTTCTCTTTTGAGTCGTTCGTTGGTTCCCGCCTACCCCTCCCGCCGCCGCGTGCCTGCGTGTCTACATACAATACACACACACTTATCCGCCGTCGTTTTCCTACTCTTTTTTCTCGACCAATGCGCCCGCACGGTCCTTAGTGCCTTCGCCTCCGCTCGCGACTCTGAATGAACATTGAATAACGATGCCTTCGACGAGCCGCCGCCAACCGCCTATTCCTGCCCTGTGCCCGGACCCGCGCCCGCCGGCCTGCCCGTCCGCGTATCGTGCGCTACTGCAGATCCCTTTTGAAAATTATCTTCCTCTCCATCCGTCGGCCTTCCTTCGCCGCCGTGAATCTTCTTAATTCGGCCGCTAATATACCTTTTTCGTTTCTGAGATTCGACCCTGCGACGACGACGTCCATCACCGTCGTCGTCATCATCGTCGTCGCAGGGAAGTCATCACAGTCATCATTATCATTATCATCATCATCGTTATCATCATCCTCATCATCATGTTGTCGGCTTCTTACAGCCAACATCCATTCACTATTCGACATTCAGCAGCGGAGACTGCTTAGAGATTACAGCTGCCTGCCTGCTTTATAGGGGAGAGGAGGGGCGGGTCGATGATAGAGGTCTAGAGCGGTCCTCAAGAGATCCTTAGTTTCCAATCTCCTATCCCTACGACCACCGACGTTAATCTTCCTGGAATACCATCTACCCATCTTCGACGTCGGCGTAGCCGCCGTCGTGGTCGTCCGGCCTCTCATACTCTTTGGTTGCTGCTGGCGCAATTTTTTTAATAACGCTGAATGAGCGGGACTGGCGGGGGTGGCGGGGGTGGTAGTGGTGGGAGTGGTAGTGGTGTTGGTGGTGCTGCTGCTGCTGAGGAGCCGATGATGATAATCATGGTTTCCATTGGGCGCACTCAAAGTTCAAATCCTTTTGTGGACCGCCCCAGTCCGCAATTCCACCTTTTGCAACTCGCTTCATTCACACACATGCGTGCGTTCAAGTACGTATGGGCGCAGTCGTACTCCGCTTACCCAATCTTAGCTAGCTATGCCCCGTTAGCGAGAGAGAGAGAAGGTGAAAGCGCAAGAGAAAGAGAGAGAAAATACTATAGGCAGCTACGAGATCTTACCTACCGGGCTCCACAAAACAACTCGGCAGTTATCGAATGTGATGAAAATGCGCACAAGGTGCAGTGGGTCGTTTATCTAAAAATGGGAAGATCATGAAAGATAACAATAAAGGAAGTAAGAGATCGAACGAAGAAGGGAGAGACAGAAGAGAGACAAGACAGTAATGCCTCTTGATCCATATTATGATGAAGTGGTGATGACTCGGTGCAATAAAGTGTGGCACGTTAATTTTATCCATGATTATTAATTATTACAAATCTTGTTATTCATATAATTATAATTACTACTACATGTCAGTTTTCTAGTATAAACTGCAACGAAGAGTGTCTTCCGGTGTCTATTCAAGCGTATTCAATGTCTAGATGATATCGTTATAACCTCATCTGGATTCCGAAATCACAATTTTTCAACGCGAATCTAAAACAGCGCTAGTGAATGCGCTTGCAATAAGGAAAATTACAGTAGTCAAGCAGGGGTCCAGACGTAAGGGTAACGCTAGAATGCGAGTTCATTCGCTTTGAAGCAAATCTGCGGTGCTATGAGTACAAGATTACGATTTTTGAGAAAACGAAACCGTATCAGAGAACACTTTCAGAACGTAGATGTGAAAAAGGTCGTGTATTATCTTTTAAAGACCTTAGTAAGTAATCATTCATAGAACATCCGAATACAGGACTACAAAAATGTATCGACTGTCGTATATTGAAAGAACGAAGAAGTTTGACATTGCTACAACTGCACGTTTGGTAACACAGGAGCCGTAAATGTTTGTCTCTCGTTCAGCCTCATAGCGGCACAATCCGAAAGCTATGCACGTTTCTGGTCACTACGCCGCCACAAAGAGAACGATTGCATTAACCTCAATAACATTGTGATGCTGTAAAAAGGTTGCACGGTGGCATTCATTTTACCCATAGGTTAATTTCGCAGGTTACAAATTTATCGGCAGTATGATAATAATAATACTGTAGAAAACATGGATATATTGGCACTTTCTACCAATATAGTATGTTACCATCACAGTAAGTTTCCAACTTAATAACATGCCCAAGGCACTAGCAATTGTACGCATAGAGAAGTGTGTAGCACCAGTCTGTCGCTGGTGTTTGCTTCGTTGGCGGGATTTTTCGCCGCTACCATTAACAACACCATCCTTTTTTGTTGCACTTTTCAGGTAAGCGCGTTCAGCAACGACATCTTCAAATGGCGAAAGTGACGCGTGCAGGAGGAATTGTGCCATCATCCGCCGTACAATCCGCAGCCGACCGAGACACTATTCTTCACTTTGTTGTTGCTATTGCTGTTGTTGTTTTTGTTGTTGCTATTGCTGTTGTTGTTGTTTCTGATTGAGATTCGCTCTGCTAATGTTGCAGCTGTTACTTCGTCGCCACCGTCGTCGTCGTCATTATCATCACCGTCACCGTAACACAGCGTAGAGATTCTTCCAGCTGCAAGTCCGGTTTTTTCGGTCGACTGTGCGACTGGCGTGAGTCTCGCCGTGTTTTAGAGTTGTTAGATTGATTCAACAAAGAAGCAAAGAAAAAATAAGACAGATAGAGACGGGGGGCGGGGGCAACAGAGGGTACGAGAAAGGGGGCAAGCGTGAGAGGGAGAAACAGTGATAGAGAGGGCGAGAGAGAGAGAAAAATGAGAGGAGAGTAAAATGGGAGACAACCGGAGGGGAACGGGTGAGCCTGTGCGTGGTTGGTGTCTTCCAAAGGCAAGAAGCAGGCAGCTATGATTGACGAGCACGGCTTTTTTTCCGTCCTTTCGCTACCTCTCCCTTCCGGAGACGGCGACGGCAAAATAGCACGCTGGTGCCTGATGATAACTGGACCAGGCTACCCTTAGGCAGTGTGTTGACTGCTTTGCCTCTCTCTCTCTCTCCCTTTCTCTCTATCTCCCTCTGGTTCTCTCGTGTTCCTGTGTTTTTGTTATTTTCCCTGTTTTCTCTCAGTTTGGTTCTTATGGTTTGCTCGAGCCTGCAGCAGAGCCCAGCCTCAACTCAGTAGCTCGTCTTTCGAACACCCGAGAAAATTGAATGAGCTCAGGTAGCTGCTTCAGGCGCGTCTCATTCTGCACGCGTCGTTTTTTTACGATCTGAATGAATACGCCTGTTTTGCGTTCCATATATACATATATATGTATATATGTACATATTTACGCTGGTTTTGGCGTTGATTTATATATATATATATATATATATATATATATATATATATATACTATATTCACTTGTGTTTGCCAAAGTTGCATTGATATATAAATGTATACAACTTACGGTCATGTCCGTTGTTCGTACAACTGGAACGGTATGCACTAGGTGGTGTCATATGCACGGCTTGCGCTGAAAACTGACAACAATGTTACTATTTTTGTTGATTATCAGTCGGTTTTGCGATCAGCCAATACTGACATAATTATAGTTTCGTGTAATAACAGCAGGTTGTCCCTGAAACAGTTGCTAAGTTCCACGTGATGTTGCAAATTGTAAGATAAAGTTGCTCTCTCGTGAAACAAAAAAATCATAAATAAAGAATATCTGAAACATATAGTCTAATAGTAGTGATAATAGCAGGCTAGAAATCCGTCTACAATAATCACCTCATTGTGTGTCGGAATGTTTTGAAGCATGCTGTCTGGAGCTTTCTGAACGATGCACTATCGAGTAGTCAAACCTAGGACCAATGCGTAGTACATACCTGGGCATCCTATGTTCGTACTGTATACGAGGACCCGTGCCCTAGAGCCAAACATGGTCGTTGACTTCTTCGTTGTCTCGGTTCGACAAATGACTCCGGCATGAAAGATTCCGAATACGAGGGAGAGACGCTGACAGACTTGGCTTTTCGGGAGGCCAGCCCTGTAGGACAACAGTGACGGCAAGGTAATTAAGTGTAATCCTGTTTTTTTTTGTCTTCTCTATGAACAGCGTGAACAGTCGCAAACCAATGAACCACGCAGCTAGCGGCCTTGTTTCGACAAGGTGTTTGTTCACCGCTTCGTCGCGTTGTGCTCGAACGATGCCGTGGTAGTCGTTGACAGGAGGGTCTAACTAAAATAGAAAGCAGGCTCTACCAGCGCTGTCATGACAGCGCATGGTACATGGACAACGAACAAGATGGAAACCGATGACAACAGCAAAAGCAACATCAATATAAATATCGACGACGACAGCGATAACAACAACAAGAAAACAATCCAGAGCCTGTGCTGGATATATATATAGATGAATTTATTCATTGTAATCAATCACCAACGGAGGGAATATATAGGAATTAATATATATATATATATATATATATATATATATATATATATATATATATATATATATATATATATTAACCCCCATCCTATCCACATTCACAATATGCCTTTCTACGACGCAATGTGCGTATGCTCTTGCTATTGTTGTTGAAAGCGCCGCTACCGTTGGCAATACAAACAACGGCAACAAAGCTAGAATCGATCTATAGTAATTATTTTTACGGTCTCACCTTGTGAGACAAAACCTTGCTTGTATCCCCTAGGTCGTCCGCTCACCAAAATTATAGCCACTTAAACATCGTTTCTAGCACGCTGCGACGTTGCCTCATCGGGTGTCGTTGGATCGAGACCCGCTGAGAGTGAACATCACCTTGCCTTTTTAGTCGGCCGAGCTGTTATTAGACGTTCAAACATCTTCGAATCGATCAGTAACGTGTCTTCTTTCGCGCGTTCCACAAACGCCGACAGCCTAAGCCTGAGTTTAAGCAAACGGGATGCGTACGCGCGAAAAGCCTGCCTCACTTATCTTGACCGTTATTTGTTGCTCTTAAATGCCGCTCAACGTTAGTTTGGTTGTCATGCTTGAAATATCTCGTTTAAAGGCAGACAAGTGTGGCAGAGGTAGATGTGCCATCTTAGTAAACACTTGCTTGGCAGTTTGTAATCATTTTCTGCAACCTGTGGCCATCGACATAGTAGAGAGGAATAGTCGCGAGTCCTGAGTTTGGTCTTCTATATGGCGGGCACATCGGTCGGTCTATATGTATACCAGTATGTATGAATGTCGAATGTAAACACGCGCGTCGGACCAAGTAGATTAATTGCTTATGCATGTGTCATCGTGGCACTTGAGGTTATTCCTGGCTGTGCGTCTTTTACAGACTCGCCTTGAAGCGATCTTCGAGAAAAGCAAAAAGATAGACAAGAAGAAAATAGAGCACGCAATGGGCGAATAGATAAAACGGTATAAATTATTGTGCACGGACAAACGCGCTAAGCATGGGCAAAAAGCTTTTTATGAAGCAACTATCGTCAAGGCATTTGCCTCGTACCAAGATAAACAACGACAAGACAGCTAGATTGCGGAAAACAACTTCGCTACATTTCAGCTAAATCTATTGTGCTGCAAATCGCAATTGCCAACAACATCTGCCACAATACATAGCGCAATGCATGCTAGCTAGGCGTTGAATGTACCTTATTTTACCACACGGCTAATTATTCGACAACACTAACAACAAATGTTCGATTGTTTGTACTCATCTTTCTCTCTATCTAACTTTTTCTCGTTTACATTTCGCTCCCTCTTTTTCTCTCTATCTCGCTTCCTCTGTTCGTCTTTTCTGACATACACACGTCTTCCTTCAGTTTGGTCCAGCTATGAGCCCGTCTGTTTCGCCAGGCGGCCTCATCCATGGACGCGGCCGCGCGCATGCTATGAAGCACCCATGCAAATACGTACATTGCATGGGTGCTTTGCAACGCATTAGGCACAGTTCGCTCCACAGCGCATCTAGGCTCGAGGCCTGCGTGCCGTTCGAGTGGTGCAACGCGGTGACTACTCGGACATGATTATTTCATGCAAATAGCCCGGAACACCCTTTCCGCGCAGGCTCTCTATGGCTGTTTTTAGTAGCCGGTGCCGGTGCGTACGCTTAGATGATTCTTAATTCATTCTTATAGCTATAGAGTCATCTAAATACGGTCCACCAGCACACACAAGCATCGCAGAGGCCGTCACCGGCAGCAGTAGAGTGGTCAGCGCCCTATTTGGCAGACTTTATTTCCGCTCCTTCATTCCAAGCTACTAAAACCTGTCGCCCAGAGTACATCAGCTGTTTATTCGGTCCTCATTCAAGGTATGACAGCAACACGGAACTAGGACAACGATCATAGTACCTGCTGCATGCTTAAACTAAAGCAATGCATGTGTGCAAACATCCGTTGATATACGTTCGCGCGGGGCCTCCAAAGGATGCTATTTCTGTTTACTCTTGTGCATTTCTGTAGTTCTCATTACCTAAGCTAGCATACTGTTTGCAACGACACAGTTGCAATGGGATCGCATTTTGACAACGTTGTAAAGTCACGCACAACATATTTTTGCACACATGTACTTTCATTTAAGCGTCACACCCGCAGGGCTTGTCGTTTTCTTAAATCATTCCTTTAACATATCGTACGAGAAAAGCCCTGCAAAACGGAGCATCAGGTCTCTCTCTTAGTTTTAAATTGCTTCTTCTAAGCTATATTGTAAGCAAAATGTTTTGTAGAACATTGTTACTATACCGGCTATAGTTATTATTAGATTTTGAATTCTGTTATATTAATATATATATATATATATATATATATATATATATACATACATATATATATATGTATATATATATATATATATATATATATATATATATATATATATATATATACTCGCTTTTTTAGTAATTCACTTTCATACGGGATCAGTTAGTTTGATGGCGCATGCGTTCTCTCTCTCTCTCTCTCTCTATATATATATATATATATATATATATATATACAGAAATGGAGATATCGAAAAAGCAGGCTTTCGTCTCACAGCGGTGTCGTCGTCGTGATAGTAAGCCGTTGACAAAAAGGACACATCATTCGAAACGTACCGGAGACTATATGCGTTTGACGCAACAGCAGAACAACAAACAAGCATTGTTGTTGGAGTGCGCCACGGCCACGGACCGTGACAGACAACGGGCGGCGCACAGTTGCCAACCACCGGGAACAACCACCGGGCTGGGACCGAAGAACAGCAGCCGGCCCTTGTGTGTAGTGTGAGGCAACCTGCGGCTAAATTCGACCGATAGCACGACGGGGATTGCTGCTGACGATCGTATGAGTCGCGCCGGCCAGTGCGGCCAGATGCAGCCAGAAACATCGAGCACACAACGCTTCGTGACACAACGCTTGTTGCGGCTGGAAACTCAGCTGTCGATGATGAGGGGGTTCGGTTCGAAACGAGAGATTAAGAACGAAAAGGGGAAGGCAAAAAAGGAAACTGAGACGCATAAAAGAAGAACCAAATGATAGGACGAGGGGAGCGGGGAGGGAGAGAGAAAGGAAAACGACTGGAAATGGAAAGGCTCTCAAAGGTACGCAGTCACGCAGAGAAGAGCACGCTTAGGAAGGAACGTTAGGAGGTTCTGGAGCAAGAAGGCTAGCGCCGAAATTAGAATTGGACCCTGCTAGACCTGCTAGAGCAGCGCCGCCGACTACCGCGGTGTGATAGCGAACAAGCAATGTTCATTCATTCTCATCGCGAACATTGAACTGTTGCCCACTGTGTGGCGTTCGGTCACGGTCGGTACGCGCGTAGTTCAACGCTAACGATAGCAACAACAGCAACAACGACGACGACTACAACTACAACGGTTTGACTTCTACGAAAACTAGGACTAATAGTAATCTTACGACTATTCTATTAATACTCTCAAAAAAACGTTAGTTGCAGTAGCAGCAGTAACACCAACAACAGTAGCAACAACAACAACAACAACGGAAACAGCAATGGCTTAGTGCTTTAACCACAGACACGACCAGCATTGACAACAGGACGTAACCCCTACCACCAAGACATATCGGTATCATTACTCCAGGTAACAACAACAGCTGCTTGGTTACCATCAATGGGCACTACAATGGGCAGCTACATGCTGGCCTATGCCGGACCCATTCAAACTTTTTATCTATACACACATGTATATATATATATATTTATATATATATATATATATATATATATATATATATATATATATATATATATATATATAATATATATATATATATATATATATATATATATATATATATATATATATATATATATATATATTATATAGATATATATATATATATATATATATATATATATATATATATATATTGTTTTTTTTAGTGCCTAATGCGTTACTCACCCAATATATTCAGCATAGAAGTCTGACAACGTGCAATGTGATATTTACAATGTTTTGCCACACATTGACTGGCCTCCGCCTACAGGATAGCTCTAGATAGCCGAGCTGCATAACGTAGCAGAAGCAACAATTGTTAGAGAGATTGGTCTCTTGACATTTTAGTCTAGATATTAACAATTTAAAGCGGCTCTCGTCGTACAAATGTATGCGATGCAAAAGATAGCGAGACCGTTGCTGCCACCAGCCGACGCTGAACTGATGGTGTTATACATATGTATATATATATATACATAAATACGTCAATACGCTTCGGCGGTCAAGTCAAGGCGGTCCTATATATATATATATATATATATATATATATGTGTGTAGAAACATCATCAGCCTTCTTTCTCATCTTCTGTAGGTCTTTGATATACCTTGCTAGTAGTAGTAGTATCATCCTGGCCCTGTCTGGAGCACTCCTCCAATGCACTTCATCTCGCCTCACCTCACCTCATCGAGATCTCTAAGCTCTAAGCTCTCCTCTGGTCTCATTCGCTCCTTCGAGTTCGAGAGAGCTGTTTGCCGTCCTCTTGACTGCTGCTGCTGCTGCTGCTGCTTCTGCTACGGCTAGTGTTGGTCATGACGATGGCTGAGATGGTGGTGGTTCTGGTGGTGGTGGCGCTGATGGTGTCGCCTTCTTCAACAGCAGCATAGCAGTGGAGGAGTCGTTATGTGTCCATTATACAACGCCCGCAGCTGATTTCCCCCGGGGATGCTGCCACGGGTTGCTGGGCCTATTGTCATTTCAGCCACTATGCCGGTGTCCAGTTCAGCCGACGAAGCCGAACGGAACAGGACACAAACTCCTTCGTTCGAACGGGACCCGTTACTTACTGGCTTTACTGCTGTCCGAATCTTGCCCGCACCGCGTTAGAAAGACCAGTTGCACCTGCTCGTGTATGGCGTGTATGTGTGTGTGTGAATATCCCATCGTTGGTGTTCTTGTTGTTACTGGCGTTTATTGTTGTTGTTGTTGTTGCTACTGCTGCTTTTGTTGTTGTTGCTACTGCTGCTTTTGTTGTTGTTGCTACTGCTGCTATTTTGTTGTTGTGGTTGTTGTTGTAGTAGTAGATATTTTACTACTTGTCTATTGCTGTCGTTGTTATTTGCCTCCTGGGCCAAAATAAGTTCAACTTTATGGACGCACACTGATAAACCGAACACTAGCTTGGATCTAATTTAACTGCAACAACTGCAGATAACGACGTGTGTACTGTAGATCGTTTCGAATTATACGCACATACTTTCGGAGAACTATTGGACAGTCAAAGACCACTCAGTATATATATATATATATATACGGCACACGTTCCCAGGAGACAATTGTCGCTCCACTTACTTTCTTAGTAAAAACAGAACTATTTATATATATATATATATATATATATATATATATATATATATATATATGCGAACTCGTTGCGTCAGGTAGAAAACTGGGGAGATTAGGCCGCAGTGTCGGCATCTATGTGCGTTTTACCTCCAGTGTCTTATCTTCTTGCTCAGTTTGTAGGCCTGATAGTAATGTCTAGTTGGTACGTTTTCATTTTAAAAACACGCACCGGTCTTGAATGTTTTATTGTAGGGTTTTATTCAAATCATGTGTCTAGCAAGGACACCCTACTGAATACATGAGACGAGATGTTGTCGAAATGTATCTCCACCTCTATTAAGCCATTGGCCAAATTGACTCTAAATCCATGTAGATGTCATAAAAAGGGCTAATGTTGCCGCTTACAAGATGTCTTGTGGTTAGCTGCTAATGATGCAGTTAATGTGAATTCGGCATTCGACGATTTTATTAATATACTGCTTCTTATGTACGAAAAGTCATTCGATCTTTTATACCTTCCTGCCTCTGATAGTTCGTGCAATGCAGTTTTTTCTCCCATCGGCTAATAAGTTGTACCGCATACATCGTAGGATAAATTTGGTGCACACAAAAACCGCCTATTTAAACAGCTGTCGCCGATACTTGCTAATGCAATCCGCGCATTGAGTATAGCATTTTATCGAAATCGTTTCAAACTTCTGCGTGACAACTCCTTTAAACTCTGGAAATTCGTAAACGGATTAGTAGCGAATCTCTAGGAATACGACAGAACGCAGTTGACTTACCGCCCGTGTTATTAGTCAGCTGTAATAAAACCTTGGAAAACCTAGTAGAAATTGCGGACCTTTTATGTTTGTATCCTTCTGAATTTTATTCTATTAAGACTTCTGGGACTAAACCTTGGTTCTACTATAGCTTTTGCTAATGACACGACGCTACTCTTTGGAAATAGTCGTCAACATTTTGACGCCGATTTGCACTAGTGTCTCCTAAATATTGACATTGGCATTTTTAATACATTCGGTTTAGTTGTCAATGCCGACAAAACAAATTTTATAGTTTTACGTTCAACGCCGAGGCTGCAGGCCTTACCTAACAACCAGCTACTCGAGCTACGGAGCATTGAGCTCTCGCAGACAGCCAGGTCCCTGGGGCTCGTTCTCCAGGAAAACATAAGGTGGCATGTTCACATAGAATTTATTGAACCCAAGTCCAAAAATGCAGTTTCGTTGATTATACCACGTTTAAACTTGACCTGAATCTGACGTATGTATACATGTATATATTAAATGCTTTTTCATTTTTCTTGTCATCGTCATAAGCAGGAGGGGGAAAGAACTTATACACTGCCTTTTTCAATGAAGGTTTATGCAATCTACTATGTCGTAGGGGCTTAGCCAACGAAATATCTACAGCTTCTGCTGGGCATAGTTGAACATAGTAGAACACACGTCTGTCAACTTATCATAAACAGGTGGGGCAACCACGTTTGCCGCTGCTGTTATTTTCAATGCTTGTCAACTAAAGCGAAAACAAAAACTTAATTGAACAGTATAATGGACTTAAAGCTGCCCATAGGACTGACCCAAATGTGACACTGTTCATTGTTGTAGAACAGGTAGCGGGGACGTTTCGCGCTGACGTTACGTGAATGCGAACATGAGATGTGGCGATTAAATACGCAGTAGTTAAACATAAGTGAACCTAAAACTGGAAAGTTTGGGCCACGTAGCAATTATTACCAACTAGTAATTATTCGAATTCTTCAGGCTCTCACCTTGAGTCGCAACGAACACATCTAGAAAGACATAGACCCCTCTCTGTGAATGTAACATTCTGAATTAACTTCTGAGAGGGTGTGCTACATTTTTCGCAAGAACTCCTAAGAGACACAGCGTTTTTAAGGTGGTTTACCCATCTTTGCTACAACGGCTAGAAGATGACTCGAAATATGAGGGATATAAGGATAGCCAGAAAAACCTCTCTTTCATATTCTACAGGGCGACGGCCAGCGTTACATTTCCAAACAGTCTCGCAGGCCATCACGAAAGTTGAACGACTTCTCATTAAGGCCATCAGTCGCATGCGGGCGGGCCTGTGAATCATCGACTGACGTTAGCGGGTGTGTTTCCAGTCCGAAAAAGCAACGGGCAATTACGACGAGCTGATGAGGCTTTTTACAGGGAGAACCCCTGCCCCAACCCTTTTAATTTGCGATAACCACCGCAGTGGTGCGCCTGTAGCGCCTGTATACGAGAATGTTTCGCTCATGGTCTGCCTTCATGCATCTGTGTTTTTTTTGCGACTCGGGTTGAAGGCGCGTCGTTCTCCGAAAAGCCCGTTTGGCCTCTTAGTATTATTTTTTGCGGCATCTGCAGTTGCTTGCCTCCCCTTGAGTGCGCGGGCGGATGCCCTCTCCAGAACTCCGAGTACTCAAACTCTTTCGAAAGCATTGCGTAGTTAGCGCAAGCAGAAGGAATCGGAGTCGAAATGACCCATACCCGATTATTGCGTGTGGTCCATTTAACAGTCGCGGCCGCTTCTCGGCAGATCGTGCCTGCCACTCTAAACAGCTGGAAGTGCCCGGGCGCCGATGAGCCTCAGTAGATCGAGACGATTTATTGAGAACTGTAATTTTATTAGCGCAGTCGTCGGGTTTCTTTTACCGAGGTCACGGTACCGCTTATGTTTGTCATCAGCGTTAGCCTTATCGTTATCCTCGTTGTCGCTGTCATTGGCTTACGACCCGTTATGCTGCAATCGCGGCCCTAGTCAGCCCATGATACTGAGCATGTTTGTCGAGGAGGACACTTTCGTGGCATGAATGTGTGTATGTGTGTGTGTATATGTGTTATATATTTATATAGCACATTAACACACGATATACGACAACACAGGAGTATATTGTGCGTATACCTATATACACAAAAAGTGTATTTTTGTATATATAGGTATCTGCCCATGTGTGTAGATAAGCGCTGGCTGTCTTTAGGTCCTCAGACACCATTTTTTGCTCTAACTAGATAGAGGGCGGATCAAGCGCCGTGGCGGCGAAAACCTGCCACTGCTGTTGCTGCGATGGCCGAAAAGCGGCCATCCCGTGCCGTCCAGTCGGGGACGTACAGGATAGAGGGTTTTTGTTCCGAAACGAGCAGTAGTGAAAAGCGTATCTCCGTAGCGCTGAAACGAAACGATGGTCTGTTGGCCGCCCGGAAAGGCTCGCCTACGCAGCCAGAAGACGAAAAGGACGAAGACGAAGAAGATGAAAGGACCGCAGGCAGCTCTGCTCTTTCTGCTGCCTTCATTCGTTTGCGCGCACCCTTGGTTGTTCTTGTGATGCTCTCTCTCTCTTCCTCCTTTCGCCGTTTCACCTTTTTTCACCACCTTTTCTTTTATAGTCGTGTAGGAAAGAATATTTCGGTAAGAAAGCCATCCGTTACGGCGCCCGCGTGAAACGGCTGTCTCTAGTGTCTACCTTCGCGCCGGAAACGAATATATCTGGATTATTCGGGCGGTGGTGCGAAAAACGGCTTTGACGCGACGGCCGAAATCATCTGGGCCGCCCGTCAAATCCGGGCTACGGCAACAGTCTTCCTTTGCGCTGGCCCTTTTCTGAAAAGCGACGACAATAACAACAACAGCAACGAAAACAACAACAACAACAACAACGACGACAAGACCGATGACAGCAACCAGGTATCAACAACAGCAACACTCTGCTTTGCCTGTCACCACTGCAAGCGCTGCTACGACTACAACGACACCTCGCGACAGTTCCGCACTCTGTCCGTCGGTCTTCTACGGTCCACGACACCCTCTTCCGCAGCCACTTGACTCCTGCCAGCTTCTTTCGGCGAGATGTGCTAGCCTGACGCTAGAGCTGTCGTTTTGTTTGATCCTTTGTAGGGGGAAGATTCGCCGATGAGACGGGCGCCTGCTATTAGATTGCTGTCAACCCGTCGAGGATTGGCGTTTCCGGGGAGAGACAGACAGACATCCACCGCATTTGCCCTGTTTCTCGCTCCTGCGACCACCCCATTTCCCTGTTCGTTTGCCACCGTCCGGCTTCGGGGAGACAGCAAGCTTTGCGTGGCAGGAATTGCCGCTCTTGCTGGCGCTCGAGACTTGGTCCTGTTTGCGATCAATAGCACACGATAGATAGACAGATAGACAGGCATTCTGTGCATGAAGAGGGCCAGATATGAAAAGAATTGCTGTTGGAGAACTCATTGCGACAGGCAGCAGGCAGCTACTAAAATATGGGCAAAATGTTGCTGCTGTTGTACGGCAAAGCGGCAAAGCCCTGACTGTATTTCACGAGCAACGACTGGACGACAACAAAGATGCTGACAACACTAGCAATAATGACCTTAATGAGAAGAGAATAATAACAGCAACAACAGCAACAACAACAACAATAGCAACAGCAACAGCAACAACAACAACAACAACAACAACAACAACAACTATGCCAGAGGCAGCACAATAACGGGAACGGCCGCAACAACGCCACATTGGTCAGCAAAAGCCCTGTCAAGAGAACAGAGTGGAGCAAGAAGGGAGGTTGGGGGTTGGGCCGACAAATCGGCGTCTGCTTGCCGTCCCGTAACAGCAGGATCGTCCTGGTGCGTCCTGGCTTTGCGGTGAAGTTAGCCGTGTCGCGGCGTAGTTGCATGGCCCGGCGTGTCGGGGCCCGTCCAGTCGACAATTTAACGCTGGGTTCTCTCATCGCCGTAGTAGTAGTAGTAGTTTGTGATTTTGCTGCTGTTGATGGCTCTGTTGGTAGCGGCCGGGTTTGCTTGCTGAAGTTGTTGTTTGAGCAAACGAGGTGCGCCGGTACACCGACGGATCGCGGGCCATATGCCCAAAGCGCAACTTCAGTTTCCATTCCCGCTTGCGTTCTCTCCTCGCCGTCGAAGCGGGCAGTTGGAGCGGTCAAGTTTAAAAGTTGGCCGCACGCAAGAGCCGCGAGCTGTGACTAGATACGGTGGCTGATAGTGCTTTCGCTGTTGTTGCGGTTGTTGTTACTAGTATGGTTACATACATGGTTACGCACATTTGGGATTGGCGCACTTTGAAACGCTTGCACTCAGCCTATAGAGTCAGAGACGATTCAAAACCGTGTTGTGACTCTATATGTAGACGTGTGTAGATACAAATGGTGCAGAAGGCTAAAATCTATAAAAGTCGTATTCTGGAAACTGCTGTACTGTCGGACTGACACACTTGCTGAGAAGCAGCTCTCTTTGTGAAAGCAGTTCACGAATTCAATTGCGGGATTTGTTCTGTTTCGATTACGGGTGAGCTGGTTACTTATGTCTCGCTATAGCGACCGCAACCATTTGTATGCGCCGCATAAGTAGAACATAAAAGGAGAAAAATGAGATCCCAGAAAATGCCGTAGAGGGTCACCACGAGGTCAGCTATGCAGGGGAAAATATTGACTGTCGTATCTTCGGTGGGTCATGCCTTATTTTGTGATAACCAGGCCAATCCCAACCGATCTCAGGATAGCGTTTCTATGAGAAATCGTACGCCAGATAATGTAAGTGTATACATGTATGTGTTTATATGAATATGTAGACGGTTCAAATGTAATAGTGATGATAGCATCTGAACGTAAAGTGCAACTTAATTATGACGTGTTCGATCAAAGATTGGTGAACTTGGAATAAGAGTAGTTTGAGGACGAGTTTAGAAAGGCGACGTCTAATAGGTGTAGCTAGTCTGTAGCCTGAGGCTTTTTTCACACGAAACCATGGCGTTCATGCAATTTCATGTGGTAAATACACCGCAGCTGACCAAGCCTCAATTCAGAGGGGCACATCGGCCGCCCGCCTATAGGCGTCCATATATAGCGTTTGAACACTGCGAGCTGCTTTTGAAAAGCTACGACATAGAGATGTCTGTGTTGCCCTTGCTGTATCCTTAACGGATATGTGTATGTGTTGAACGATACCCCGGTGCTGTAATGGCGAATGCAGAGGCGCCGGCTAGGGGACTAGTCGATAATTTCCGCCAAAATGCCAAAAGGTCAGTTTCGGCTTACTCTGGTTGCAGCTCTTGCCAGTGTTATTGTTGTTATTACTGTGGTTGTTGATGTTGCTATTATTGGCCTTCTTATTATTGTAGTTGTTGCTGTTGTTGTGGTCGTTGTTGTTGTGGGTGGTGATTGTCGTGGTGTCAGCCGTGGTGAGCTAGTAGCTAGGGACGTTGCAAGCCACATAGTTCGAGACCGCCCCGAGTGCGCCCAAATGTATTCCTCTTCAGTAGACGGACTCGCAAACACTTGTGTTATCATAGCCGTCATCTTTTCGTCGGAATTTGCCGTCGGGCCACGTACGCAAGCAGCTACTCTTCCAACGCATCGAACCGTGCTCCTATTGTTGCTGCTGGCGCTGATACTACTGGCACGTTATACAGCAGCTGCTATTATAACCACTACTGTTTTGAGCTACTTCTGTTACTAGTTGCCTTGCCAGACTATTGGCTAGAGAAGCGGCGAGAAAAGAAAAATGCGGCGAGAAAAGAAAAATGCGGCGGGAAAAGGAAAATGCGGCGGGAAAAGTAAAATGGGGCGGGAAAAAGAAAATGCGGCGGAGTATGAAGTCGCGGGGCGGGGGGTAGTGTGTCGAAGCGGAGGCACAGAGGGGGCCTGTGTCCGGAGTTGGGGTATCTTCGTATCTGCGTCAGGTGTAGGGAACAGATCAGGGTTGTGGTAATATAGGATCGTCAACACGCGCGCGCCCGCATTCGTTTCTGCTCTATGAACCAGCAGTTATAGCAGACCAAGAAGGCAAAATAGGATCGAAGCGTTTCGGGCCTCGGAGCCAAATGTAGTCGTGCCAGGCCGCCGAGCCATGAACGCCACAGCGAGCCATGCCGCTCCGACGGGGCGCTGGCAGAAGCAGCTGAAGGCAAGCCCTTTCTACCGGCTGGCTCTCGGACTTTAGGAGATCAAAGGCTGCATGAATTATTGAGCAGACAATCCCCCCCCGTTGCCGGCGAAGCCAATCCATGAGATAGATACACCACGCGGCGCTTGAGAGTGCTTGGCGGCGGAGGCGGCCGGGACAGCGCTGTATCTATCTATCTATCTGTTCGGCCGCCTACCGGAGAAGAGCTACTTACTGACTTACGGATGGCGAATCGCGAGCTGCTGGATCGGACCCTCTGATCTGAAACCTAGCTCTTGCGTACTGCCCAACCTTTCCTCTAGGCATGCGCCTGTGGGTATACAACAATATGACTTGACAAGTTTGCACCTTCTGACACGGTCGACACCGCCAACGTCGTTGGCCTCAGTATAGCAACAGCGCCAGGTGTAACTTCCTCTTTCGGCCACCCGAGTGTGAGTCCGAGACGTCTTTGACAATTGACTGACTAACGGGCCAACTGAACCAATGCTTCTGAGCTTCGGCCTGTCACCTGTAAGCCCACCGGTTTGCCAGAGCAGCGTACAAACGTGCTTGCATTCAATACAGGCAGGTCTCGTGCAGGCCGGAAATGCAATAACTGCAATGCGTTGTTGCTGCGATATTGTCTACACACACACATATATATATATATATATATATGTATATATATATGGTCTCGGCAGGCCATGCTGGTAATCTAACAGAGACGAGGACGCACGCGAAATACGCCTCAATAGGTTACCCCCATGAGTTTCAGCCGCTAGCGTTCGAGACCTTGGGCGGCCCAGGCAACGTCACTCGCGAATTCCTCCACAAGGTCGGTGAGCAATTGAACCTCGCAACCAGAGACAAAAAATCTGCTTTCTTGAGACAACGCCTCGTTCTCGACGTTCAACGCGGGAATGCGGCGTCCGTCTGGGGTTTACTGCTGAAGTGGTCCCAGCCCACCCTATACGAGATTGAGTATCATTCTCAGTGCGCACGTTCTTGGGAGACAATTGTTGCTCCACTTGCATCCTTAATAAATTCCTCGGCTCCATATATATACATTAACTGCGGATATATATATATATATATATATATATATATATATTTGTTTTCAGTATGTGTTGGATAGGTACAAACATACAACATGATATCAACGTTTTTAATTATTCGTGTCAGTCCTACTAGTTGGATGAATACGTAGTATTCATTGTTTTTGTATGCTGTACACACTCTGTCACAATACTTACAAATGTATGTGCCGCTGGGCTCGTCGAAGCTTTTAGTCCGACAAATTCTATGATGAAACCGATAGACTCTGTTAGGACTAAGTTAGCACCGCGAAACGTACCACAATATGTATATATTCGGGTTGCTATGCAGACTTAATGATACAAGCGCGTATGATACGTGGGTGGCTTTATTGCCGCCAAGTGGTCTGCTACAAACTGGCTTAACATCGGTCACAGGCCGGCGGAAACTCATCCAGAAAGAGCTGGATTCGACGCTTTATTAATAACATGTACGATGACCATGACTTCATTTTCCGTATGGCTAACACCCGTGTACGGTGATTTAACGCTTTATTATTGATTATACTATGCAAGCCAATGTAAGAAGTGTCATTATACAAACTATATACATATTGATATTACTAGCGGAGACCTGGTACCTGCCATAGCCGGGAATAGGGGACACCCAAGGTTGAGCTGATTTTGACTGGACAAGAGAAACTAAATCATAACTTAGGCCTATAATCCTGGACATGGAGGCAGCCCAGTCCATGAAAGTGGTCCGCTACGCGAATGACATTCTAGCATTCTTCTTCTTGGTGGCGAGGCGGCAGAGAAGGGGCGAAGGGAAAAAGCGCAGACATAAGACGAACGCTTTCTAAAACGTCGCCAACGCTAAACGAACGGCAAGCGTCGATCAAGGGACAAAGGGTGGTTTGAGGTGTAGACAAGCTTAAGCAAGTTACCGGTTAGCTACCACCAACAAATATGCATGTTAGTGTGCGTTTCAACCTGTTTCCTACGTCTGGATACGGTTCGACGTGCGTCGAATTCCTTCTCCAGCTCCATCTCTTCCTCCTCAACGTTTCCGTCGTTGTCGTCGTCGTCGTCGTTGTCACCGTCGTGCTCGTCTTCGACTAGCAGTGTTACGGTTGCCTGGGCTGCAGACGTAGCAAGCCGGTCCGTTTACAACCAGAAGAAGAAGAAAGAAAAGAAACAAGAAAGGCTGCATCTTCACCCTCACCTCAAGGCTTCACCGCCCGTGCACGTCGCTGCAATTCACGACGACGACGGCGACGATGGTGATTTGCGTACACCTGCACGCCTGCACGCCTAACTGTTTCTGCTAAGGCGGCATCGGCTGCCGGTTGTCCTGTTTCTCCTCCTGTTTGTGGCGTCTTGGAATGAAATGCCATTCAATGTTCAAGTGTTTCTTAGGCGCGTTTTTGCATGCCTTGTATGCAGTATTTATTTTCTCTATGTTGTGCTTCTCATTGTCTGTCTGTCTGCCCTGTTTGCCTGTTTTTTTTTCGCCATTGCCCCTGCGTTCCTGCGTCGCGTCATTGCGTGTTGCCGCGTGGAGCCGGCGTAAACGCCTTAGAGTGAGTGTTTTTCAGCGTCTTTCCCGCTTGGTTTGCGATGCCATTCGACAAATCCTCTCCCCCCGCCGTTGGCCCTGCCGTGCGAGTAAATGCGCTGTGTGCGCTGTAAACCGTCCCGCGTTCAGAATCGGGAAACGTCAGGCGTCGTTACGCTGGCCAGGGTTAAGTCTTTCCCGTTTCTTCCTTTGGATTGTGTGTTTGTTCACAAACGCGTGTGAGTGACGAACTTGGTGAGGTGCTGTGTTGTCCTCAATGCTTCCTTTTCGAGCGCTGTCTCTCTCTCGGTCAATCTTCCTTTCCTTCACAGTTGATGTCCATAATGGCGTCAACGGAACAATTTTAGTTACGCCTAGCCAATCATAGAGATCGAAGGCGATTGTTGTATCGCAAAGCTCAGAGACAGATCGCAGCAGTATCAACAACGACACTAAGCTACGCCCAATTGGCCACCCTCTGCTCGACTAGATTGCACACATAATTCGGTGCCGCATCAACACAGTAATACTCTATATATGTGTTCGTCGGGGGGGCGTCTGGTTATCTACATTATGTATTTTCTTTATTCACGTTTTATTTGCGTGAAGTGGGACTTCCACGGACAGGAGCGTACTGCCAAAATGGTAGTATATAGCACGGTGTGTAGCAGCACGGGCGGCTAATGCTAAACGGACGTCGCGTGCGTCGACTCGAATTGCGTAACCATCACCTCCTGAGGCCTGCTGTTCCCTTGTTCTGCAGTTAGTCGGAGCCATCATCAGAGCAGTTGTGCTAGAGTGTGCTAGAGCCTCACTAGTAGAGTGGATAGACCGGCTGGCCGACGTCGGATATCCGGCCTGATACCCAGCCGGCTCGCTGGCTGGGTGGATTTCCGTGTAAACGTGTGCGTGTCTATGTGTGTGTGCAGGAGTCTCTTTCTCTCCCCCATCTCTCTCCACCTCTCTCGCTCTCTCTATCTCTATCCACCTCACTCTCAACCTCTCTCTTTCTCTCTCTCCTCATCTCTCTCTTTCCATCTCTGTATGCGTAATGTCGTTATTTACTGAAGACGTGTCCACTTACCCACTCACCCTCCATGGACGGATGGATAGATGGAGCTCGTTGCCAACTTTGCCTTCTTCAAATAACTGCTGATAACTTCGTCGGATAGCAGCAACTCACGCTTAACGACGTGCAATTCGTTCTGCTGCGTCTCCTCCTTCTCCTTCTACTCCTCCTCCGGAGGAAGAGGCAGCAGGGGTATATATCGAATCTGACTGCTGAACGTAACGAGGTAGCAGCGGCAGTAGCAAAGTAGTTATACTGTGTGGCGGTTGTAGCAACGTGGATCATCTTGTCGTCATTGTGTCGTCGCTGTGTTGCTATTGCAGTTGGTTTTGTTGTCGTGAATTGTTGTAGTTGTTGTTCCTGTAAAAGTGTTTGTTTTTGTTAAGGTTGTTGTTGTAGTGAATGGTTGTTGTTGTTGTCGTTGTGGTTTTTATATAGTTGTAGCGGTTTATCGCTGCTGTTGCCGTTGCTGTTGTGGCAGATTGTTGCTGACGTTACTGGTGGTTTTAGTAACACGGCAATAACGACAGATGAGCCCCGCTATATACGAGCGGAGCTGCGCGACTGCCAACCAACTAAGCAATCAACCACGTGCATATACTATGTGCACTACTGTGGTAAACATTTCGTAGTAATTCTCTTTTCTGAAAGTTATATTTTCGATGCACTACTGTGGTCTGCGTGTGATGGCGATTATAAAAACAGTCACCTCCGTCGTGTATCTCGTACGATCTCACAAAAATAATAACACTGAAGCCAAATCAACTAACGAGAAATGATATTTTATTTTAATCAATGGCTTCCCGGAAATGAGATACATCTGTTCGGATAACTGCCCATATATATATATATATATATATATATATATATATATATAGGGGATACATGCTATTCACTAATAATGATGTACAGTATATATATATATATATATATATATATGCGAATACATTATATCCGCTAATAGTGAAGTTAGATGGGTGGCCTTCTAGAGCTTAGTTCTTGCGTGTCGCAGAGAGGCACTAAGTTGTATGCCTCCGCTCTTGCTCGGCGGCGGCGCCGGTTCATTTGCATGATATGAGGAAGCAGCGTTGAGCTGTTGGGGTGGCAGCCGAGGGGCGGGCGAGAGCGTGTGGGGTCGGCGAACGACATAGCATAGTCAGGGGCTGGCCCCACCAGTGAGTGGGGAATTAGGCAGTGAGCTTGCTGAAAGAAGCGTGTCTCTAACGCCCGCCAGAGTTTGATCCACGGCACGATGTACGGCGGCGAATGTGATGTGTATCGCTGTATTTGTGTAGAAGTACACTCGCTTATCCATGCTTGCCCATGTATGTTAGCTGCCAGACTGAAACATATTTGCCAAATTCTTCCTGGGATTTCCCTGGCTTAGTGGTGGTAATAGACATTCCCTCCTCGACAACTAATGCGTGCAATAGTTGGCGGACGGCCGGACGGCCATCCAGCCCAAAACGACACTGAACGACGAGAAGCAGTTTGCGATGCGAATACACTACAGCCAAGGATGGTTTGTGTTCGACGTGTTAAATCTGCGATTATGTACACCGGGGGGTTATGTTGTCGTTGGCGTTTCGTGCTCATCCTCATCATCCAGGTGGTTATATTGGAGGCCCTTGTCTCTACTAGTCCCGCGCGTAAACCCCGCGCCCCTGGCTGGGGTGGCCGCACCACCCCCAGCAAGCCGTGTAGCCAGCCAGCCACCCGTGTCGAAAAGCAGCGTAGGGACGTGCAACGAAGAAGGGAACCAACGACTACAACAACTACAACTACGACAACCCCAGGAACAACAACAACTACGACAACCGCAGCAACAGCAACAACGCCATGAAATTGTAGCCCAGTTTGTCAACATCGGATAGATGCCCGGTGAGTCACGACGCGCGCACATTCCTGAGTGCCTTCTTCGCTAGACAGCAGAGCAGCAGCAGCAGCGGCATCGGCCTGTTTTTGTATGACGAATCTTTAAGATGTACGATTGTGTGTACTTTGCGTTGTATGCGCCCATGGCAGGTTGGCGATACAGTTTTGCAGCAGCAAGCTGTTCTTCTCTGCCACTGTCGCTACTGCGGCTACATGCTTTGCTGTGCGACGACGAGCTTCGCGCGTCGATTCTCGACGCCCCGCTGAAGATGACGATGATGTCTGGTTCATCACAAGCATCGCCGAAGAAAGCATGCCGTCGTCGACAAGCGACAGGACGCAGGATATGCTACGCTCTGCCGGCGACGTTGCACACTTCCACAGCTTCCATTACCCGATCTCGGGTCGCCGGCCACCGTCCTCTGGCCGAGCTCCCTTGCCATCGCAGCCGGCTCCAGCCAGTAGATAGATCATGTGGGGTTGTAGACGGAGCGCCTCGCCATGCCGCTTCGCTCGCGGTGTAACGGTACCGTGCTTCAAGGCATCGCTGGTGGTCATGCAGGTGGCAGTAGTGATGTGGAGTGGCTTGGTGTTCCTGGCCATGGCTTTTTTGTGGTGGTTGTCACGGCCGCGTGCCGGCACTGCCGAACGGCGTCTGAGGTCTGCAAGAGCAGACAGCTCCCAAACAGAGACGGTAGCAGCAGCGAAGCAACCTCGTGTTCCTTGTTCTCAACTTCTATGTACGTCGATCGGCGCCCAAAATCCAGGACCCACAATTCAGGACTCCGCATCCTGCACACTCTTCGCCCCTTCGCCCTCGGGCGGACAACCCCCACGTCACCTTTCCTTCCTTGTCTGACCTGCTGCTTGTCGTGTGTGTTCTGCTATTTCTGAGAGCAATTGTCCGTCCGTTCTTGCTCGTTCATTCGCGTTGGCGTGCCCCTTTTCCCATTCCACAACTCCCGCCGCCGCGTTCATCATCATCATCATGACACAAACGGCAGCGCCGAGATAGAAAAGAAGAAGCCGTTGGCCTTGCGTTGGCACTGCTTCTGCTGCTGCTGCTGCTACGATGTCTGCTCAGAAGTAGTCCGCTGTATGCCGCGGTCGGACAAACACAGTATCTGCATCGTCTAAACATCCATTGCACTAATGCACCCATCTCGCTTGCCCCCCTCCCCCCTCTCTCTCTCTATCTCTCGCTGCTGGTCTTTCTCTGTTGGTCGTTGTCTTTGTCGTGGTCTCACCACCACCACCACCGAGATGAAAGTAACAGGTTTGACCGTTTTTGCGCGCTCTCGAGACCTGCTGCACCAAACCGTGCAGGTCTCTCTCACGCGTAGTGCTTCGACAAAGGTCTGCTGTGATGCTGCCGCCCTTAGAACGACGACACTCGTTGGATTTATCGCGTCCAGGTCGTCCCAGTCAGCAGTCGGCAGAGAGCGGGTGGAAAGTAATGCCACCCTTCACAAGAATCCGTGCAAAGATTGTCCGCCTAATGGTCGTTCAACAGCAACGGGTTCAATTGATCTTCAAGGCGATCGAAACGAGGCGAGAGATCAGAGAGAGATAGATAGATAGATAGAGAAATAGAGAGAGATATAACGATATAGAGAGAGAGTGGTGGAGTGCAAAAAAGGTAGACAGGCCTACGAGTGTGTGAGGGGTAGTCAATTGCTATAGTAAACGACCTAAGCCTCAATCGCTTCAGCCTGGCGTGTGGTTCACATCAGCATCATGATAATCTTCATCATCATCATCATCACCATAATCATCGTCATCATAATTGAAATTAGCGCTACCGCCGGCAGACACGATGGTAAACATTACTACAGAGCCACACTAGCATTACTAAGCTAACCTCACCACTACTACTTACTTGCACATCATTTACGTCAATCAAATTACGTCCGGCAGGAAAGCATTCTTCTGAATGGAACGCTGCATCGCTGCTTGTCACCTATCAATGGCCATAAAGGCCACTGATTCGGCGGCTCCATCCGGCGGCTATTAGTCGACCATTGAAGTCTCCTAGCTTCCTTCAGCCTAAATAGCAGCTGGCTGCACGAGTCTAGAGCGTGTATAAAACAGCCGCGGTAGACGCTGCCATACACTGTAGTTGCCGCAGCTGTCCCGACCCAAGCACCGTTGTCCTTTATACAGACGTGTAATCAAAGTAAGAGAGAGAGAGAAATAGTAAGGGATCTCTTCTGTTCAGTTTTCACCCTATTTTTTCTTTTCTACATGGGGTTTTCTACATGGACGACGCAAAGCGTCTCCACGTTTAGGTTACTGAGGTACAAATAGGCTAAGGATCGTTGTTTCTCTGGAATGTTGAAGAATCCTTTAAGTGAAAGTAAAATTTAGATTTCCATTTTCTAGTCACCAAATATTTCACGTTTCTATGAGGTGTTCTGTGTCGATAATCAACAATTTTGGCTCTGGTCGAGCCAGATGAATCTCTTCTTATCGCCTGCAGTAATCAATTATTGTACTTAATTAGTACGTTTGCCTCTGCCCGAGGAAGTCATATCATATATTCTTATTGAGCGATGCCGTTGCGTTCTTGAATTAAAACTACTCATGTACGACCAGTTGTAAGAATACTGATCGACGTAGGCCATCTGTAGACCGATACGAAAGACCTTTCTATTAAAGAAGCGTCTCAATGGCCAGAATCTTGCTCGTCATAAATCTTGTGAATCCTTGAATTACTTTAATATGAATAATCCTCACTATCTCACCCACTTCAATTTAAGCATGTGATGCAATCAGAAAAGTTCGCTTTCTAATGTAGCTCTAAACGTACATCAACTTATCAAGGAAGCAACGCGTTGTTTTTTTTCAATGTCTAATCTGGTATCTGCATCAGCAGCTGGGCCTTTTTACACCAAGTATCACCCTGTCGCGCTCACAAGGCTCCATTGACCCATAATAAGTATGTAAACTGGTCTTCTCAGGGTTGCGTTCGCATCGTCTTTGCTGCCGGCCGGCTCAACAATGTGTGATGCGGAACGCTTATGTGTTACTGACTAGCCTCATAGAGGTCTCATGGACATTCATTTAGTCGACCAGCAGTTGGGGTCAACACAAACGCATTCTGTGGACTATTTGACAATAAGTGATTTGTTCATGTTCTGAAATGGTAACAATTGCGAGTGAAAAAAAACGGTGGGGGCAAAGCGAAGGTCAGAGCACACACCAGGCAATGGCCAAGACAAACACCGACATCCGCTTTTGCTTTCTTCTTTTTGATGTGGATTGAAGCGAACAACACACGAAGACGAACCGAAAAGCGGACAGGCGGACTCTGCTATAATTGTGTTCATTTTTGTGTGTGGTGTGCCTGCGCACATTGTTCGCAAAAGCAAAGAGAGAAATGAAACGAACTCAAACGTTGCCTAGAAAAAGTTCATGTCGACGACCACAAAACCGAAGGAACTGCCTCAAACAGGCGCCCAGGGGCGAGCCTGACATGGGGTCTCGTAACTAGGCGGCAACAGCCCACGCACAGGCTAAGCTGTTCGCGAAACGTTCGGGGAGGGGGGGTAGTTCGTCGAATTGTAGACTCGATCGATGGATAGGGATGTATGCACACATACGTACCAGAGTGTACAGCGTACAACGTACAAGAGTGTACAGCGTACAACGTACAAGAGTGTACAGCGTACAACGTACAAGAGTGTACAGCGAGTGATGGGGGAGAGAACGTTGCTCATGCGCGTGGGGCTTTGCAGCGAAGAATAACACGAGGAAGACGTTGGCGGCGCCATAAATTTGAACTTAGGCGACCGGCGTTGCCGTCGCTCACACAGATGCTCATTCTCGACGTCTCGTCGTCCCTGGGGCCAGTTTTTGAGCTTCGGCCGCTTCGCCTCGTCCCGTGCTCTGTGCCACGCGCCGCTCCAATGTAAATGGTTCCCGGAAGTACGGGACTGGCAGCCTGCGTCGTCGTCGTCGTCGTCATCGTCGGCTGTGGCGGCAATGATGGCTGCGTTCGCGAATTGAGTGCGTGCACTCTGCTGTCGTGTTTCAACGTCATGAGCAAGCGGACTAGCGAGGGTGCCTTCACGGGCACGTGCGGACCTATTGCACGAGCCGGCCAGTAACCCGTCGACCAATGGCCTCACGGGCGGGGGGGGGGGGGGGGGGGATGACGCCCGGCGGATGAGGGCAGCGGACGAACAGAGAAAACAGGAGAGAGGCACACAAACAGATAGACAGATAGCCTGAGGAATGCTGCAGCGGTAGTAGGGGCAGGTCGGAAACGGGGGGCGGTACGGGGGACAGTAAGGCGCCGCATTGCTTTGCATTGCTTCGGAAGGAGGAGTGGAAGTGTGGAGCGAGGGATGAACTTGCTGGACGGAGGGAGCGCTGCTGGAAAACCTCGCGCGGAGGGCAATCGTAGGCAGCCGGATGGATCAGGGCAGCGCAGGGCAACATGGGTGGAAAAAAAAGAGCAGCCAACGCCGTGTGGGCCGCACGCAGGGGTGCGAAAGATTCTACTGGTCGCTTGCTGAATGCCGCACTCGCTCGTACCGAGCTCTGGTCTTCATTCGCGGTCAGTTGCGGACTGTCTGCTTCGCTGCCCGTGGGTCGATCGGTGCCGGTTTGTTCGTCCCTTCATCCTATCTTCAACGGCCCGAACGGGCGGGCGTCCGTATTTGACCGCCCTTGGCGGACGATTTTCACCGTCCCGGTCGTTGCGCTGCTACCGCAACTGCGCTCGCCGCCCCCAACCAGAACCGACCAGAACAAACGATCGACAGGAAAAGCAGCGCACACAGGGTGATGATGACGACCATAACGATGAAAATGAGGGCAGAGGGTAAAACGGGTGTGAGTGAACGTCCAAAGCCGAGCCGAGCCGAGAACAAGCAAATGGGCAGCCATGAAGTTTGCTGGCGCGCAGCTGCAGCGCCAGTTGCATCTGCCTCGGCTGGTACTTCTGCTGCAGCTACTACGAGCATCACTTCTATGATAACTACTACTACTACTACTACTACCACTACCACTATTTCTACTATTATTACTGCCGTAGCAGACGTCACCATCATACAACTGGCACCATGCGCACCACGGCCCGTCCTGGACGGCATTTGCACCTCTTCTTGCACACGCCCCGGAGGAACCAACCCTCTTGCCGCTTGGTTCGGCAGCAAGTCACCGCGAACCACCGTCGTCTCGTCGTCATGGTCGCGTTCTCCGGCGTGTTACACACGACACTGCGTTTTTATTCGCATTTGACAGTGTGCACAAGCAACGCGTAGCCAGTGCGTGCTGCTACCAGCGGTGCAGAATACACTCGTCCGCATACGTATGCGGGCTGGGGACTAGGTTCGATACGCCGCTTCTGCACGTTTCCCCCTGCTTCCTACACCCCCCTCCCCCGCAACCTCCGCCACCTTATCACTTCTCCACTGGCTCTCCAACAACCAGTTCTTCCATCCTCTCTACTGCACACGGACAAGCGAGGGCGACAGAAAGAGAGAGAGAGATGGGGGGGGGAGAAAGAAAGAGACTGGGCACAACTGGGTGGATCGATATCGAGGTCATACGCTGCTGCAAAGTTAGATACACACACGCTACAGTTGGTCCACCATGCGCAACCAAGGACGTATTGAAAATTACGCGTTGAGCCTCGCTGACTGGCGTTGCCGGGGCGCATCGGAAACGGACAGCTGGACAAAGGGCGAATGTCAATCGGATGACGACAGTAACAACGATGCCGACACGAAGGGCCGTGAAATGTATGCTCCATGCAACGTCTATGAACGGGTGTCTATGCAACCATGCGCATACGAACGAATGTGGCTTTCAGCAAACGACGTACACCTATATGCGGAGATGCCTGTAACTGGAACGAGCAAATAGCGTACGCATGGAAGAGGGTGAAGCAAAGTGTGACTGCTCTCGGGACACAAATCACAAGCCGTCGTGTTTCTACCGTCCGAAGCAAGCGTAAAACATATCAAAACTGGCTTGACTTTAGTTACATTAATTATAAGTGCCTTATCGTAAATGACCCGGTCGTATACACAAGACCTTTCAAAGCCATAGCGATCGGCAAGTGAATGTACTGCTCTTTTGGATAAGGGTCCTATCAAAATGATTATCTGAACTAACTTAATGGTGTGGAAAAGCACTTTCTGAAAGGACTTCGCTCTAAGTACTTCATATATACGTTTAGCGTATACGTTGCCCACCTTGCCGACTTCCTTAAGCGCCAAAACATTAGCTCCTCAGGCACAATGGGCTAGCTCCTCAGGCACAATGGGCTAGCGTCTCCTACCTATTTTTTTGCAAAGCACAGATTATTAATTTGATACCGGCTTTAACGGACTCGAGAGTTGCCTGACTGCGATCTGTCTAAATTTGCCTAGTATTCCAATGTTCGACTTTAAAAAGAAAACATTTAATATAGTCTAAGCAGCCGTAGCTGTTTTGACATCTTTTACATCGACAAATCATACAAATCGGGCGCATTTCAAGAGCCGGCGCTGATAACAAATTTTCTCTATTCCTTTGTTCCCGGCAGGCAGCCCTTTAAGAAGGCACAGGACACTACGGATGGAAGTAGCAAGGCCTTCGCTTATAAAGTCATTGGGCCGTCTCCTTGAGGCTCCACTGCAGGAGAACTTCAAACTCAGACTGGCTGTGGTTGCGGCGGCGGCGCTGCGGTAATCCTTTGCAATTGCGCCGCTGTCAATACTAGAGTTCGCGGAGTGAGATAGATCTCGATTCGGATTCAATCACTGACTTTGTACAGCTTCTTCGTATTATAGGGCACTGCAGCAATACACAGTGTGTGGATAGAGAAGCGGATCATAACTCGTGTGGGATTAGACGGATAGTCCCAGCAAATGGATGGTCGTATGCCAATTTGTAGTTCCGAAGTATATCTGCATCGAAGCGATCAGCGTCCGCTTCGTTCCCATCCTCATCCGGATAAATCTTCATTGCTTCTACATACAAGTGGTCCGCCCTACGTGGTCGTTAGAAAGTTGTTCGAAGGTTTGTCGCCGAATAGACTCACTGCGCCCACTTGGAAAACTATTGCTCTCGGTCGGCTGTAGCGGCAGTCCGACCGAGGAAGAGAAAAAGAGGAAGAGTCCAATTTGCCGTTCGGAGGTGAGTTGCCAAACTGAGCGTTCAAGTCCCCGATCTTTTGCCCACGGTACTAAAAGCTGTGTTCAGCTGTGTGGTGCGAAATTCACCCGATTCGAGTTGCACGAGTCGAGTCGTGGTCTCCGTCGGCCACGCCAGCGTACCACGCCTCCCCTAACGTCGTTGCTTGCTGACTAGATGCCTGCGGGGAAAGATGCGAAGGTCGTACGAGATTCATCTACTTCTGCATTTGTGTGCTGAATTTGACCTCAGGGAGCCATTATCAGGAGCGCCATCGCCTAGCGTTAGAGGTGTAGAGAGATCTGCTCCATATCGAGCAGTCAGATCGGCAGTACTCATCAATTCGGTTCTGCAACAAATTCAGCTGAAATTCAGCTCTCACAGGCAACACGAGGTGCTTATTCTGTCCTGGGGAACGTAACTAAATATGCAGCGAAATACGACCAAAAAACAAATTACTGACAATATTGCAGCAGTAAAGCGTAATTTGTAATTACATAATGCATGTAATTCATTAAGTGAACAGGTAGAATGATTAATACTACGTTCAAGATGTACACCCGTGCAACGGCAATATTGCGGAGTGGAGCTTCAGAACGTTTAGCGTTTAGCGAGGTGTCGTAAATTTTTCTATTGAGACATCTAACTGCTAAACGGGTTCAAAGAGCGTGAAAAAGACACCCTCATCAGTCATTACCTTGGCGACGAACAGTTGGCCTTTTATGATTTCTCGATTTTATTGCTGTCAAGGGTCACCTACTTTTGTTGGCGCAATGGCTAGCAATGCCTGTTACTATCCCTGCTATGATTGTTATTTTTGTTTTCCTGCCGTTGTTGTTGTTGCTGCTGTAATTGCTACTGCTCTTGTGTACGTCGTTTGCGTTTTACAAAAAAAGCATATCCGGTCATCGTCTGAGCAAATTGAACGTCATCGTTTTCTTGGCGCTCAGGGAAGAATCTTTTGTTGTTGGGTATTGAGCTGGGTTGAGGACGAGAGACTTCAATGCAGGATTTAAATTGTAGCAAAATAGGTATACTTGTATATAGCCTACGGCAGATTTGCGCCGCTTCACTTTCTACGATACAATAAGCTGCGGTGGGGGGGAATGCGGGGAGTAGGACAGGACGAGTCGAGAAAGACATAGGGAAAGAAAGAGAAAGAGAGGAGGGGGGGGGGCGCGTGCGAAGAAAAGACGGCGGAAAGAAGCAAGCGAGAAAGAGGGAAAATCATCAAGGATAGACAAAGAAAAAGAGAGAACAAAGCTTCTGAACGGCGGTCAGTCAGTCAGTCAGTCAGTCAGATTACTTTGAGCGGTTTCAATTGTAAAAAGTTTTAGGATCTTTTCTTATCCCGCCGAACGTCTGCTGTTGATGTTGTGGTTGTTGTTGTTGTTCCTGTTGTTGTTGTTGTTGTTGTTGTTGTAGTTGTTGTTGATGTTGTCGTCATCATCGTCGTCATGACGGTCATCTGCGTGCACTGTATAAGAGAGCAGAGCAGGAGGCAGCAACACCGGCTTACTGTACTTCTTCAGCTCGTCTTCGGCTTCTGCTACCCACCACCGCCGTTGCCGCCGCCGGCACACTACTGGTCATCATCATCCATCCCCGATTGATTCAGATCGGGCAGAGAAGCCCGAGCCCACTTGTTCAGCCCCCAAATAAAAAGAGCTCGCAGCTAGATTGCTCTCTAGTACTACCTCATATACGGCCCGGCCGGCGCGTATATGACGTCGGGGATGAGGTTATCCGGGCATGAGGATGGGACAGGGGGGGGGGTGCGCGTTGAGGGGTGCTCACGGCTGCTGTTGTTGCTGCTGCAGCAGTCTGTATGTTTGTGTGTGATACAGCAGCAGCATCACACACAAACATACAGACATACATACACACACGTATACCGGCGGTAGATCGGCCAGCAAGCAGATCGTACGTAATTGAACGACGATGTCGCCAGCGGCTCAACTGCACTTTGAGCCGTTCAATGAAGCGCGTAGAAGCAGCACGAAGCAAGTATAGACGTCGTCGTCGTCGTAGTCTCTGGACAAATGTACGGGCAGACGGACGAACTGACAGCCGACCCAGCGCGGCGACAAGCACGTCTGTTTTCCTTTCGAAACGAGTCGCTTGAAAATTGAGGCTCACTGTCTCTGTGTCGCTCCCGTTGCTCCCTCGCGTGGAGCGGTGGAACAGCGTGTCGCTGCCGTCCACGCCGCGGCCAGCCAGCTATTTGAGCCTTGTCTGTTCGCTTCGCTGGTTCGCCGGACATCGGACGCACATCGACCATATTTGCCTAACTCCCGCCCACAACTCGGGACAATGAGGTACTTCGGTGAGACTTTCTCTGTTCGCCAAAATGCGTTATTATTGTTGTCGTGTTTGTTGTTGTTGTGGTTGTTGTTGTTGTTGTTGTGTGTCGTGGTTGTTCTCACTGCCAGTTCTGTGCTCGTGCGTTTGTTGTGATCTTACGCACGTAAACAATAGCATGTATTTTTTTTAACTGACTCTCTTATATACACGGGCTCCATTGAAAGAAAAATAACACATGTTAAACCGAAGAGGAGCGCGCCAAGGGAGACGAACCTCTCCGTTCGTAGTGCACAGCTCCGCATGCAGTGCAGCCGACTGAGCAGCGAATGGCGAACAATTGCCTGGCCTCACTGATGTCTGTCTTTCAACTGCCCTCAAAGCGAGTCGCAACGCGCAACTAATTGAGCGTTCTAACGTAACAAATAGCCTGAGGTGGCGTCCGTCGGTGAGTTTTCGTTCGGTGCCACATCTGTATAGTCAAATGAGGCTAGTTATCTGACGTCGTACTGGCTCAGTCAGTTTTGAACCCAAATGCACGGGGCCAAGGGAAAAAAGCGTCTGTTGCATCTATCCTCGTTCATTTGTGCCGGAGCTCGTCCCCCCGGCTGCGATGTTCAGAAAAACCCTATCCAACAACCGTTGTTTGTCAGCGTTTGAACCTTAATCAGAGCGCGGTTATTCTCAAGCCTCAACTCAAGTCCATTAGTGATACAAAAAACGTCCGCTAGTAACCCGGTATTCGAGGCTCCGGGACGGGAATGCAAAAGCAGGCGCAGTGTTACCAGAGCCAGAATGTCTTGTTCTCGTGCGTGCGGTATTCATCGCCTGCGCACCTACATCAACTATGTAGTAGCATTGGATGCTCCTGATTGCGTATTACTGCAGCGATCATCTATCGCCTACACCTAACACCCGTGATGGATTGAATGGCTGCACAGAAATGGGGCGCAATCTTGTAGGTAAGATACATTTTAGATATGGGCAGAGAATGCCGATGCTCCTGCCGATTGTACTGCCTAGAGACAAACAGTCTTGCTTTTCCCAGCCCGCCATCTCTCTCTCTCTCTCTCTCGTTGCCTTCTCGGTTCCAGGGTGCGGCTATTGGCCAGCGAACAGCTCGTTGAATCAGAACAAATCTTCCTTTCACCCTGGTCCACCGAGGTCGCTAAACAGAGCCCGAGATCTATCTATCCGGCCGGCTAGCAATAGGTAAGGTGTGTGCGAGTTGTTTTTGTGAGCAGTGGTATGTGCCTGCACCGGTCACTCGGTGTAGTCTTTTTGTGTATTCATTGAATTCCAATACGTCAATAAGTCAGTCAGGAAGCCAGTCAGGATGCTCTTGGTAGCAGGATGCGGACGGGAACAACGACAGATACCGAGGTAGAACTGCTAGCAGAGCTGCTGCTGCTGCTGCAACGAGGGCAGTCCGAAGGGACTCAAAGCGTTACCGAATGCTTGTGAATCCTCACGCTGGAGATGGAGTGTCTAGAATGGACAAATCGCTCTGTGACAAAAACAAGGCAACAGACACCCCACACAAATTTGGAAGCACCAACGTCACACCGTTTTGTCAGGTTGCTTTCTCCAGTGGCTGTAACATCAAATTGTCTTGTGCAAATCGATCGGTTCTATTTACCTGCTTGCACTTGAGCTGAACTTTTGCAATCGTTATACTTGCCAGTGGCTTTCCGACATATAGGCGGTATCCAGCACTGAGAGCAGGAAAACACTAGGAAGACGGGTTTGGTATGCCGACGATTTATCCTATTAATCGGGAACGCAAGGGAAACGACCTGTTCATGCCCATATCACACTTTAACTAGGTTAGGCATTCGGACGCTGCAGTCTTCCGAATATGGTGAGGATGCCCTATTGTACGCAAAGTAGATTTAGTTAGGTTAGAAGCCCTATGAGTAAGTGTCATTGCTTTTATGCACCGCCAATGAAAAGTTACCGCTTCGTCGCAGTCCCTTGCGACCAGAAGGTGACTGCGGCATCATCTGCCCAAGCATATAATTTATGCTCGTGACTGCTGAATTTACCGTCTCATATGCGCAGAGGTTACCAAGAATCTTGGCTGTTAACCTGCACGGCCATATTTGAAGTCAAAAAGCAAGGAAACGCAAAGCAGCCAGGCGACGGAATTCGCCGCTCTGAAATAACTGTGTGTTTGCAAAGGACATCGGACAACTGAAAAAGACATCGTTATATTTAGGGGCAGAGGAATCAAAGGGGAAAGAAGTGCGGTGAGAACGCAAGCAAGCGCGTTTTTAGAAGGAAACAAGCGGGTCGTGATTGTGCGATAAAGCTTCGGCCAGGGCTGGGTTCCACACTGGTGAAGAAGCGGTGCGGTGGCCGAACGGAGAACGGAGGCAAAGAAGGGCTGAAAAGCTCAAAAGCGGCGGAGGCGGTAAGGCAAGATGGGGCAACGGGGGATGCGTACACTACCCAAACGCCCCAACGCCAAGAAGCCGACCAAGCCGGCGTTGGTCCACTATGTGGCAAAGATGTGGGCGAAGAAAAGACGGCCTGGCAACGCTGCTGTCTTCTAGATGGAAGTGGCCGAGCAGCCACTTTGAACGGCCTCTAAGTTTAGCCAGTATGTAGTAGAGAGGCGAATGGTGGAGGCCAGGACGGCTGGGTGGTGGTTTGGGTTTTCTGCTCAAGTTGGTTTCATGTGCTGGTGGTGCTGCTGCTGCTGTTACGGCTGCGTTTGCTCCACAAGCCTTCAGGAGCTGGTTGCCTACCGCTTTAACCGGCGTGTTCCTGCCGTCAAGCCGTCGTGTCGCCCCTATGGATCGCTCTCTCTCTCCTCTCTCTATCCCTCTCTCTCCCCCATCTCTCTCTTCCCTCTCTCTCTCTTCAATTCCATTTCCATGTCACTCTCGTTCTGTCGCCCCCTTTCGTGAATTCTAGATGAACATAACAATCTGCAAATTGTGAAGCTGCAGTAGTGCTGAACGCAAATGCCGCCAGCGAAAGCGGTGTAAAGGAGGAGCCGATGACGTCGGGGCAGCATGGCACTAAACTGTCAGCATGGGCTTCCTGCCCAGTTGAATGTGGGCCTACATCGTATCTCAATCGTTGTTATAAGTCTTGTGAATGGGCGTTGACCAGCGAACTTGTTCGGCGTAATACAGCATGGCCACACAATCGGAAACTGCGATAATTGTGTAATCGCCCTCCCAACGAACAACAACAACCAGGAAAGCCCTGGTGACAGTGCGTCCGATACGATATATGTACGTGCGCCTATCGTCGGCCAGACAGACAGCCTACTATGACGGCTTCCGCTGCATTCAATACAAATCCGAGCAAGTTTATTCGGCCATCAAAGGACGACCCTGTGGTTACTGAACTTCGGCAGCAGATTGGGGTGATCGTAAGTGTTTTTTTGAGTTTATTGAAAGACAGCTTTAAACGGGTCAAATAATCTGCCAGAATACAGTCGCAAGCAATAATGACGTCGATGTTGTTTTTGGTCTTATTGTTATGCTTTACAACGTTGCTGCTTATCTGTATTCACTCTGTGCCGTAACGTATTTATTTCTTCAATGCGATTATACATTAGAAATTACACAACATGCATTGTTGATAACATCGTGGTATGGATGTTCCTGTTGTTGTTGTGGTAGTTGTTGTTGTTGATTTGGAAGTTGTGTCAATCGTACCGCCGTATCCAATTGGTGTCGTCAGTCAGCATATGTCCTTATTTTATTTTTTTCGTTTGTCGGTTGATAGCGTTGGTTGCCGCCTTCGTCTTGGTTGCGGCATTGCGTTCTGCTCCGTCCGCCTCCGTCCCCGCGTCGATTTCCGTCCCCGGATAGGGCGCGCCTGGCAGCGTTCTAAATGTAAATCTTGCCAATGGGACTAGCCGCAAAGGGCGGCGACGAGACTTCCCGTGCCTGCTGGCCGTGGAGGATTGAACAGCACTCGGAGCCTTGCTTCTTCTATTGGTGCTACGGGTCGGCGGCCGCCGCCGCCGCTGCTGTTCCTAACAGCTGCGGTTGGCCCCGCAGGCGGCATTCGCGGCCGATGACGACGAAGTCGACAACGATAACGGCAACAACAACAACAACAACAACAACGCCAACATCAACAACAACAGCAACAACAAAAGCGGCAACAACAACGACGACAACAGCGAGGGCGGCAATCTGGCAACCGCCCGCAACTGGCGTTCGCTAGGATTTCGGCTTCGAATGCCCCTTTGTCGTGTGCGTGCACGACCCTCATCGTCCTTCCTCCCTCCCTGCCTCCGTTTGCCCGCAAGTAACTCTTTGCGAGACCCCGCGCCGCCCCCCCCCCCCCCCTCCCCCCGCCCCACCTTGTAGTCGACCCTAACGGACGTTCTGGCTAGCCTGTGCCTATAACTCTTGGGGCGCGCTGTCTGTCTCTCTCTCTCACACACACACAAACGCAACCCATTTTCCCTCTCTTTTTAGGAGTAAGCCATTTGTAGTCACAGTAGACAAAGCACTCAAGCAGCACTAGCAATGGCAGCGGAGTCGTTTCTGGCGAGGACAACAACAACAACAACAACAACAACAACACAACAATAACAACCACCATATGCCCCCCCCTCCCCCCCATTAACAATACCAGCAATAAGTACAGCAACTAAACACCACGGTAACCACGCTAACGACACAACAGCAATAGAGATGCAAAAGTAGCAAGAGAAAGCAGGGAAGCAGAAAACATGAACGAAAGAAGGAAGAGAACCAAAAGAACGCCTCAATCTCGGCGTCCGAAGTCGTCGGTTGTTGCCTGCTGCCCATTGCAGCCGTTTCCGAGCCGATGCTCTGTTCGTCTATCTGCCTGCCTGTCTGCCTGTATTCTTGTCTGCTGGTTAACGTCCGTTTATTGCGGTCCATAGCGCCACGTTAAACGTCGCAGTCACCATTCGGCGGCTGACTAATCAACGGCTGATGCGCATGCCAACTTTGCTCCTCTGCTGTTCCTGTGCTATCCTCGCCTGCTTCTGGAACGTGAATAGCGTGGTTTCCTTTCGCGGCGTTCGGTAGTCGAACGGGACCGTAGCCAGCCCGAAGGCTGCGGCCTATGTCGGTCGGTCTGTCTATCTGTTTGCCTGTCCGTCAGTTTTTCCTTCTGTTAAGCTGAAAGAGCAGACCGCGAACAACGACGACTTCGCAGGCTGCGACTTACTGTAGAACGGCATCCGGACAATAATAACAAACAGATGTGAAATAAAAACCGCCGCGCTGTGTACTAAGCACCTACTTTTACTACTACTACTACTACTACTATTTTTAACTAATAATGAATATATGTTACAACCATGTTCATCGGAACTACTTTCGTTTTACTTCGCTGTCTACTACTACCACTACTAGTACCGCTACTTCCAATAAGACGTCTACGACTGCCGCCTCTTTGCGGAGGAGCAGGATGGGAAAATGCTAGTTATGTAAGATCGATCCAGAAAGAACCAGCTTTCTCCTGTTACAATGTCCGGTTCCGGGACATTCTGGGCTGCTGGACTTCTTCTTGCTTCCTCCAAGACCCCCCATATTCACTGGACGTAATTCGTTTCTCGGAGGAATATGCAGTAATAGTGAAGAGAGTTACGCAATCTTCACTATTACTGCTCTAGCCACTGCTGCTGCTGCCAATACTACAGTTGCTATTTATACCATAACGAGTACTGTATAGGATGCTGCTCCCGTAGGTTATGCTGCTGGTTGAAATCACTGGTTAAATCAGCTATGAACACGAAACAATGAAAACATGTTGAGCTTGGAGCAACAGAAACAAAAAAGTAATGCGAAAGGCCTTGTTAAGCCGTGTAGTGAATGGAATATTAGACGACGAAGCGGACAATGACGCCGCCGCCACTGCCGCTTATACAGAGTAAAGCCAACGAAGACAATATAGCATAAAATCAACTTTATTGTCACATTACTACGCAAGAAAGAAGAAAAAATAGAGTCGGCCGACGACTTTAGCAAGACTATTCCCCCGTGAAAAAAGGTCGTCACTCACCTAGACGAAAAGCGGAATCAGGCAACGTCAGTGATGAAGAACACGGTGGCATCCATTTGCGCAGCATGGCGTTCAGCTTCAGAAGTTGCAGTCAGCGGTGACACGCTGACGTATTTTCTCTCCATGAATATTTCCCCTACACAAACCTTGCAGAGAAGAAAAACGTTGTAAGCCCTGCGCAGATTGCATAAAGACAGAGCTAAACTTCACTTACGTCTAGATGTGTCAGCAGATAAAGAGAAAAACCTCGCCATCTGCTGGAACGCGGTCGGCTGCCTCCTTTATGCCGGCACTGAAAAAAACATATATATATATGTATGTATATATATATATATATATATCAGGATGTTGCAAAAGTCAGACGTCTGCATACGACTCGACGGGAATCGATGAAATGTGACTGCTGGAATCCGCCAAAATCCCTGGACCACCGCCATCGCCACCACCACCACCACCACCACCACCAGCATTGGAATAAAATATGGCTTTTATGCGGAGCATTCGCTACCTGCTTGTGTCGACGGTGCTTGTGCCAAAGGTCTTCCTTCTCACCAACGCACCGGGCGAGATTGCGAAATGCAGACCCGACGCATACCTAAGCCATGTACGTTCATACGCATGTAGGTATGACGTCTATCTATCTCTGTGCGCATATGTACCAACAACGTATGCCCTTCTTCTCGGAGTGTCATCAGAACAGGTCGTCCGTCGACCGGGCAGAGGATGGTGTCGTTCACATATCACACTGTTCAGGCGGCATCAGGTGTCGGTGACGGGAACCGTTGCACGACCGCTCGCATTGTTTTCCTGCGTTGCACGTGGCAGCAGCAGCAGCAGCACGAGCAACAGCAGCAACAACGGCAGGGTGGTGGTAGCAGTGTAAATGCCGGTATGTATTTCAGTCGACAAAATTCACCGTATTGCCATCTCGTACTCGTGGCTGTCAATAGTCGCACCACATGATATATTGTACAGCGCAACCGCCCGCAGCGTACCTCCCAACCCCAAACGTTCTGCCCCCCCCCCCCCCCGGGGCCACTGCCCGCGTCGGCGGCTTTACGTGACTGGTCGTATGGGCCGGCCAGGTGCGCGGAGAACCGGTGAACCTCTAGCGTTTTGGGGGCCTGTCGTCTTTAGCTTTAGCGAGCTGGAAATAGCGAGACGGGAAATAGCCGTATGCGACTGACATTAAATGGAGGGGCATATGGGTGAATGGACAGACGGACGACGAAGAAAAAAGGAAGCAGAGAGAACAAACTCGCGACGGATGGGACCCGGTCTATCTACTGCTAGTATTACGGCTGTTATGACTGTTGGTACTGCTGAGCACACGATGATACCCGCGGGACAGATACGTCAGTCAGCAAGTCTGTCAGTAAGCAGAGCTGTGCTGGAAAGAAGTTTTGGAACTAACGAATCGCGGCTGGCGGCACGCGCGCAATTCACCATTCGTGTCTGCACTGTCCCCCACGCTGGCACGTCTCCGTAGGAGTAGCTCGGCTCCACTAGCCATCTGCCTAAAGCTGCTGCAGAAGCCGTACTGGTTGTTCCAACTGTAGTAGTCGTAATAGTTCTTGTAGTTCATGGGGTGGCGGGGGTAGTTGTTGTGGCTGTAGTAGTGGTAGTAGAATTAAAACATTTTTTAAGGAGGTTGTTTTTAATTCGAGACTATCCTCCGTCCCCTACGAGCTTGGAACTTAACCTGAGGTATACATATCTTTAATGCACCGAGGGCCGGACATGTTAAGATATCTAGGGTTTCCCCAACAGTCCTTGTGGCAGCATGGCCGCTGACTCTCAGCAGTATGGTTTATCATCTATTCTCAATGAGCATCGCTCAAAGCAAATTCGATCAACAACAGCAGGGATCGAACCGGCGACAGCCCGGTAGATGACAACCATGACTAACTAGCGCACTAGTCCCCTAGACCACGCCGCCACAGTAGTGGTAGTAGAAGTAGTAGAAATAGCCGTTCTAGAGGTCGTATGGTAGTACGAGCCCTGCATGTGGGCGTGTGTATCCTGTTCAGCGGGGCTGGTATGCACGCCAACTGACGTCTATGTACGCATACATGTTAGTTCATCGCCCTGAACATGAACATGGAACACCTAGCTTTTCCACAACTTGCTCGCGCTAACTAGCATGCCTATGCTACAATAGCATTGTCAAGGCGGTTGTTCCTTTTCTTGATCATCTTCTTTTCTTGCCGTTATCGTCGTATCGTCTTTTCCGTATTCTTCATCTTGCGTCCATCTGCTGCGTCGCGAACGACCTGTCGCCTGGAAGAGCAGGAAAAGCAGAAAGAAAAATATACAAATGCGGGAGAAGGACGTGCGTTGTGCACTGTACGACGATGAAGCTCAAACCTTCTAAGCCAGCATACGTCGTTCGCATGCTTACCGTCGTTGTTGTTGTCGTCGTCGTTGTCCTGGTATCGTGTCGTCGTCGTTGTCCTGGTGTGGCGGTAACAGCATCGACGACAACGGCAGTGGCTTTGCGTCTGATGTCAGGACGGCGACGTTGACGGCGACGCCATATGGGCGTGTATCATCAACTTCGCAGAAGTCGGGGGAGCCGGCGCACGCTCTGCGTCGACGACTCGCCATTGTTTCACCTCGGGTGACTAGGCTGACTTAGTCGCTGATCATGCTGTGTGTGTGTGTGTGTGTGTGGCTGACGGTGATGACGACGCCGCCGATGACAAGGGTGCTGCTGCTGCTGGTGATGATGATATGGTGATGATTATGACAGTGCTTCGAATGGTGGACGATGAAGACGGAAGGAGGATGCTTGTGAATGAGGACACACTTAAGAGGAAATGGGATGGGGCAGCCGGGGCGAGCTATGGCCCGGACATGCGGGACATCCCGCGGCCTGTTGCTAAGAGCAACGACGGCCAAGTGCGGCCTGTGCCACACACTCCACAGCTTCCACGGTTTCCACGGCCTGCTGCTGCGTGTGTGTCTGTATGTATGTATAGATGTATGGATGCGAGTGGCGTCGCCGGCATTGACCGGCGTTTACTCACTCGTCACGACAGGACAGAGGCGTTGATGATGGCGGCAGCGGAAACACCCCCTAACCCAGAAGTCAGCGATCTATTCATCCAGCAGCAGCAGCAACAACAGAAGAGGTGGGGAATGAGATACAAAGAGAAAGAGAGAGAGAAATGCTTACAAGTGGCTGCAGCAGTAGCAAGCTCTCTTGACTAGCTAATGTATTCAATAGATGATCCAACCCGCCGGAAAGTTTTCCTCTTAGGGTGGCCTGGTGGCAGTCATACTCGGCACGCTAGGTCCCCCCCTCCCGCCTGAGGTCTGCGCCGCTGTCCCCACTTGCGAACACTTTATGCTCCTTAACTCTTCATCTTGCTGCCCCATATATATATATATATATATTTTTAGTACACACAGCCCTTAGGCGCGGCGCAGCATGATCTGCATCTAAAACCAGCACTAAACAACTAAAAATCTGTTCTGCGCCAAAATCTGCTTTGCAGAAATACAACACACAATTCATCTGCCTAAACAAACACACAAGGGCGCTTCCGGATCCATACGTATTTATGTTCGATAGTTTTCGATTTCAATTATTTTTGATTGGCGTGACGACGTTCTGAGGAAACGTTCAAAACGGCATGCCCCACAATGCTTTTCGGTAAATAGGAGTTTCCAAAAGGCATAAAACAGTACGTTCGGTTATATGCCACCATTAGTAGGGTGGTAAAAATAAATCTTTTGTCAGTTTCCATATTGGAAAAAAAAATTTGCTAGCTAAGCCAGTACCCCTCAACACCGTTTCATGGATTTGGATTCATAGTGGCCTCCTCCGGAACGATGCTTGTTAGCATAGCAAAACAAAGAGCTACACGCGATGGTGAATGCTGGGCATATGGCACCACGAAGCCGTTCACATGGATAACAACTCTATTTTAATAGTAAATATCGTTTTTCCCGGAGAAGGCGGGTAATCACGTAGAATCATTTATGGCAGTGAACTATACCACACACACACACACTATGATGCAGGTTGCAATCAAGCCAGTTCAAGCAGCAACCTGTCTCGACAAGCTAAAATCAATAAAAATCATGTCAGCTGAGTAAAACGATACGACAGACAACAGAGCGGAAGCCGATCGCGCATGTAAACAGCACCAGCAAAACATTTGGCTCTTACTCGAGAAAGCTGTACATGCCGAACCCACAGGAAGAAGGATTCCTCGTACTGTGTAAAGCATATGCAAATCAATCGTAGATTACAACGGGGATTGTAGATTAGCACTGTTGGTGATGGCGTCCCCGAAAGATGCGTATGGACGTAGCGAAGCGCAGTTCTTTCAGCGTGAATTAGACCTCCCTCCAATACTGTGCGCGTCAGATTGAGGGTTGCTTCGATTCTTCAGTCGTACGTTCGTTTGTAGTAACTGCGACGACACGCTGCCGACACGCGTACTGAATGCATCATGAATGAATCTGTGGTTCATCCATGAGGCTGCATGAATATTCAAGTTTGTGCACCCATTTGCATCGATATCTAGCCTCTCTTCTGATTCCTAGGCGGCTCCATTTGACCCGTTTCGTTCCTCACTCCCTTCCCTTCCTATCTTGCGTGGCTCTATCGGGCCGTACACTCTCTGAACTTGCGCAAGCACGCCAAAGGTCAAGGCACGCATGTATTCAATACGCTTTCGTAGGTCGACTTCGCCCAGCACTAGCTCTCATATTGAAGGTCCTGACATAGAAGATTGCAACTGTCGTACGAATGAGCTTGAGTGTTTCGAGAACAACACCTGCATCTTAAGTGTAGATAGACAGCTATTGCCAGCCACTGGCGTTTTCATTGATCGGTCCCGTTGCCTGGCAGGACAAAGGGCTAATTCTACCAACCAGGCGTATGTAAACCTATGTTCAAAAAAGCGGGAAATAGTAGTAGAACAGACAAGTACTGGCGACCTGACTAACCGCCTTCTTCCTTATATTTGTGCTTACAGAAAAATGGATATATGAACCTAACACGAATTGATCCCGGGTGTCTTGTCATCGTATCACGGGTAAGTAGTTTAACCTATAGCTAGAGTCTTATACAAGTACGCATGATGGAGCTTCACTAAAAAGCAGCGCCTATCCATTTGGATATGCTTACGTATTATCTTGTAACTCTTCTGTAAGCTTGCAGGTTTTCTTTGGTTAACTAGTTATTTAGACTTGTTTGCTACCAAAACAGTAGCAGAAATAAATGCGGAAATTGTTTGGCTCAAGAAACCTAACACAATCGCTCGTCTAAGTAAAATTAGGCGGTGGATTGCTACTATACTTTTGGTAGTCATACACACGGATAAACAGTGTCGTCCTCAACTGACGCAATCCACCCAAACCATTTGAGCAGCGATACCCGCTAGGGCGTCTCTTGGCGTCATAGTACCCAACCGGGTTTCACAGTTCCACATCATCTTACACTCATAACTGATTATTATTATTATTATTATTATTATTATTATTATTATTATTATTATTATTATTATTATTATTATTATTATTATTATTATTATTATTATTATTATTATTATTATTATTATTATTATTATTCCAGGCGGCGTCGGTCGCACGCAGTTTAGTAATGTTGCACTCCAGTACAGTCGGCTCGGTGGGCGATCGGTCGGTCGTCTGTACGACGTAGCCGAGCCTCAACCCAGCCAGTGACCGACCAAGGCGTCGTCCTCGGCGTCGTGTTCACTTTTTTTCCGCTCTTCCTCGTAATGGAATTTTCTATTGATGCTCACAGGGGGCGAGGCGGGGGGCGAAGCGGGGGGGGGGAGGGGGGTGAGGGATCAATGTGTGCCCTGCCCTTTTTGGCCTGCCAGGCCTGCGGTGGGCGAAGGAGACACGCTTTTTGCAGTTGAGCAGCCAGCGCAATGTCAAGAGCCTGGTCGTAAATGTTAGCTGAGCAAACCCCCCGTCGATCGCATCGTTAGACCTTCTCTAGTCCGACAGCCGCCAAACTCTGCCATAGGCCGATCCTGCTGCCCCAGGAGAGGGGCCGCAAACACGGCCATGTCAGTATACTATATATACATAACCTCTCTGTTTGTTTCGGCAAGCAGCAGCAGCAGCCGCCGCCTCGTCTATGTATGTGCCCTATTACAGCGTTCGTCTATGACTGTGCGCAGACAAAGCGAAAAGCGGCGGTCGAGTCGGGTGCGTAGTAGTTGCCCTATGGCTCGTATAGCGTGCGTTAGGATTGCCCTTGACTAACGCTGATATACGTCGCCTGTGTGTGTGTATATATATATATATATATATATATATATATATATATATATATATATATTCATCGTTATTTCTTCGCAAAACGAAAGAATCGATGCGCTATTTGGAAAGAAACCGGTACGGGAAGTAACGTTGAATCAAAAGGGGCTGCACACAGTAGGGAGGTAAGGCAAATGTATTTCTGGGGTTATTTGTCATTCCCTCGATCAAGTCTCACAGCTTTGAAGGGCCGCGCTCCTCCTGCCCTTGATCGATTTATAGCAAATCGTCCACAATTGCTATCGAACATTATCACCGCCTGGGGCGGACATGACCTATAGACCTTTTCTGCAGGATAGACTCCAATTTTTCTTTACCTCTCTTGGTATATATGGTGCTCGCAAAATAGTCTGAGAGCTGTAAAATGCCATAAAAACTAGAGCGTCTAAAATATTTTCATTATTTTATTACCACTAGATAATGACCGTAGTGGAGTAGTAATCATTTTGTCTATACAAGCTGTATACCAGAAGTCAATTGTTTAGCACCTATCCACATGAATCATGCCAAATTACATTCATGTACGCTTCAATTTTGGTATTTAGTTGAATAGTGGTCATGTCATTATTATCTCTTCAAAAAATCTCACAAGGAAAATAAAATAGAACAGAAAATACCAGACTAAGGTGCGCGAAAGGTCCGATTGTTGGGCACATCGTCAAACAAAGGTTTTTGAACATTGCGCAAGTTCACGAATGATATTCCCACAAGCCGGTGACGTCTACAGTAATATGCAGGAAGAGCTCGCCAGTATGCTTGTACAGCTTGTTTCCCCCTTTCTATGATAAATGTTCACAATCTCAACGCGTTCGTTCATTAATGCTGTAACACTCCATCTTGGATTTAGCAGCCTTATTCTGTTCTGTTTTCAAAAAGATAAGATTGCGAAATCTTTTGAAAAATATCAGATGATTATTTTGAAATCCTATATACATATACATACACCCTATATATATATATATATATATATATATATATATATATATATATATATATATATATATATATATATTATATATATTACTTTAGTCAGTTAGAACTTTCTGTTGGATTTCTCAAACAATCCAAAAAAAGATATTACATTTACAGTATACTTTAGTTAATAATATCCACACTATATTTTGCTAAAATTGGTGTCCAGCAATATCTGCATAAAGAAATTATATTATTCCAGAACTCAATATTTTGCGATTCAAAAAGTCGTTTTTGCTCTTCTCTAATCATTTTTAATGTTATGCTCTAAAAAATGTGTGTCAGTAATAGTCTAGAAAGTAAAGACCAGGTTCGTAAAATACGGCAGAATATCCCAACAAGTATACTGTTTCATCGTAAAGACCTGTTTTCAGCAACGTGGGCTTCGGCCATAGCCTTTTGCGGCTAGCGTTATTTATTTTGTTTGCTGTGTCATCATGTTGTATTCGGTTTATGCGAACCATTTGGTAATCATAGGTCGGCGCCTTTCACATAGCAATAGCTAGGGTGAAAATGAACTAATCCAAGTAATGCGGTTACGACGCGGTCGATACAAGACGGCAATGTGTGCCGTATTGTCGTCGACCTTTAAATTTGCAATACAATCTACGACACAAAAGATCTCGTTCGTATCTATCGTGAAAGGCCAATCTATCGTGAAAGGCCAATCGGTTCTTTCTCGATCAGTCGCGTTAATATATCCATCAAAAACATACCGAATTACCCCGCATTGCAGTAGAATCGTATGCAGTGGCAGACCCGGAGACACCGAGGGTTTGTAAATGTCATTACGCAAAGCACAGCGCCACTGAAAGCAAGATTCGACCAATATGAGTTGATTTTCTAAAGAAGCAGACTCTAATAATAGCAGACGACCCTATGTGAAAACACTCACTCTCTCGCTCGCCTCCACTAGGATACGCTGAATAGAGTGGAGCACACTAATCCACAGAACTTTATGGCTGACCCTATACATATGGATTTACACAGATTTGTTTAGATTACTTGATTTTTCTATTTCTTTCGCTATGCTCATATGTATACAAATACACATACACACCTAAAACACCACAACATTCATTGTGTCTTCTAACTTGAGCGAAGGCTTGCAAAGCTCGTCGGTTCACTGATGTCAGTTATTGTCATTTTATGGTTTGTGTTGTGCGATTAGCGTTAGCCCATTTATTAGCGAAGTACGTTGAACTATTACCTAGGTAATATGGCCCTATTGTACACGGCTTCCGAGCGAGAATGTTTGTTTTCCAGACTTTTTGTCGCAAACAGCGGTGACTGTGTTGTTGCTCTGACAGCGGACACGAATATAGAAACGGCAATATTGCAACAGAAACTCTGCGCATCCCATCTGGCTCATTGCGGTCTGCTTGGCCTGGTTGTGACATGGCAGTGGTCAGCGCCATGCGACTGTGATACAGCAGCATCAAGGACTAGAGCGACATTAAAAAATGCTGATGATAACAAACGAAATTTAAACAGCTATAATTATATAAACAATTTATAGAACTACAGTAAGAACTAAAAGCTACACAAAGCTTGGCAAAACAATCATGACTAAAATATGTACCAACAAGCAGCAAAAAATGCCAGTCATTTGTTAACTGGCGTTTGGTTGTGTCAGTAATATGGAACTGATACGTTACATATAACTGTACACCGACCATACGTAACCACTACTACATGGCACGATTGTGATTACGTATTCTGGGTTATGTAAATTATCGTGTCACACTGCCTACATCAATAGTACCTCGGCGCCTTGGTGTTCAAGTGTCTCCTGAGCGTGATTTCAGCCTTTATATAACACAATTAGTAAAATATTTTCTAGACCTAATTAACACAATTTTGGTTGTCTGATTGAATAAAAATCCAGATCTATATATTTAAGCCGATTATAGTTTCAAAACTGCTGCAGTGCTCTCTAGTCTGGGAACCGCATTTGAAGGAATACGTAAAACTACTCGAAAACGTGCAGTCGCATTTTATAGGAAGGCCTCATTGGAGATGTACCTAAAACCGCAAAGACGTTTATTTATATATAGGGGCAATAAACTATTTATCGACGAAGCGTTTCCGTGTTGAATTTTAGCCGGTATCCTTTGTAGCAAAAACTGCCATGCCCTTCTATCGCCGGTTGGAGCAGCGACTCTGGGTCCCAGCTTTGCCAGAAAATTCTTTGTGATTTTTCCCATTGGATTCAATGTCTCGAAGCCGATTGGTTGAACAATAAAGTTTTGCTTCAGTTAACTATATTTAGCCAATTTGCGAACTTTGGCAAGGCGAGCCGCTGCTCCGACCTCCCGGCTTGTGTGGCAAGCATTCGATGCGGCCAACGTGCAGGATACGGCCTTCACTCCACTCACTGGAACTAGAATAAGGCCGTCTGGGCGCAATTGGCTGTTGGCTGACAGACCGGCGATCCTCTTGCAAACAATGCTCTGCAATTTCATGCTCTTTCATAGACGACACCGGTAGATCACATATTGCACAGTTATGTTCAAAGCAGAGTGATTCAAACTGATTCCAAACGCAGACCGGAGGTGATGAGGAGTGTGGTAATGCCCAACATCATTTGCCGCTCATTAGATTGATCGCGGCTCTCAGTCAAGCCTGCTCCTTAATGTTATTCGCCTGGCACATCAGCTGCTCCTGAATTGACTTAACTACTTGCAAGACCAAAGCCGATGGTCAAATGCATTTAGGCAGTGGACCCCACTTTTCAGCGTTCAAGGAGAAAACCTGGTACTTAGCGTCCTTCAGCTTGAGTCCTGAGACCGCATCGAACTCTTTAACCTGGGAACTGTTTTTCTGAACCACCAGGGCGTCTTCGGTGAGAGTGCCGCCGTCTAGAAATTAGAGTCGATGTTCAGAAGAAAGGCATGTTTGAAGCTCATGAACAGCAACGCAAAATAAAGCGGGGCCACAAAGGTCACTCTGTTGAACACCGAGGCATGAGTCTCTTCCTCCTGCCAAATTTACTTGCTCGGAAGTCTGTACATCTTGTATACCAGCTGGTAAGATCATGGAAGGTGAGAGCGCACAGCATTAAACAGGTGGTCTCGTCTGAAATCTAGCTTGACGATCACCTTGTCTTGCACTCCTGTTGTGGTCAAGAAATGCCCGTCTTGCATGGACGGCCGCTTCTGCACCTCCCCTGATTCCGCAGCCGAGCTGATGCGGAGGACTATTGGGGGGACAATGTCCGGCATGCTCTTCCTGATTATGATTTTTCCGACTAAGCGGCGCAGTGTCAGGCCAATACGGCTATAGGTCTAATGCCACTATATTTTTGCGCAAGGCAATAAGCGAGCCGAAGACCCTCGGGGCTGCCGCCTGAGCTGTTGGGAGCGCTCCGGATGGCATTGACGACATCCATCGCAACCACGGTGATCTCATGTTATACGTAATCGCACTGTAAGCGTTATTGTGCGTTGTTGTCATTGCTGCTGCTGCTGCATCATTGTTGTACTTCTTTTTGTCGTTGGTGCTATTAATATTATTGTTGCTGCTGCTGCTAAGAGTGACGCAGCCGAGACTAGAAGCTATATATATATATAGGGCTATAGAGAATAGAAGCTATAGAGGAATTTTCGTAGACAAAGTTAGTAAGCGGGCTGGCCAGCCGGTCGGAGACAGCCGCGCGAACAACGGAGATGCAATTGCGGCGGGGGTACGGTGAGGGGGGACGTTGGCAAACGTTTGGCCCGCAACGAGTCGGAGAGTTCCGCCTGCTCGCGGGGGGGGGGCGGGGGGCAGTCGTCGGATAATATACGTATGGAGCCAGTCACTTGTGATGCCGTCTACTGTTGATGCAGCTGGCATCGCTGTTGTCCCCTGTGTTCGTCGTCGTCGCCGTTGTCAGCATCGTCTGTGTTTGGTCTGTCTTTGTGTCGGCCCACTCATGGGGCCGTGATACAGACGAAGCAATGCAACTCGCATTGATACCTTTTTCTTCTCCGCCTCCTTCTCCTTCGTCATCTTCTCCGTCGCCTGCTTCTTCTTGTTCTACTCTTTCGTTTTGCTCTGCTTTCTTTTCTGCTTCGTCGCTTGCGTCTACCTACTATGCGAGTTATCGACTCGACCAACGTTGCTAATACGACCACCACGACTGCTGCTGCTTCTGCTGCGACGACGACGACAGCTACTTCAGCCAGCACGATTTCGACCACTTCTTCCATCACCACTCTTCTGCTACTTTTATCGTCCGTTCGTCCGTATTGCTGGTCCCGTCGTCCGCATTGCTGGCCTCGTCGCCCGTCCTCTCTATTGCTGCTGCCGTCTTCCCAGGTCATCGCCGTCTCGGCGGGCCTCTTCTTCCGCCGCCGAGACTACTGTCCCTACCGCCTGCGACTGCCTACGGAGCTCCGCCGGTCGGCGATCGGCGTCCGAGGCCGGTTTCTTCTGGCGCGCGCTGAAGACTTCTTCCGTCTCGACTTCTACTCGATGTAGAAACCGCCGAGGTCTTCTCCTCAAACTCCTTCCTCTCGTATCGTAATGCTTTCTCTCTGCACCTCTCGTATCGTAATACCTTCTTTCTGCACCTCTTGTATCCTAATACTTTCTCTCTGCACCTCTCTGATCGTAATACTTTCTCTCTGCACCTCTCTGATTGTAATACTTTCTCTCTGCACCTCCCGTATCGTAATACTTTCTCTCTGCACCTCTCCTATCGAAATACTTTCTCTCTGCACCTCTCGCATCGTAATACTTTCTCTCTGCACCTCTTGTATCGTAATACTTTCTCTCTGCATTTCTCTCCCCTTTTCGGTTTCTCTCTCTGTCTCCCTTCTTCACTCGCGCGCTCTCTCTCTCTATCGCTATTGCATTATTTTGCTTTCGCCGAAGCCGATACACCATCTGCCCATATGTGCGTGTGCACGGTACGTTTCGGCTTCGGGGACACGTTCTTCTGGCAACATCAGACATCAATCGAGCCGGCCAAGGCGCTGCTTCTGCTGCTGTTTGTGCCACTGTCACTGCCGCCGCTCCGTCGAGGGTGTCGATATGGGCAAGACGAGTGCTGGCCGGGCAGTGGTGGGTGATGGGGTATCGATTGTGGGGACAGCAGCCGTATAGGTAGGTGTTCGGACTCTTCTGCTGCCGCCGCCGCCTCCCGCTAGTTCTAGCGTAGCCTAGCCCAGCACCGGAGTCCAACGGACGTTGCTGGTTTTGCTGCTGCTGCACACAGCCTCTGCCAAACGAAGTCAAACAAAGAACAAAAAGAAGAAAAGCACACCTGCCGCCATCTGACAGACAGATCGCCTAACAGAAGAGTAGAGCTGTCACTTCGTCGGGCCTCCTCGCCAACGGCCACCGCTCATACCGCTTGCGTTTCTCTGCATGCTCACCTCTCACCTCATTTGCTGCATCTTGGCAATCTACGTTGGGTCAGGCGTACAGAAGAGTTACTGGCGAAGCCGTGAAAATCACATACACTATAACAGCTACTGCTCTACCAACGACTAGTTAAGCTATGACTAATGCCATGTTGTCGTCCTCTTCTTCGGTTTTTTCTTATTCTGTTTCATATTGTTTTTGCTTTTAGTGCCGTTACCAGAACTGCAGACAGCCTAGACAAGCCACGATTTTAGATGTTTAGAATTATCCGTGCCGGGAAACACGGCAAGTCAAAAGTGTAAACCAACTACTTTTCCTTGTCTAGTCTAAAATTAATGATCTTGCTCTTCTTAAATGCTTACACAGCAATAGAAATAACAACGACATCAACAAGAATAACAATGGAAACAAGAGCATTAGAGCGTCGTTTTTGTCAAAAAGTTCTGATCTCTTAACGCGGCTAAAAGGGGGAACTAGAGAATGGACTCTATTGCAATGGCACAGTAGTGCTATTTGTCTGGAATTACAAAAACATGTTTAAGAAGGTTGTTTATAATTTTAAACTATACTCCGTCTCTGATGGACCGTGAATCACCATGAGGCATATCGTTTTCCCAACAGTCATTATGGCAGCATAGCCGCTGATTCTCAGCGCTATGGCTTATCATAGCATGGCTCGAAGACAATTCGATCAACAGGCATCACTTCGGTACCTGACAACGGTGACTGGCGCACTGGCTCCCTGGACCACTCTCTGTTATTGCAATAATGTAATTTCAATTATTTGTCTATCGATTGAATTACGTGAGATAAACTGACTCAAACAAAAACCATTCTACTCTACCTTCTTTTCTAAGAGAACCCTAAGTTTTATACGAGGAATCATCTGGCGTACTAGGCTTGCAGCGTCTTCTTGCCCGCAACGAAATGACACGCTGGGCATCCTACATAAAGGACGTAATATCACGTTAAATTAACTAGTAGAGTAAACTTTATAAGGTTTTAGGTCCGAATCGCCAGTAAATCCGAACATTTCTAATGCTTCCCAGGCTGCAATGTCCGAAGACTGTCCGTTTGCTCAGCAATAAGGTTCTTCATGCTTAAGACTGTTTCGGAGTTGATGTGTGATCTTGACAGAGTATGACATCACCTCACGCTGGCGAGTTTCAGCCAGTTTGAGAAGTGTGTTTCATTATATATGCAGCCAGTGTTTTGTTTGCGCTTGTCACGAGAAGCAAGCGTTGTGCACTTGCCTACAGAGGTATGCCAAGTACCATGCAGTGCAACGCGCCGCACTGGATATATATATATATATACATATGTATGTATATATATATATATATATATATATATATATATATACAAATACTGCTTGGTCCGAACGCCAGGGGCACCCAGGGTTTCAAACGCGAGAGGGCAAAATTCATGCGGTCATGATAACAGGTCATCGTCCTTTTTAAACAACGCCTGGACTTTGACATACAACGTGGAAACGCTGCCTCCGTTCGGGGCACACTCCTGATGTGGTCTCGCCCTGGCCTCATCGAAACGGACACGTGACAGTCACAATGCGCATTGGCTTAGTTAGTTGATGTGTGCAACATATACCTAATGTATTATACGGAAAATAAACTTTATAATATACAAATACTTATGTCTGTATATATGTCGCTTGTTTCTTGCGCTGTGTTGTCTCGCAGGACGCGGCCATCATCATTATCACAGTTCGTCGTGCTGCAATGGGCAAGGTGCGGTCGGATTGCGTGGTGTCACCACTGCTTTTACTCCACTGTGCTGCCACTGGGCGTTAGACGGGACGGCCCGCGATGGCCTGGCGCCACCACCACCAACACCTACAACAATCGTTGCACGTTCAGTCTCTGCTGGTCCTGGTGCTGCCCCTGCTGTTGTCGGTCCTACTTCTGCTACAGGCCATCGGGCTTCCTGTTGTGCCCGTCGCTGCCGCTGACGACGCTGCTGCTGTTACTGCTGCGTCTTCCCGCGACAGTGCAACGAGCTGGCTGGCCAGTAACAGCCGAGTTAGCAGCCGTCCTGGTCAGGGTAGTCGTAATCCTGCTCGCTATGGCGGCGCCTTCACAAGCAGTTCCACCGGCACCAGCAGCAGAAGAACCAGCGGTGGCAGCAACAGCAACATCAATGGCGGCAGGATCATGGCCCTGCCGCTGGTCGAAAACCCGCCCTCGGCGGCGGCGGCGGCTTCTTTCTCGTGCAAGCTGTCCGAGTACCAGTGCGACAATGGGCGGTGCATCGCCCTCAACAAGTTTTGCGACGGAACCGACGATTGTGGCGATACGTCCGATGAGCCTATCGGATGCACGAGTGAGTACGAACGCATTCAGCTGGCCGGAGAGGGAGGACTAAAACACGTGTTAGAGATGCACGTGTGTTATAGAAGGCTTTGTGTTGCATGGGGAGAGGGAAAGAGAGAGACAGAGAGAGAGAGACAGAGAAAGAGAGAAGGGGGGAGATAGAGGGGGGGAGAAATAGGCAGAGTAAGAAACATTACTGCCGATTGTCGTCAACTTAACACGTGTCTTTTGCGTGCCTTGCTATAATTTCTACGTTTACGTCTCTCTCTGTTTCTCTCTCTCTCGATATTTTTGTCTCAACTTAGCAAACGACTACTCAGTTGAAATTCGCCCCTTAGAATACTTAGTATCGCGGCGGTGCTGCCCCGTTGTCGATGGATAGTTCTTTGTTGCCACAAGATTGTTGCCGCTCTCTTGTCACCGACGACGACAGAGAACCGTCCCGCGGTCTCTCTGTTTTTATTTCCCCTTTTTATTCAAAATAATTGGAGTAGCTCGCTTCGTTTCGGCGCAGCGACCATAGTCGTAAACAATCGCCCCAGGCTTGGTCGCTAATTGCTTTCTTTGTACACGTGCTGAACGCGAACAACGTCACTTTGTTGCTGCCAGGTCAGCAACCTATCCTAACGCAAAATACAGCTATTCGAAGCGAGCCATATTTCCTGTCCTGTAATGTTTAAAAGCACAGTATGCTTGCTTTAGTTCGGCGTGGTGAATTCGCTGGTAAGGGATAGGTTAGCGAGATAGCGTGGAATAATACCTTTTGTGCTTCTGGCTTTTTATATCTTTTATCTCTCTCTCTCTGTATCTCCCTCTCGTCGCTCTTCTCTCTTGCTCTCCCAGCGCCCATAAGGGCTCCCTCGACGGCCATTTGTGTGCGTGATAGTTTGTGATGGGCGATAAGATTTGCACCCTCGACAGCTTATATCGCCTCTATACGCAGACGAAGCCTAACAACATTGCTTAGAAAACTGGTGCTTAGCAGCTCCCGACAGATCACATATGCAGTGTGTGCCGTTTATGGCGTAGCATGGTACGCCATGATGAGGCAGGTTAGAGGTGTTCATGCTGTACAGCCGAAGCTAACACAAATAAAAAAAAATTCTTCAGGATTTGTTGTAAACCGTTGTGAAAGCAGACGCCAGTTTTAATAAAACACCTGTCTGGCCAACAATATCTCGCTGCCCCTTTAATTTCCGACTGCCGCGCTAACGCTACCAATTTCTGTCTCTTTGTTTGTTACAGATTGCAATCGTACATTTTTTGGAGAACTGGGCACCAAGAACCCGATTCGAATCGCTGAGCCATTTCAACGCAACCTGCCCTTCGTGTGCACACTTCACTTTGTAGCGGCGGGGGCGGAATTCGGCGATATTGTTGAGCTGACCTTTCTCAACTTTCAAGTCGGCACCCTCGAGAGCGACAGGTAACGTAAACGCAACAAATAACCTCCTCTCGTTATTTACGAACCATTGAAGATGCTTCTGCTCACAGTTTATTAACTGAGAGTTGCCGTGCAAGCCATTAAGCAATACGGTTTGCCTTTGATGTATGTTACGACGACGGCGATAACGAATGCTTGCAAATAAAACAACCGACGTACACATTCTACTGACCAGCCTAAAGAGCAGATGTTACTATTATAGAGATGCAATTTGATTGCATTAGTTACAAAACAAACAGAATATAAATAATATTTGCCGCTGCCGCTACCGCCACGCATTGGAGTCCGTAACGTCATCTCTGGTTATGCAATACTGAATTGACTGAACTGATTCTATGTCGGATATCGCAGCTTAAACGCACCAGCTATCCTGCGCGTTTCTGTAGACAACCGCTCACTGTCACTGCCCGCTCTAGCTACTATTGATCCGCCGCCGATTAGACAGGAACTTCTTGATAACTCCCTGCAACGGAGCCGACTTTCGCATCTCGTCTCCACTGGATATGTATTCCGCTTTCACTGGCCAGCTTTTCGTTGTGTTTGTTGCGTGAGCAGCGGCAGGCAGTGGTACGAGGCTTTCATAAGGCATTAAGGGTATTATTGCGTCTGGCATTGTCCCATGGAACCAGTCACGCCACAGGGGAGTATCGAATTGTAGGTGATCTGCATCGTTTTCACGTGTTTCTCCAGCCTCTTCATTAACCCTAGCTCATTTTGCTTTCCCAAGCTCGGCTAACACGACCACTGTGTCAGTTTGTCTGCTGATTTGAGCAGACAAAATAGATAAAGAGCCATGTAATATTGTCAGCGTCGTTGCACCAGTAGTAACGCGTCGTAGTAATGCCTACTGCGGCACTCGAGTTGCATTGCGTTGCAGCGCTGCATGGCTACACAGCTCAGAGTCTATCGGGCCGTAGGAGAAGGTAAGCGGTCCAGCGCTACAGGGTCCGCCTACAAGGGTGAAGGGCGTCTGTGAAGATGAGAACAAAAAGACGCGCGTAGGTAGTGAAAGTGCAATGTTGTAGTGCCGACGAGTACTTTGTGGAAGGAGATGTAGGTGACACGGCAGAGCCCCCCGCCTTCTTCCCTGGCCTACCGCAATCCGCGCGGAGGGCGGTAGAGCCGTGTCTGAGAACTAAGACAGGGGACCAACCAGATTGAGCTAGACGTGAGACCAGACTGGCAAGGCTACCGCCACAACGCTACACTAGCTGCTCTGCTAGCAAGAGCTCGTTTATTTCCCCACTTGCACAGCAAGTCGGAGTCGCGCAGGCCACTCGCTCTGATCCGCGTGTATTATTAACGCACGACTAATTTTGCAAATCCAGAGCCCTCTGCTTATTCTGCGGCGATAGCAATCAATTCGTCGGCAAGCGATTGACACTTTGTCGGCAGTTCGTCCTTCTTCTGCGTGCGTGCTTGCATGTATGCATCATCATCAGCAGCTCGAGCGTAAGGCGGCGTCTCATTGTTGTTTGATTGACTGTCAGCCACCTACGCTGTAACATAGCTACGTAGGTACGTGATTATCAGCGAATAATGTGTGTGATCTGTATGTATCTGTGGATATACCGACCGACGCGCTCAACACGGCAAAAGAAAGATATCTGCCTAAAGTGACGCTAGTGATAGGATGCATGCCCGGCGCTGAGTTTCGTTTGACTTCATGTTCAAATGAAGCCACGCAACTCAGTGCCGGTTGGTTAGGTGCTTGCCATGGGCGTTTGCACTGCAACGTGGGACAGCCGTAGCACTTACACTGCGTTGTTCTCGCGCGTGTTGAAAGTACGTCAGAACAGGCTGCGGATTCGCCTTGTTCCGCTCACTCAGCGGCGGCCGCGGCAGCAGCAGCAAGCGCTGAGTTTACGGTAGTATGGAGCTGGGAGAGCCGTCGAAATTTGCGGTTGAAGCAGCAGCAGCAGAATCCAGCTGAAACAAATCGTCGCCAGCAATGCCGCGCACTTTCTGCAAGTCTACGTACGCTGATTGTGTACAAGTGTCGCGGGCCGCCCCGTGCGGGGGCAATGGTGCAAATCCCCGTAGACCTATTCCCTTTATGCAATTTCTGCTCCACCTTGTCTGGTTTCGGATGTTGAACTCGCTTCGAACCAGCCGAGTACAAGTCGTCGTAGCAGAATGACGGTTGAGTATGCAACAGAAGGCTGCTAGCTGGCGCCTGCTCGGCTGGGGGGGGGGCATCTTATGATCCCCCTATCGCGTGTTCACGCATTCTTATTATTCGTCGTCGCTGGTCGGTCTGTGAGAGTTTCTAATCAGCGCCGCATTGTTATGCGGTGTTAGCCCATCCCACGGCTCGGGGCAGCGCAACTGGAAGGCTGGCGAATGCCTACAATTGGCCCCGTTCGTGCCCTAACCACCCGTTTTTGTGTACCGGCCTGCCGAGATGGTGGGTGGGAGGTGGGGTTATTGTGTCGATAATGGTCGCTTCTCGAAGACACGATTCTGCTCGAATCGCGGCCGGGCTGTCTGGTCGCAATTGATTTCGAAGTGCGGCCTCGCTCGCCCTCGTCACCACCATCATCATCGCCAGTTTTATCATCATTGCTATCGTCCCGAGAAGGCCTAGCGATGCGGCCTAGGCTCGGACATGTCTGACACAGTTCTAACACGGCAAATGCTTCTGACGCCGCGGCTCTGCTGCGGAGATAAACAGCCGGCGAAGCGGAGATGCAATATGGACAACGTTTTCGCAAGCGGACAGGCACAACTCTACTAGTCTATCGACCCACCTACCTGTCTGTTTGTCCATCTGCCTGCCTGCGGATCGATCTATGCAGGACTGCTGCTGCGATGTAGAACGCTATACATATCTGCGTCGACGCGCAGATTCTGTCGTTTCGACAGCGTCTCCTCTCTACTGGGCTGGGCGGCAAGAGTTTGGACGCTCCAGTAGCAGCCTAGGGCCGTTCTAGCAGGCCGGCTTACGGGAGTTACCGTCGTCATCCATCGGTTGCTGCGTTCGTGCTCGATGGTAGTTCGCCCCGCTCACCGGCTTCCATTGCCGGAGCGCGCCGGCCCGCTTTGCTAATGAGTGAGCCACATTTCTCGTATCCCGAGCCGCCGGTGTCTGTGGGCTTCAGCTTCATCATTATCATCATCATATTTTTCTTCCTTTTCCCTTTCTTTTTCTTCTTCTTCTTCTTCTTCTTCGTCTTCTCCGTCTTCTGATTTTTCTTTATGTTTCGTTTCGTTATTCTCCTCGCTGTCGACTTTCGGCGAATGCTAATCATCGTACGATTTCTCCCCGATAAACTATCGACTACTGCAATTCCGCGCGTTTCGATTTTGACCCACTCTCTAGCTCTCATTCGGCACTGGCTCACTGAGTTACACCCACCACCGACCAAGACAGAGACACGCAGCCAGACAGATATAGAGACAAACAGGCAGACGGACACACAGAAAAACAGAGAGACAGATAGAGAGACAGATCGACAAAAAACCTACCTACACGGCTCTCTACATACACAGGCGTGCCGGAGTGACGGAGAGCTGACTTTGGTCGGCCGAGTTTGGCCACTGCCACCTCCGCCGTCAATGACGTCGACGACGACGACGACGTCGACGTCGTTGGAGGCAGCGGCCAGAAGCCCGCTGGACTGCTCGCGCTACTGTCCGCGTACTGCTCTCGCAGCTGCTCTCGGACGGAGTGCGGCAGACGTGACCGACATTTTGCCGGCGAAAAATGAACATACGTGTCCCACCTGCTAAGGCGGCTTCCAGTTGTTCCTCGGCTGTAGGCGGCGGCCGACGGGTGCCCATTACTGGCCGTTACCGATGCCGTCGCACTGCTACGAGCGACTGATGCTGCTGCTGCTACTGCAGTGGTGAGCTGTGGCAATGCGCCACTAGCTCGTTTTCCACACTTTGACGGCCGCCATCATCATCATCATCATCATCGTTGTTGTTGTTGTTGTTGTTGTTGTTGTTGTTGTTGTTGTTGTTGTTGTTGTTGTTGTTGTTGTTGTTGTTGTTGTTGTTGTTGTTGTTGTTGTTGCTATTGTTGTTGTTGTCATTGTCGTCGTCGTCGTTGTTGTTGTTATCGTTGTTGTTGTTGCTGTTGCCATTGCTGTTGTTGTTGCTGTTGTTGTTGTTGTTGCTATTGTTGTTGTTGTTTTCTTCGTCCGTTGTCAACGTTGGAAGTTTCTCTTGTTCGTATGGGCCCCCTACTACCACCACCACCACCACCACCACACATCATCACATTGGCGAAAAAGCCAATTTCCACATTTTCGGCCAGGTTCAGCAAAACACTACAACGAACAGGATATTTTTGTGTATCTGTTTGGCTTAGCGTTGATGGCATGTTTTCCGCTACTTAAGTCTAGATTATACTCTCTCTATGCATTGAGAGTAAAATCTAGAGCGTGTCAAACCTTTAACACGCGTACTACAAATACACCAAGGCTGTTTATATATGATGACGGCACCTTGCCTGTGTGCGGGTACAATATTTAGCTAACAAGGTAGTAGCAAACGCTCATCTCCAAAAGATACGCTCCGATTTTTATCTGTTGTCGGATCAGTTCGGATTGAAACTGTCCGGACTGTGAACTCACTCGTATTAAATCGCAATGGGTCTTTCATGACGTTTTTCTGGCATTGTTGCTTTCCAAACCTAAATGTTGTATGGCTTTATACAATACACAGCGTAAACATCTATATATATATATATATATATATATATATATATATATATGCTTAAGCAACGGGCTTCAATGGACTGCTAGAGCTGGACACTTTAGTTAGACGGTCTCCTTGTCTGTTACCTCGTGCGGCTGGCTGTTCGTGTTGTGTAGTTCCCACGCAGACTGCGTTCGCCATTCGTGAGCTTGCGAGTTCAGCCGAGTCGCCGCTCATGTAGGCGATTGGATAAACCAATTGTCGCCGAATAAAACATTTGTTGTGCATTGAAAAACATTGTGTGTGGGTGAGCAGAGAGAGAAAGAGAGAGAGAGCCAGAGAGTGAGATCTCACCGCCAACCTTTACCTCCTCGTCCCCCGCTGTAATTCCCTTCGCCCCCCGCTGTCGTGTAAGGAAGGGCCTTAGGGTCGGGAGATGAGTTGGGTTTTTAGGCGGCACTTCGCATCCTTGATGCTCAGTCGCCTTTTGTGGGCTTCGGGCCCCGACGCTGTCTCTCGTGTTTTGTTGTTTTCGTACCATGAAATCGTCCTCTTCGTCTGGTCGTGTGGCGGCCGGCTCTACGGGGCAGCGATGGCGTTGGCAGAAGCAGCACCAGCAGCAGCAAATCGTTACGGGAAGTATGTCGTTTAGAGACCATTCCGACCCCAACGTAGAAGCGGCAGAAGATGTAGTGGGTGAATGTTGGTGCTTGCACAAACGGCCCAAGCATGCACATGACAAAGGACCATACCGTGCAGCAGGCCTAGCCGAATGAGGGTTAAAGTTGCTGAGGATCGCTGAGTAAGGCTAGTACTACCCTCAGTAGCAGCAACAGCAACACTGCTTAGAACAACAACAACAGCCACAACCACAACGCCAACAGCAACAGCAACAACAACAACACTAGCAGCAATAGCGACAACGGCGACAAGAAAAAACGAACATCGAATAAGGTTGTGGCCAACGGAGTAGACGTCCTGTCGCGGTAGCCGCGGTAGTTACAGGACGATTCCAGCCCCTTTATGCTCCCGGAGCACTGGATGAACGCCGCCGTGGGGCTGGTGCATAGCGAACACAGCAGTTGCCTGCTGCCGTCATCTTCTATGCAAGCCCTGACCTCTTCCGCCTTCATCTGTCCCCACAGACTCACCCACTGTTCTATGAGCAGTCCCGCCAGCCCAGTCATAGCTCGCCATAGGCCGAAAGGGTGGCGGCAAAATATGAGCGCATACGAAGCGAGACACGCTGGAACAGTTGCAACAAGCGGTCCGCCCAATCGCGAATTCTACTAACGCTGTGCAGTGGAATGTGGGTGATTTTTTTGTTCGGTAGCCGTGGCTGCATACACTTAATCATCGAAGTATAAATGTACAACATGCGGAACATGTGAAAGTTTGCCAACGGCCTTGCATCACATACGACGAATATTTTATTTACCCGCACAGCGAATAGGGTGTTTTCTGTGACACTTGAAAGCGCAGTCACAAGGCACAGTGCGCATCTTGTGCCTAGGCTGCACTGCTGCGACTGACTTGCGTTAAAAGCAAAAGGAAACGTTGTTGTAAAAAAAGAGCCAATTTTGTTCGCTACCAGTAGATTCGTCAGGTGCGAATAGCTCGATAATATGCATGATTTGAGATTCTGAGTTAGGAGGCCTGGAGCATTGCAGCGTTAACTTTGACTATTGCCATTACCGTAGTATCACGTTGCGTCGTGTCGCGTCCTGCAAGTGCAACTGGAAGTTCGTTCACGCGGCACAGCGGCACAATGGCTTAAATGTGGCCGACTGGATCCTAAACTTCTCGTCGGTGCTGTTAGTCGAGAAGAAGGAAGCAGACGAAACGTCGCGCGGGCAAATAGGGGCGCCAAACCAAAGTATTTGCTTCGGCGCTCTGTAAGGATCGAAAGATCTATCGTCTATCGAGTTGGGTCTGTGTGGGGTGTGGTGCGGTTGGATGAATGGATGGTTGGTTGGTTGGTTGGTTGGTTGGTTAGTTAGTTAGTTAGTAGGTTGGTTGTCGGACGATGAGACTCGCCGACTCCTCCTCCGAAGAGCAGCCAGCGTACGAGGACGAAGACGAAGCGACAGAAGAGATGAGTTGAGACGCGGTTATTGGCCGCATACTCACTCATACCCACCCACCCACACACCCGCCCGTCTGTCTGTCTGTCTGTCAGCCTTACTGTCTCGCGTGGCATGCGTCAACGCTCCATGCACTTGCCGCGAACTTGGCAAGCGAAACGGGGAGCTGGATGGCTGCCCGGCTGTCTGACTGGCAGTAGTAGATCGTCGTTCGTTGTTTATGGTTGAGTGCGATCGCTCTCCGAGGAATCGTCGTTCCATTGACTGGTCGCCTCGACACAGTTCGGGCCCCGCGCCCGTGCCGGCCGCTGGCCTGCTGGCTTCCTCTACTTCCTGTCGTTTTCTCCTCATGCACTCGCACGACCCTGACGTACCCTGCTGACGTACTCTACTGCTCGGTCTTGTCTCGTTTCGTCGGTCGTGGTTGCCCACAAGTCGCCCAGCAACTCTGTCCGCGAATTCCGATGCTCTCATAAGGCTGCCGCTATTCTCAGGTGGCCGGCATCCGCCACAGTGGACAACGCGGTATCGACAATACGTGGTTTCTCGCTCTCTCTCTGTCGATCATTCTCTCTTTGCCACTATGTCATTTCTTTTCCGCTATCTTGTCCCCCGAGCCTCAAATTGGCTTTGGCTCTGTGCCCACTCGCCAAATATAGGCCAGCAGATCTGGGTTATGACCATTGAGTTAAGCCACCACTGTCGGGGTGAGCCGTTAATTACCCGATTGCCGTTGATAAGTTTAATCGTCTTGATTTTTGACCGTGGCGCTGCCACATCATGCCTCGGCCATAGCACCTCATCATTGACACTTGAAATATAACTGGCAGCCCACGTTGAGACGTGGTGAAGACGTTAGAACCGCAATGATTCGTCAAATCGCGCAATGATTCAATGATGACATGTGTGTGTGCAGACTTCATTATCTAGATTTTCTTATCTTTATTGCTTGTTTTGTTGTTTTGCAGAAATCAATCGGCGTCCTGCTATAACGGTCATCTGGCGCTCACCGAACCTACGGCGTCATCGCCTATCGTGCGGACGTCACAGACGCGCGGATTCACCCAGTTTCTCTCGGCGGCCACCGGACGTCAGCCGGTAGCAGCTCCTCTGTCCTCTTTTTACGACGGCAGTGAACTGGACCAGCCCGACTTTGGCCGCTTCTGCGGAGATCTGGTCACGACCGGCGGGCCAGTGATCTTCTTTTCGGAACGAAACAACGTCACGTTGCAGGTGGTTATCCCGAATCGGGCCTCACTGCACTCGTACAGCTTCAACCTGTACCTCACATATCGCTTCCACCCGAGCAAGCCATCGCGCACCCGCTACGGCGACAGCAAGAACCCGATCGACCTCGGCGTCCGGACGCCCGAGTCGTTCTGCGATCGCATCTTCGACAACTGCGACCGGAAAAAGTGCAAATTACGCTCGCCGAACTTTCCCGGATTCTACCTGCGCAATTTCACCTGCAGGTTTACAATTCGCCAGCTGACGTCGCCGCCGGGAACCCAGGCGCAGATTGTCCTGTCGCAGAAAAACGAATACAAGATCTCGATATACACGGGCCGCACGGCGCCTGGCGGCACCAGCTCACAGCGTGCGCTTACCTCGGACTGCCTGGGCGACGTTGTCCGAATCTACGATGGAGGCAGCTCGCAGGCGAGCGTTCTGTCGCGCTTCTGCGGCTCGGGCGCCCTGACGGAGGTGATATCCTCGGGGCCCGAGATTCGAGTGGAACTGCATTCAGTCGGCGCGCAGCAGCTGTATGCGTCGAAACTCGAGCTGGACGTCGAGGTGCGTTTCGTCAAAACGGACGACTTTCGTGTCGAGCCCGGCGGAAAATGCACGTTTGAGATTGACGGCAGTCGTGCGGAACGCCGCGGGCTTATCTACACGCCAAACCACACGATTCCGCCTAATACGACCTGCTCGTTCCACTTTAAGGGACGCGGAGTGCACGACCGGGTGTGGATCTATTTCCTGTCCTATTTCGTCGAGGACAAACAGCGCTGGTCGAATGCCGAAAAATGTGACGTCGCCTCGCTCGAGATTGTCGACCTGGGCGCTCAGGAGCTGTTTCAGGATACCAATTCGTCGATCGACCATTCGACGAGGCGGTTCTGTGAGAAGTCGTCTCCCCGAATCTGCGCTCGTGCTGCCGAGTATCCGCAGTTCATTCCGCTACGGCCGTGCCGTCTACCGGACGACAGCTACCTATCGACGGGGTCCGACCTTGTCATTCGGCAGAAGTTCTTCAAGTCGTCCGACATTCCGCTGCGTAGAAGTTCGTTCATGGCTCGCTACGAGTTCGTCGACACGGAACAGGCCGGCGTAGACATGGGCCCCCACCACGGGCCCTGCCACCGGCACTTCCAAAGCAGCACATCCAAATTCGGACACTTTGCCTCGCCAAAAAACGTATTCATGTACGGCCGCGGTGGTAGCGAAAACATCACCTGCTCGTACTACTTCTCCGGAATGGCTAGCGAGAAGCTGCGAATATATCTGACCAACCTCAACCTGCCAACGACACAGTGCACGCATTTCTACGATGACGCCACCCAGCGCTACACCTGTCGTATGCTCAGGTCGCGAGCGAACAGCAAGATTTCGATCGTGCAGGTAACGGATCACTGGGGTGAGACCTACACGCCGATGGGCTGCTTCTGCAACACGACGTCGCAGCTTAGAAAGCCAATCCTCATCGAGTCGGTCGGCAATAACGTCACGCTGTCGTTTACCGTCCAGAGCATGTCGGCGCTCGACGACTTTAATAACTTCGGCTTCGAGGCGTCGTACGAGTTTCGTCCGGCGACGAGCTGCGAAGGCGGAACAGCCCGCCGCAATGGCTCCGAAGGCGAGCTGACGTTTGTGGCCTAAAGATGTCGGCGCACAGGATACCCCGCTGCGGTGCCGCTGGTATATCGAGTCCAGCCCGAAGAAGTATCTCTACCTGAAGTTTCAGGGTCACGACGGCTCGCGTGCAGCCGCGTCGTGCACACCAGGCACGAACAAGTTTGTCGTGTACGCCGACGGCATCTCCGACCCGGTGGCGGTCGTCTGCACCGACGGCGACAGCAATCTGGCCAACGGTGACGCCAAGTCGCTGACAACCGACAGTTTCCATCCGCCGCCAAAAGACCCGCCGCTATCCGAGCCGCAGTTCGATCTGTTCTCGCTGAGCTGGTACAACGAGTCGGACCGACAACCGCGCAACCTGCCGGCGCGACGCAACGTCGACCGAGTGCTCGTCGAGGCGATCGCGATGAAGGCCGGCTCGTTCAAGGTGCGATGGCTCGAGGTGACCAAGCCGTTTCTGCGCACGTCGTCCGGCCTGACGTTGCGCAACGTCAACTGTCTGTACGAGTGTCCGGAGCTGAGCGCCTGCATCTCGCCCGAACTGTGGTGCGACGGCACCGTGCACTGTCCGTCGGGGCACGACGAACGGCCCGAGCACTGCCAGCAGTTTCCGATCATGTACCTGGCGATCGCGTGCGGCGCGCTGCTGGCCACACTCGTCATCACGTCGGTCGGCACGCTGCTCTACTGTCGCCGCGGCAAGGATCGCAAGACGCGCGACATCCCCAACGACGTCCAGCTCGAACCGCCGAACAGCTGACCCTGGCTAACTCCGGGCCAGGGCGTCAGCTCCTCGGGCCTGGACCTCGTGCAGCAGACGCCAGAGCTGCAGACACTCGACCTGCTGCCGCCGCCGCATCAGTCGCACGCGGCGCTCCAGCCCGGCGACAACTTTGTGCTCAACAGCAGCGGCGGCGGTGGTAACACGTGTGGCTCGATGTCGCGCGTGCATCCCGTACAGGCAATATACGCTCCGCCCGTCGTGCCCAGCATGTACGGCCACAGTGGCGGGGGGGCGTCGCGGGGACCGTTCGTCCTCTACGATACGGCGCCGCCGCTGCCACCCCCGCTGTACGCGAGTCACGCGTCGGCGCCGCGCGCTTCGGGCGCCGGCTGCCCCGGCGATGAGCTCTACGTAGTGCGTAGCATGCGATCGCCATGTTTGTAAGCATAAACCCCCGGGGGCCGGGGGAGACGCGAGAACAGGGCGTCGACGTGTGGAAGGGAAGATCTACTAGATCACGGATCGGATGCTGGATCGGACCGACCCAACCAGCACCCAACCGCAGCATCGGCATCGGCAGTACAACTATATCACGCTCGCTGGTCATTCGTCCTGTACTTGTGCTGGGTCAGGTGTTAACTTTTCAGTGTGCTTGTTTTCGTATTTATTCGTTGGTAGCGTTTGATTTCTTCTATTTTGTTTTTGTTGTTCTCGCCCAATCTGCCCTTCCCTCGTGTGCCTGGTGTGTCTGGTGTGTTCACTTCCACCTTGATTCTCTTTTCGTTAGCGTTTCGTGTCTTCGGCGTCTGCCGCAAAACGTTCGTAACGTTTACCGACCACCCACCGGTGGTCCGTCCGCCAACAATCAGAACACCATCCATCTAGCGTCTAAGTGTACAGCTGCAGTTTAACGTTTCCGACAGTGCATGCCAGCAAACTTGCGACTTGGTGCCAAACAGCTGCCCACCTCACATCCATCCATGCTCGCCCATCCCTAGCTCTCAATGGGGGTTCTGGGGTTCGTTTGTGCCAGCCAGCCATCCAACCACCGCTGGTCATCGATCACTACGACATGAACAAACCAGACAGCAGCAGCAACAGCTGGTCGAATGCTTCCCGCAGCGATGTCCCCGAACACTGACAGAAGCCCAAGTTGCACGTTCGCAGTACATGGTGTAGTAATCGTAGTAGTAGTAGTAGTACTGGAGTACTGGCAGAAGAGCAGCAGGTGCAGTATTGGTAGTACACCTGGAGTGCTACTAGCAGGAGTACTGTACTGCTCGCTCCTCTGCAGTCAAAGCAGTTTGATAACTATGCGCACAAAATGTCGAAACGGCGATGTGTGCTTCACTGTGCACGTAGGGTACGAAGACGTCGATGCGACTATCGTTGTTGGTGTTGTTGTTGATGTTGATGCCATTTGTCTGCCACTGTGTGACCGCTTGGCGTCCCACCCACCGCTTGGCGTCTGTCTGCAGAACAGCCAAAAAACGGCTGCCAAACAAAACAAAATAAAGCAATAAAAAAACACGACAAAAAACACACACACACGCTACTACTACTACTTCGACAGTATACGGCAGCTACGACAGGTGTCGTGGAAACGGGTGTCGTTGTAACACAACGACGGTGCTGTTCAACGTGCCTGTTCGCTAGTTTGACTCTGTGCGCAAGCAGATGCTACCAGGCAAAAAGGGGTAAGTGACAGACAACGAGACAACAACAACAGCAACAACAAAAACATCAACAACAACGACAACACAAGCAGGACCAACAACGACGATGACAATAACAACAACAACCCGAAGCCAGCGATTGCCTCGTAGACGCAATGCCTACAGACATGGTTCTGCAAGACAGTCATGGCCAAGAAGCGCCAACAGCGGCAGCAGTAGCAGCAGCAGTGTGCAATAGTGTCAACGAAAATGGCACGCTTTTCCAGCAAACTCAGATCGAGACGCCGAGGATCAGATATAGACAGAGAAAGAGAGGGGAGGGAGAGAGATAGTGGGCACGCGGGGGGGGGGGTGAGCGAACAGGAGGGCATCTTCTACCCCACCACCCCCGCGCCCCCCCCCCGCGCGCTTCGTCCCGCAGCCTCGTGTCTTGCATCAGCTGCCTCGATTGCCTGAAGTGGTGTAGGTAGGACGGTAGAGAGGTAGATAGGCCAGCCACAGCCAGCTTCAGTCTTCGTCGTTGGGGCAAACAACGGGGCAGCGCGGTTGCGCTGTCGACACCCACGACGACGACGACGACGACGGCGACGACGAGTGGGCAAACGCAACGCAAAACAAGAACCGACACAATTCAGAAAGAACAGCTCGGCGTGACGGTGGCAAAGTTGCGCGGGGCGAAAAATGTCCGCTGAAAAAGCTTCGCGCGCTGTTTTCGTTTTATGCCTCGCTGCACACTCAAGTGGACCAACGACAACGACGACGACAACAACAACAACGACAACAGCAACGACAACAACAACAGCGACGACAACAACAACAACGATGACAACGTCGTCGGCGGCAATGCGGCGTACATTGCCTGCCGTGTCGACGTACGGTGCACGAAAAGTGCAGAGGCGAAAATACGGCGGCGCAGCGGTGCCGCCACGCCACGCCGTGTCGCCGTGACGTGCCAAATGGAACAACACAACACAACAACCAAACACAAAAGGCATCTCCTCTTATAGCAAGTGAGCATGCGAGCAGCAGGCGGCGAATTCGCTGCTGCTGCTGCTGAAGAAGAAGAAGAGAAAAAACACCTCGTCGTCACAAGCTGAGATAGATAGCGTGGCCCTTCGCGCTGGCGTCAGTCAAATCGTCGCACCGCCGAAAACAGCAGAAGCAGCCCTGGAACAACGAACGACAACACAGTCTCGCCGAACTCTGTGCGAGAAAGCATCGAGAGCACGGAAACCAAGCAAGCAAGCAAGCCAGCCAGCCTTCCCAACTATCGCCGCGTCTGCTACTAAGATTACCAGTACTATAGGCATTACTACAAACTACTACTACTACTGCTACTACTACCAAAACTACTACTGCTACTATGAGCGAGTGTAAAGAACGCACCCGCTTTGCAGAGAGGCGGATCAGCAATGCGTCATTGGGGGCGGACAAGGAGGCACCGGGGCGTTTGTACGTCGCGTCGCCACGGTTGCTGCCGCCGCCGTTGCTGCTGCTGCCTTGTGCTGGCACGAATGCACAATCACACATTCACAACACATAGGCCACCTAGCGAAACAAACACAGAATCAGACAAACCAAACAAACACACGTCGAGTACATCGTCGGGGCGGTGGAGCGGGGATAGTGTAGAGCATAGAAAAGCGGGGGGGGGGGGTTAAAGTAGAGCAGAGAAAAGCGGGAGGGTCGGACGGATGGGTGGCGCTTGTTGGTGGTGATTCTGGAGGTCGGGGGCTAAAGATGGCACGCAAATGGGTCGTCCATTTGCTTGCCCACCATTTGTGTGCACTACTAGAACAAGGCCAACAAGCCGGAACCCAAGACGGCATGAAGACTCGTGCAGACAAAGGAGAAACGAAACTACCTTTGTTTTTGCCTGCGTTCAAACACAACAACAACAACAGCAACAACAACAACAACAACAGTACTATGCTTGTGAACACAAATCATTGCTTGCTTACAGCAGCCCCTGTTTTGCCCTAATATTTACTGCGTCTGTTTATCTGCCAGTCTGTCTATATGTCTAGCTGAGCATATGGCTGTCATGGGTAGCTGTCCTAAGAAAGATGTCGACCGATGCTAGAATGGAGACCTTATCGCCTATACTGTGGAGGATCGATACGAACTTCCTCACCTACACCTAGAGTTATTCCTTGGGCTTCATACCACACGTCGCACGAAAGCGGCGTGGGTTGGAACTGCCCCGGCGAAGTTATTAATCACCACTCATTGTGTACTGTACATAGGTGTATATATGGAATATTTGACATGAGAGCAGGGCAGATTTGTAAGATAATGAACGTGGATATATGACTATGACGATACATGAGAAACAACAGAGTAGCATCAGCGACAACAACAGCTACAATAACGGCCAATATAGCGCGGATATATATATATATATATATATGAGCAAGTGTGAATTAAACTATGCGTTCGCTCAAGACTAAAATAGGGGACGACGTTACAATTCTGATAACAAGCATGGGGAAATGTATAGGTGTTTGAACGAAGCATTACATCTACAAACAACTCTTTGGAAGGATCCGAAGATCTAAAGGGGACAAAGTTCTGTCGGTGACAAGTGTTGTAACTCAGTGGTCTTCTATAAGAAATAAAGATAATTTTTATTCAACTCAAACTGTCTTTAATGATTAGAATGGCTAGATAGGATAATAGGTACGTATTCATATTCAAAACATGACGCATGACCTTTTATAAATTAGAATCATTTTCATACGGTTTTCGTTTGTTCGGTACTTCTGGGTATAGATGGCGGAGCGTTCTGTCCAAGTTTGCCGTTAGAAAATAGCATTGCGGTTAGCCAGGCACCAGTGTAGAAGTAAACATTAAAAGAGAGTCATCCACTCGAACTAACTACTCTTCGGGCACCAACCAACAGCTGTGATTTACCGACTTATGAATTGTTGTTAGGGTCATGCTCGACTCCAAAAAACGCTCATCGTGAATCGGGAGTCAAAACAGCTAAGATAGCAACGATCCCGGCACTAAGCGGGGAGCTGGAAGCGGCAGCGCAGGTAAATGTAGTAAGTGAGTAAAGGAGAGGCCGCTAGGTGTTTTCGATCTATTGTGCAAATCCATTGCCCTATTAAGAAACAAATCCTTGGCACGGCCTATTCAAGGTATTGCGTCGTGAGCTCCGCCTCAATGGCGCCTATCCTAGACATTGCGAACCGAGCTATCTTGGGGTCGAATGAACCTGAAGGCCATCGCTAAGGACAAGCTGTGAGAAGGTTCGATCGTCCAAGCTGCCTTCCATGCCATGATCGCTTTCTTACATCTCTCGGGTGAATGTGCGCGGGGCAACATCGACCGTTGACAGAATACAGCAGGGCCAGATATGCGAATCTCTTTTGTCAGACGACACCAGAAACGTACTAGCCAAAAAGTACTGGTGGCTGCGACTTACGGCTTCTCCCTTAAGCTTCATCGTTTGAGTCGCGACAACCGCGTAGAGACGGGCTACTGTATCTAGATCCTGCTAGACTTATAGATTATCAGCTTCTCTGCAAATTTCCTGGTCCTTAAAAAAATTAGGGACTTGGGGTTGGATGGTAATGCACTATCTCTTTTTATTGAGACATCTGTGCTCCCCGTTTTTTTTCGATCATGGTCGATTTTTAATCTACTCCGGCATTCACCTTGTTTAAATTGGGAACCATGAAAACCGGTCTGGGTCTCGAACCCAAGCCTCCGGAATGCAAGGCAAAAACTTTTGCCACTAAGCCATCTTGCTCAGTCCCTCTTACTTGGTTGGGGAGACTTCTCAGCAAAACAGTTGAATGATAACACTAGTGAGCTTAGATTGTTTCCTGGAGAGGGAGAGAAATAGACTCGTAGTCTGCGAGAATGCCGGAAGTTCGGCTACTCCACTGTCATTAGATATCATGTTCTTTCGGAAAATTGCGGCCGCGAGCCGATTAAGAATTTCCAACGCGACACCCACCTTTATCCTGGCTAGATTAGAAAGCTGCCTTGAAACGGACAAACGCGGCATACATTGCGCATTGGCCATCAGACTGTTGCACGCAATATCAGTAGAGCGCCTCTTCCGGAATTCATGATGCTCGGGCTGGGCACACTTTTAGGTAATCAATCCATCGTGTCGCCACGATAGTGGCCATCATTTATTTCTCTATCCACACCCATCATAAATAGCTTTATGTATAAGTTTTTGCTTATTTAGGGTTCTCATTTAGCGTTAAAGTGTTCGGATTACATTTTTATATGGGGCTACCCAGTTCACAGTACGAAAATAGCAGTGAAGATGACAACAACGAATAGTAAAACAAAATATTATATGGAAACGCTTGACTTAAGATCGTAACCATATGATTACATTGTATTCTCATGTGGCCCGTGGATGACTTCCTAAGAAGCATGCCGTTTACAGTACGCAACATTGGAATTGCATTTCGAAACAAAATTTCCGTCACGTTGTGTAATTGCATAAAAGACGTTAAATATGTTTGTAGTCACGTCTCCATTATTTAGCAAAATTTCCTTTAAACAAATTTCGAAAAATGTTTTGTATAACGTAAAATATGTGCGGAACCATAACGTCATCTTCGTTAACCCAGCACACTATGTGCCATCGTCGCGGACGTCGTCACACCTTAATAACTTGCTGTGAGATACGTGATTGACCACCAATCATTCATCTGTTACATACACTATCATATTTCGAATGGAGTGCTGATTTCCGTTAAATGGGTCTGTTTAGTCATTAGACGCGTTTATCGTTTCTTGCAACATCTGCATTTTACTCTAGGTATAGTTTGTACAGGGTGAATAAAGAATGTTCAGTTAATATGATCAACAACTGCCCTTGGTCCTGTTGCGTGTTCAAGTTAATCTGGTTCCCGATCAAGTATACATATTTATATATATATAGATATATGGTCTGCCAGGCATATTTAGAGAGCAACAATGGTAACTGAAGAGCTCGTTAAAGTAAATGTTTTTTTTTATTGGTACACGGTCTCGAAAAAGTTTTGTTTCCGACTGAGAGTAATATTACTAAAATCTATGACACTGGTGTTGTTGCCCGACACAGGCGCACAAAATGTGCAATTGGGAGACGTATATAACGCCGGCCAAAAGATGCGACATGGTCGTTTAGATAGAATTCGGAAAAATTGATGATCTATTATTAACCTTCACGTTCAGTACCTCAAATTAAAAACTCCACAACAATTTGCAGCGCTCTTGAGAGATAGAGCTGCAAATGTCAGGAAGATTATTTTGGTATCAAATATATAGCGATCCTATCCGTGGTTATGAAGTATTTAGTGTTTTCCGGAGAGCATGTCGAAATTGAATCCATACATAAAAGGCCTACTTCATCAGATTCTAACCGGCGTGCTACTGTGTCAAATCTATTTGTCAGCCGCCTGGAGCAAAGAAAAAAGTAGATTCCAGTTTTTCGGAAACTGTCTTATACGGACGTGAATATGGTGAAAACTCTGTCAAGAAAATATTCGATTCTGACAGGTAGAGTTCCGGCCTAAAGCATGAGTGTGCAGCGTGGTACTTATCGCACTTTCTTATGACGTCGTTCTTCTGTATTACCAATCACCGTCCTAATCTTATAAATACCCGGATGTATCTCATTTAGTTTTACCTTACATTGCTTAACATATGTTTTAAACGCTTCCATTCTGCTCAAGCCAGACCACGCTTTAAGTTTCCATATCAAATAGGGATTCTCCCCCAAAGCCAACAATTCTGTTGTTCGCATTTGACACCCCACGACATTTTTTTAGTAGCCCCAGCTTCCTATTGTCAGATTTACCTATAGGAGAGATTCCGATAAAACAATACCACTGAGGCATCTAACGATAACATCTGACCCTTATAGCTGCCGCAAACCTTTTAAAAGCTTGCTCATTCTCCTGATCAGTCCTTCAAGGGTCATTCAGGCAGGTCAACAAGCAGACCCGCAATGGCATTTTCCCACTAAGGGACCGTTCGCGTTTATTGTTAACTGACTGGTAACACTGTAGATATAACACTTCTGAATATGGTAAAAGAATCCAACACAGCTGAATAGCCTATATATACATATATATACTCTTTGTGTACAGATCTAGCAGTGTCGCGTTGTGAGTCCTTAAATAAATAAATTAACGTTGATTAATAAGATGTTTTTTAGGTACACATATTTTATCAATAACCCCTTCAATTAAAGCGTATCTGGGGTAAGAAAGGGATCATTTACACGCAACGATGTCTATTACATTCCTGCATCTTTAGGGCTCATCAAAACAGTTTTAGACCTAATGAGTCTACTTCTTCTTAGTACTGGATGGTAAGAGACCACTGTATACCATCACTTTGTCTCTACTTTTGTTAGCCAGGCTAAGCCGTGCTTATACTGGACCCAACTGGGATTTTCCTTACAGAGGAATGCAGTAAAGGTAACGCTCAAATAAAACACTTAGCGACGAAAAAATATGATTATATCCGAGCAGGATTCAATTTTACGCACGGCAATACTCCGGTTTTCCGGACTGGTGCGTCAGCTGCCCAAGCTACTACCGCTACATCTGATCGTTTGAGTAGGTTTTGCCCCTTTGAAGTCGACACGTTAGTTTGCAGTGGCAAGCCAGTTAAGCAAAGGAATTTTTAAACTTACTTTGTACTTGATATACTGCTAAATTTACGAGCCCCCCTACTTTATTCTAGTTCCTACCGGAAAGCAGCTCGTTGCAGCTGTTATTACATATGACCACGCATATTGATTTGCTTGGGTATTTTGGTTTTGTCAGATATTCTTTGAATAGTGCAAATATTATAAGCCTGTTCGACCCACACTGCGGTAGCGGTAGCTACAACTCGTACTCTCTCAGAGGCTTCTCTCATTGACGTCATGCTCTGTGAGGAGAGGGAGGCAGAGATTCAAACATGCTGCTCCCGCTGCCGGCCGTCTGCTACGAATGTATGATATATGTATTAAATAAACGGACTTACTAGTCGTTGTACTTAACCGCCAAGAACGGCTTGTTTACTCCCGTAAATAGCAAATAGAAATCCACTTATTCGCTTAAACAAAGGCTCCCCCGAAACTCTACAGGTTTATTATAGAAACATCATCGAATAATCTTTGAAAGAGTACGACAGTACAGGTCTGCTGTGTTCTTCGACTGACACCCGATAGGCACATGCTATGATTTCACCATTGGCTCGATAAATGATCAGCGCATTTGTCACTAGTTCCTGGGGATCGAGGTTCGAGCTTCGTTTACAGCTCATTACAGCTGCCCGGGACGGCGAGCCACAGCTCCGTAGCAGAATGGTGAAGGAGTTTCTCGGAGTCTCGTCGTTACGCGGCGTTCGTCTACCAGACGAAAAACGATCATAAAAATAAGAAAAACATGAAGAAAACGACAGACCAAGGGTGAAGTTGAAGCGTGAGTAAGTAAATTTCCTTTTTATGCAGCAGGATAGCAGTGTCGTAATGGATGCGTAATACAACAGTCAGGACAACAAAGGACGACGACATCGACAGACAGGATGGCGACAGAGGCAACCAGAGGCGGCGTTCCGCGTCTGTATGACAAATCGCCGTGTTTGCATGTGCGTGTCCACGCGACGGGCAAAAGGGTAGCGCAGACCTCCAAGTTCAAACGAAAATTGGCGAATCTGAGACACAGAGGCAGGCAGGCTGACAGAAGGTAGCAGACAAGGAAATAACGGTCGGGCAAGTTCAGATATAATCGGCTAGAATAAAAGGAACAAACACAAGAACATAACTAAAGTGTTTCTGACATGCCTATCCCACACTCCTTACACTCTTGCTCGCGTATTCCTCGGGTTGTTCGTTTTGTGCCAAACAACACATCATCTATACCCTTCTATATTTTTCTATATCCTTCTATATACTTCTATATCCAGAACCGTGATTGTCCTCACGGTGATTCTCGTCGTCGTCGCCACCGAGATCGTTGCGATCTGCGTTACTTGCTTACTTTGCGGGCACTAGCGTTTTGTCTAATATACATATGCTGCTGTGGGCGCAGTCATCCTCTAAGCTCACCACCGTCACAGCACGCTGGAAAAACTGCAGTCCATCCATAATAGCGATATGGCAGCCGCCTTTCCTAATGCAATGTGTAAGCGCACTCGTAGCAGAAGGGGAACGGATAGCCCAGACGCGCCCTTGATCATCGCTATCATTATCATCATGAGAGCCAGCTGTGTTGTTGCTGGGGGGGGGGGAGGGGTGAGTTTGGCAGCCAATTGAACAGCGGCGAATTGAAACTGGCAAACCAGTTAGCGGTCTGTCCGTTCAAGCGGTTTTGTTGCTATTGTTGCTATGGTCAAGCGGTTTTGTTGCTATTGTTGCTATGTTGTATATTCTGTCGTTGTCGTTATCGTTATCTCAGTACATCGGCCTTTGCGTTGCTCGTGTTCGTTGTTCCTCAACGGAAAATAGCATTGTGGACGCTGCAGCGCGGCGCTGCCAGTTGTGCCCCTACTACGACGTCTGAAGCAGTGTCATGGGAGGCAACGGTGATATATGGAATAAGCCAATGAATTGCGGCTTGGAGAACCTCGACAAAAAGTGAGACATAGAAACAGAGAAGTACGAAGTACAACAGACCACAGAGAGATCACCTCACAGTGAGTGAGACCGATAATCGGAGCAAGCGAGCGAGAGAGAGAGAGAGATGTTGTTATTCGAACGATAAACAATGAAACTGCTGCGAGTGACTCAATCCCCCCAGTCTTTCCGTCGACCTTGGCTTGTTTCAGTGTTCCGAAAGTGCAAGATCGAACTATTCCCTTCTATCCAGCCCTTGATGCACTTTATTTCCTACACACATATATCGACTAAAATGTTCGGCCCTAAAAAAAAACGTAAACGCCGCTACGGTCGCCGGAGGCAACCAATTGGCAAAATTGCTTCTCAGTCTACTCAACAGCTAAATGGCTAGACAACTAAATAACTCGTGGTTTTAATTATAAAGACATATTAATTATATATTTAGAAATACATATTAACCTGCCGATCAAAAGCACTGCCCGATGGGAAAAATTGTTTTTGGCTTTTCAAAGAACTGCTGCGACAAATTGCGGCTTATTTTATTCTCCCCTTCTTGCACACTAACAATTTAAAAACTGTATCACGTACACGTGCATACGTGCTAATATCTATAGTATATATCCTTACACAGATATATACGCCATATGTGCACATCTGCATTCGTATGAGGTCTGACCTAGTCTCGATTTTATAGAGCATCTTATTAGAGGCGACACATGTGCATGTGCCACGCTGTTGTTTTCTGGATGTTTTTCTTACCACTGTTTTTGTTAGTTGACCCGGGGACAGGCCGATCACATTTGTTAAGTCCCCAGTGAATATATATATATATATATATATATATATATTTATACATACATATATACATGCTCTATCATAACAATATGTATTTATTTAAAGGTTTGGTAGAACTCGGCAAGAACACAATTTTTCCTAGATATATATATATATATATATATATATATATATAAAGCGATGATATCTACGAGGGCCCATATATGCAATACGTTTTTTCACTACCGGAGAGTGTCCCTTCACTTTCGATTCACCTAATTCGGTACCCTCTTTACTATGCCAATTAAGCCAAGACAGCAGGCATCCCGACAGGCGCCCCTGATTTACTAGGCCCCGGGCCATTGACTAGTCGGTCTGGAGTCGGAGGCAGTGACGTATCTGTGTTAGTAATAAGCCTTGACACACCGCACGCGCATAATTCACGCGCCTCACGGGAAGACACGCTGAAATAATGGTCATAGTTGCTCCTGCTGCGTCCAGGGTTCCATCTCTGGCGTGAGGCCAGCGAAGCTTTTTTACGCTCGCCACCGTGTTACTCATTGTTTCTGTTTTTGTTGCACTCCGCCCGCCCGCTTGCAGTCGCTGATGTGTTGCGCGCTGCTAATTTTGGGGTTCTTTGACGGCAGTCTGCCCGGATGGAGCCGACAACGCCTCATGTGACCACTCGAGCGAGGTGAGACCGCGCTGGTGAGTCAAGCTACAACTGCGGCTGGTGCATCTACCGGGTGCGGTATTTCTGCGGAGACAAGCACGGTGGCGACGAGTAGAACGCAACAACGCTCACATAGTGAAACTGCCAACAGTGGTGAGACCAAGACGCAACTGCTGAAGTTGGTAGTCAAAGTGTGAATAAAAAGGAATGGTCTCAGGGTAGTGTTAATAGAAACACGGCGAAGCGAATTGGAAAAACAATCACTATTCGTAGAACATTCGGTTGTTTTGTGGGGCGATATTTAAGCTGCACCCCCACTGCAGACCTGAATCTAGATTTGGCGTAACTTATGTGTGGACAGACAGGCTGAACGACGTGAGGCAGGTTATGGAGACCAGCGAGCTCTGCACACCACACGGTGCAAAGAACTGGAGCATAAATGGGCCAGGATCACGAAGGTTGACCGTGGCATCACTGAAGATGAGATGCTATCAGCTCTCAAAGACTTTGGGTGATTTACGTCATGACAGAAGTGTTATAAAACGGATGGGAGACGAGCTGTTCACAATCCTCATACAGGGTCCTGTTGCACTTTGTTGTTGTTGTTGTTGTCCCACTAAACAGAGTGTTTCTGGCATGCATCTCATAGGGTTGTAACGCACGCGGGAGCGCCAATCTACTGTTATCGATGCCCAAGACTGGACCATATTGCTGCGGTATGCAGGAGCAAGGTAGCTTGTAAAAATTGCGGCGAGTCATGACATATGACATAAGCAAATTGTGAGAGCTCGCCAAAATGCGTTCACCGAAAAGTAGCTCACTTTTCAACACCGCGACTCTATTCACTTTGGGCAGTCGAAACTGAGTAGCGGATAACTTGGACGGAATTCCACATCCTTAAACAAGTGAAGACTGGGAACCTAAACGTGATGACGGTTGAGGTCAGCGACACTCCCTCGCTGCAACTGCGATCGGAAATCACATCAGAGCAGAGTAACTCAACCGTAGTCCATGACAAGTCGCAGTGAGAGTCATCGTTGTTGACACTGGTGCTGGTTAGGAACTTAGAATGAATCTTTCTGCCGTGACCTCCATGCCACGCAAGTCATCTCCACCCGTGAAACTAAAAAGGAAGATTCCGCTAACAATAAAACATATGCATCTCAGGGCAGCTAGAAAAGTTCGCAGATCTAATTCAAAATGAAGGGTCCGGATTGGTTGTCATGGTGGTGAACGAGAGCTGGTTACAGAGCGTTGATAATGCTAGCTATGGTATTTCTGGTTCTAGCCTAATCTCCCGCCCCATTTTTAACTTGCGACTGCATTAATGGCGCATTTCACTGGCAATGCTGTTGGCTAATAATAATAATAATTTATTTGTATTATTATTTAGTTATTACAATTCTGTCAATTAATGGCGCCTATCATAGAAGCCACGCTCCCTCTACAAACGGGCAAAGACATCATCTGTCTCAAAATATGGCCTTGCGCCGATGGCCCGTAACGTCTTCTATGCGTTCCCGATATCTTCAGGACTTTCGCTGTACCTATGCTGATGGGGCCAAGTGTGCCCACTGTAATGGGTACAAAATGATAGCTCCTTGATAGCTCAAGATATTTTCTTCGTTTTTCAGAATCCGCGCGTTCTGCAACCTATTCTGCTTCAGCAGTGCTGTGACGTAAATACGACAAGGCTGCTGTGCATAAAACGGTTACATCCCATACAAGGCTTTCCCGTGTGACTATAGCGGAATGGTGACCCCGTCATGTCGCAGCTCACTGCTGCCATTAAGACCCTTCGGCTTGGGTGTAGATGGTATCCCTGCTTTATTATTATTATTATTATTATTATTATTATTATTATTATTATTATTATTTTATTTTTTTTTTATTATTATTTATTAATATTGTTTAAATGTTACAATTGTGAGGTGTGAACGTGTACTCCTTGTCTTCTTCTAACTCCTAAATATTATTCCATGGAACCGACAATACAGCCGGCGTTTCCTCGGCACACAGCAAGCGACAGCAGTTGCCGTAGAAACTCGCCTTCGCGCCGATTCCCTGTGAGATCTGTAATCCGTTGGCCCAGCTCACTGATGAATCTCTTGGTTCCCTTGCTTACCGGGCCCATTGTTTCCATCGATATTGGCACTACGATATAACTTGTCTCCAGTTCTTGGTACTTGCGTTTTTTCCCATTATCTGCGCGCTCGGCAACCCATCCCGCTTCTAGTGAACTGTGGCGTATATACGAGGGAGCCACTGTACAGGACACTGTAGCATCCCATACCAAGCATCTGCCGTTAGCCCATAGCGGGATTGTTACACCGTCTGGTCTTTTGTCGCCATGAAGTCCTAATCTGGGCTCGAGCGTGCTTGGTATACCAGCTTTGCGTAAGGCTCTTCTTATAATTGCATTGATTTCAGCGTGTCTAGAAACTCTACCATGGCTTTTGATGCAGCTAAGAGGGTGAAGTCCATCCTCAGTTACTGTGGTACCACATGCGCGGCAACTGTAGGGGTTGCAAACCGGGGCACCTATTCGAAGAGCTGTTACCATGCGGAATGAGGTGTTGTCCAGCATGGTACCCAGCTGCGGGGAAGGGAGACACTTTAGAAAGCCTCCACTAAATGTGTCCCGTGCTGCCAGAAAGACAGCTTTTTCCACTGGAGATTGGAGGTTGTCCAACAGCTCTCTAGCTGCAGCGCTGCATCTGTAGGAGTCCAATGTATGCTGTGTGGGACGTTCTTGCCAGGGGCCTGGTCCAATTGTTTGTCTAGCTATTAGCTCTGCAGCGTCTTTGGCTCTTGTGATTCCTTGGCGGATGTCTGGTTCGACCAACGTTTTTGCGAGTTTACCAAATTCCAATAGAGACGCGGCATAGCACATGGGAGCCAGCTCCGCCGCTGATCTAATACCAAGTCCTCCTTCGGCAATTGGAAGGGTTGCTCTTTTCCAAGTGTCATCATGCAGGTCGACGTTTAATACTTCACCTAAAATGCTTCTTGCGGTATCGTCGTAAGCTTGAAGATCTTCGTGGCATTTAATAGCTGGTGAAGTGCGCAGAGTATAGTTAAGCTTCGGCGAGCCCAAGCTGTATCTCCAGATGCACAGAGCTGCTTGCGAATGCATCGCCGTTAAGCGAGAGCGAATTTGCTTCAGTCCAGTGCACTTTTCTTTAAGGGTCTTTGAAATCGATCGTAAGCTTATTGGGGCTCCCAGAAGCTCCAGCTCGTCTAAGTCAACGCGCCTAGATTCTGGCAAGACATTCGAAACCGCCCTAAAAATTTCATCCTGTTCTTGGGCATTACCTCCCAATGTAATGACTTCACACTTAGAGGCATTGAGGCTAAGGCCTCCCTCTTCTGCAAAATTCAGTACGTTGATAATATCACCCACAACCAGATCAAGTGGGCCTCCAATCGTTGCGTCATCTAGGTACCAAACGTTAAGAGGGCTCTTCATGCGTGCCACCAAACTGGATACCCCGAGGCTGAATAAAGCAGGTCCAAGCGGATCGCCTTGTTGCACTCCACTAGATGATAATAGTGGTGCTTTTTCATCCCAGGACAGCAGAGTCGGTTCCTTGTAGCTTTGCCAAGCTAGCGGCAAAAGTTGCGGCACTTTGAGTCTTACCTCATCAAGCACTACATCGCGTCGTATAGTGTTGAAGGCGTTACGGAAATCCAATTTAACTAGGACCCGTACTGGACCTTCTGCTTCAACAAATGCTCGTACTGCGTGGACTGCCGCTTCTGCACCGCCTTTCACTGCAACGCCTATCTGACTTGGTGAAATTGCTGTCACAATTGTTGTCCTTGTAATGGCAATGGCTACTTTAGCGACAAGCCTCCTGATTGTAAGGCCGCATGCTATAGGTCTAATAGAGCCGTCTTTTTTCTTTAGCGCTGTCAGATTGGCCCCGTAGAAGATGGGAATGCAGAAATGTGGCAAATTACCACCCAAGGCTGAACTAGCAAGAGAATTATTATTATTATTATTATTATTATTATTATTATTATTATTATTATTATTATTATTATTTTATTGCAATGCTGTGGTTTAATCTCTTCCGTAGTGGATCTTTTGATGCCACAGATCAATCATGGACTGCCGGCCCTTCACGGCTACGGAAACACCTGCGATCTTCACCCTGAAAAGAACAACAAAGATGGTTTGTCGAGAAACTTGATTATCGACAAAGTGGACAACTACGTTCTCGCTCACCTCTATTGAACAACAAAATGGTTAGCATTCATTACAAGTTGCCCGATGATTTAAATCAAGTCGTCAAAAATCAGTCCGAACTGTGCACTCATACAGGTGTCTCTGTATACGCGAGCCTGTGGTGACCTTCCCTAAGTTGCTGGATTTCTTATGAGATGGGTTATCTCGCTCATATCATATGTTGTACTCCTGATGTTGCCGTTTTCAAGTGCTACCTGTTTCGCTTGTGTAACCTTCAAATGATCTAAGATAAAATTTTCGAACGTTTTGAAGGTACCCTAAAAGACACCTTAATAATTTTTTTCACCTAAAAACGATAAATTCTGAAAGGAAATTCATCAAGAAATCAAGATGGTGTAGGATTGAAGTTGTAGATATGGTGTATATATGATTGACTAAACTGATATCGTAAACGAATTAAATAGTACCACCGAGCTTGCTGAAAAGCGTAGTATCTACACACAGATATGTGTATATATATAGAGAATCTTTCATAAAAATAGTAGTTGCGGCGTAGTTGCCGAGTAACTAAGCTTTTTCGACAGCCTTATCGAAAGCGAAGGATACATACTTGCATGGGCTGTTTGAGAAAGTTATGTACATATTTTGTGGTATGGTAGAACTCGGCCAAAAAGTATTATTCCCAATGAAAGAAGGGAACGGAAACGTCTTGGCAAACTTTTAAGGTTCTGAACGTGATAGCTTCGACGTAAAACGACGTTCCCTTAACTTGGCTATTTGCCTTGTGCTAGCTTGCGTCTCATTCAGATTATGGAATTTTTTTCGGCGGACTTTCCGCTGAACACGCTGCTACGATTGGCTCTTCATGCGTTGACTGGTTCTCCCGCAAACGTAGATTCTGTACAACAATGTAGGAGAAAAAGGGTAGAATAACTACTTAAAAAAATCTTATCCTCACTTCTAAACAAGACGTTTCCGCCTCCTCCGTCCATTGGGAAAAACTACATTTTCTTGCCGAGTTCTACCAAATCTTAAAATATGTACATATTGCTACGAAATACCTTATATATATATATATATATATATATATATCCAGAGACGAGTGTACTGTTCCGAATGGCACTAATAACTAGGCAGTGGGTGGCAAACGGGTCCAGGCAATATCCATAAACCTAATGTTGTTGTTATTGTTGTTGTTGTTGTTGCTACTTCTGCTGCTGCTGTTGCTTTCAATGTCTTTGGCGCGCGTTTCGTAAATCTATCGACACCCCCATCTCTTGCAGTAAGCCAAACATACATACATACAGAAAGGCATGCATGCGATACGTGCACACGCAGAACACAAGCAGCGTGGCAGGCCGCCGTGGGCCAGCGGCGACGAAAGTTCATCTTCTAAGGACAGGAGTAGTAAATCCGGCATATTTCTCTTTTCCAGCGACAGCGAGGCTTGCCTCAACCCCCCCGCCCCCCCCCCCGTCAACCCCGACCATTTTGCCTTGCCCAGCTCAGTCACCATCTTGTCGCCAAGGCTAGGCCTGGCGCGGAGCCAGGCCCTAGGCCCTAAGGAGGAAAGGTAGGGCCGCCGAGACTACGTCTCTTCTCGTCGACGGGCGTGTTCCTCGTCAATCGGCCCACGAGACTTAACTCTTCATTTTTTTCCCGTCTTTTGCTGCACGGTGGTTTTCGGCTGTTCACCTCGGTTTCTGTTGGTGCTGTTGTCGCTGTATTCGTTTGCCGGCCATAATAAATAGACACGCTGGCAGGCGGCATTGCTTTGCACCGTTTTCTTTGTTCTTTTCTTGTATTTTATCTTCCTATATATCTCTCTCTTTTTCGTTTTTCTCGTTTATATCTATGTTGGTGTATGTATGTGGCTGTTATGGATGGATGTGCTTCTTTATGTATTTCAGTGAAAGGCGGAAACAAAATGATAAAAACTGTCCCCTGAATTCCCGCCGACATGACAAATGCACGCACTAGTAACAACAACAGCAACAACACTAATCAACAACAGCAACAATAACGCACCAAAAAAACAGGAGGAGTAGCAACAAAAACGATATCAACAACAACACCAACAATGATCACAACAGCATCAATGTCAACAAGCACCAGTTGTAACACCAACAATGACAACAACAACACCAACGTCGTCAGTTAAGCCACGGACCCCGCCCCAGCCGGCCTTTTTCCACGAGAAACACCTTTTTATTCGATTCTCGGCTCTCTTCCTAAGTTTGCGTGGCCTATTTTTCATCTTTTCTCCGCTCTCTTCCGCTCATCCGTCTATTTTCTCTCATATCCTATATACGCGTTTCACTGACCCGCTGAACACCCGCCACACATGCGATTCTTCTCATGTGGCGGCCAAAAATCGCAAAATAGACTCGTCGGTAGCTCGGGGGGGGGGGGGGGTGGAGGGGGGGCGACCGCTGTGATTCTTTCTATGCGCGCTTTTAGACGGGGGCGCGTATTTCATTCGCGACACGGCACTCGCGTTAGATAGCGGCGGAGGTGACGAAAGGCTCTACGACCGACGAATGTCCTCCTCCTGGGCGGCAGCGGTGGTGGTGGTGACAGCAAACAAAGCCGGCCTCAATGCAAAACCTACAGTGATGGTGTAGCGTTGCCTCCATCATTGCTGCTGCTGCTTCTACTGCTGGAGATGGCTACAGAGTTGCCTTGTGAATACGGACAAAAAAATGTCCGAGGCTGCCGAAGATGGGCCGTGCTGGCAACGCTTTCTAGCAGCAGACTGGGGCGTCCGAAACGTCGATAGAGACGACGAAGGCAACAACAGCGACAACAACGACTAGGACGACTAGGACGAAGAAGACGACAACGAAAACGAGGAATAGGACAAAACTTTGTGCCTGGAAGCGCGACGAGACGATTGCAAAAGTTTAGAATCAGCAGGGGTCGGGAGGGGGGGGGGGTTAGCAAACTTAGCTTCCCTCACCTGGCTGCTGGCTAACTGTATAGAGGAGAAACGCAGCAGACAGCGGAAATCTCGCGAGAAACGGCACGAACGTTGAATTTAAAACCCCCGAATAAAGACAATATAGGAAGCAGCATACAGCAAACATGTAAGCGAGAGTACAAAAAAGGAACGAGAGAAATAAATGTATATATATATATATACAGATCTATATATATATATATATATATATATATAGAGAGAGAGAGAGAGAGAGAGAGAGAGAGAGAGAAAGAGCACGCAAGAACATCAAAGAGAACAAGAGGGAGTAGAACGAAAAAAGGCGCTAGCGACGAGATTATACCGAGAAAAAATGTGTAAAATATATTTGGACATTCGAATGACAGCGCGTTCACGCCTACGCTCGGTTAGAATGTAGGCCTGCATGTCTTGCTGTCTGTCTCTGTGACTATCTTTCTTGCGGAGAGAAGTCGAAGCGTACGGCGACAGCCATCGAAGTGTAGTCCCGCCGTGGCTGAGATGACAGCTGTCCACCCGTCGTGTGTGTGTGTTGGTTTTGTGACGTTGTCTCAAATCGACATCGTGTCGAGCCACGACATACACACGGTCACGGCATCGTTCGGCATCAATACAGCAGTGACACGTGCCGTGGCCGCCGCCGCCATCAGCAGCAGAAGCAGCAATAACAACAACAACAACAACAACAGCCTTCCAGCTGCCGGATAGGGATAAAGACAAACAAAAACAACAACAGCGGCAATTACAACGATGATGACGACAACAGCACCAGCAGCATCAACAACATCATTATCATTATCAACAACAACAACAACATCATTATCAACAACAGCAACAACAACAACAACAACAACAACAACAACAACAACAACAACAACAACAACAACAACAACAACAACAACAACAACAACAACAACAACAACAACAACAACAACACAACAACAACGACAGCAACAACAACATCATTATCAACAACATCATTATCAACAACAGCAACAACAACATCGACAGCAACAACATCATTATCAACAACAGCAACAACAACGACGACAACGACAACAACGACAGCAACAACAACATAATTATCAACAACAACAACAACAACAACGACAGCAACAACATCATTATCAACAACAGCAACCACAACGACGACAACACCCGCCACCAGCTCCAGCGATTGAAAGAACCCCTGGACCGAGACATAGATAGCAGGCTCATACCCATACAGCGACGGACGCAATGGAGAGCAGTGGCCACCGTCCTCCTTTGCGTCCGTGTCGTCTGCCGTCCTGTGTGAGCAGCGGCAAAAATGTTCGTCCGTGCGACCGACTAGGCCGAACAAGCCACCACACGCGTGGTTTGGTTCGTTAGTCGATTCTGTCGTCTGTCGTCTTCAATCATCGGATCAGATCAGTCACCCTCCAGCCAGCCAGCAGGCCACTCAAGCCTCAGGACAGCTCAGGACAACCGATTCGTCAGTAGTCAGTGAGCCAGCGAGACGGGCAGCCAGTTAGTCAGTTACACAGAGAGACAGACAGGCGGGCACCCGTCGGTCCGGAGCTCAACTCGTTCAATGTCGATGAACGACACTTCTTTGGGGAAATATTCAAGCACTTTAGAGCACGCCGGATATTCTCGTTGTGGGCACCGCCGCCCCCGAGGCCACCGCCGCTGCTGCTGCTGTTGCTGCTGCTGCTGATCGAATCTTTTCGTTTCATCTTCCTTCTTCCTAGCGTCGTCACCATCATCATGTTGATGGTGATCAACCTCGTAATCATCTCCAATCTCCTCTCTACCAAGTGCCGCAGCCTTTTTCTTTTCCCGCTGTCTTGTCTCCCTCTCCCCCCCCTCTCTCTCTACTCTACTCTCTCGCATCCCCGCTTACTGCTTTTTGACATAGCGCTCTACTTCCACGTCCTTTTTGTGTTCCCTTGGAATTCAACCAGAGCGGCTATGCATTTCGTTTGTATTTTTCAGCTTCTTACGCGATTCTTAATTTTTGTCTGCTACTTTTTCACCTCTACATCGTCCGCTTTTTCGCTCTCCCTCTTTATGTATGTATATACATATATATATATATATATATATATATATATGCGGAATGCCCGCGGCGACGAACGACATGCGTCAATACACTAGTCTAACACAGAAGTCCAATCTGAACGAAATAGTAGCATATCTACTGGATTTCATTCAACGCTAGAGGAGAAACGGATAATAGATTAGGAGAACTGCGAGGGTCTCGAATTAACATCAATATTTTGCCCACATCAGCGCTGAATAGGGTAGACCTTTTAGTTATGGATAGCCACAGGTTCGGACTTGCCAACCTTTGAATGTGCGAGGTTTCTCAAAAGAGATCACCTAAGATTTATCATGGAAGCTAGCCCACCTGAGAACTGAGATAGGGCCACTATACGCAGCATCGAGATTCCTCTATCTACGAATACTACGAAATAGTAAGCAAAACAACGAGCGCCTAAAGGTAACACGAGAATCCCCAGATCCTATAGCTCGGCAATATCGCACACGTAGGATCGTCAGGTACAGGAAACAGTACACTTGATTCCAAAGAACCATTTAGAGGCCAACAATGGGCAGGTAGGACATGCAATAGAGAGCCAACCTGGAGGAACACTTCATCGTAAAGAAAGTGGCTGAGGCCATGCGACGACTTTCGGAGAACGAAGCGTCCGGTCCAGACAGTAACTGGCTAGAACAGGCAGCAGCAACAGCAGCAGATTTCACATCGGAAAGCTCCCGGCAGCGTGGAGACAGTGCATTGCTTATTCTAAAAGGTAATGAAATACGGAATAAATCTGGTCACTGGCGGGATATTGCCATGAAAAGCTGGGCGTAGAGATAATTAGCGACCCTTCTAGTCGGCCATTTGGCTTCATTTGTCAAGTACAGAACAACTCTCCCAGACGAGCAACATGGTCCTAGAGCTCAGAGATCGACCGCGGCATGTATAATGTATCTTACAGACGCTGCAGTGGCACTTCACCCTGGCGCGGCAAGGTCAACTTCTGTACAGTGTGTTTGTGAATTTCCGTGCCCCGTTCGACTCGCAATCAAAAGGACGTGCGCCGCCTACGCTAAGTCGAGATTGGGGTCTCAAAGCGCGTTATAGGGCTCACAAAGGACAACTCTAAGCTAATCAAATCTGAAATGACAGGATAGCAGAACGTCCATGTATAGAAAATGCAACTGTGTTTGCGCAGGGCGGCAACCTCACCGTTCTGTTGTTTGCGCTGCTTATCACAGATTTACTGAGCCGCATACAGAACCGACCGTGAAGATCATCATGCAGACGATCTATAAAACTTGTCTTTAGTGTCAATTTCCAGCTAGGTACATTGGCAGCTTGGCCTAATCCTTCTATTCATAGAATAGATTAGAAAGCAGCCTGAACACTCAGTCCCCAGCGTATCTCTAGTTCATTGAGCAGTATGAGGAAAAATGGCTGCCCAGAGTTCAACATAATTTCTATCCAGAGTTTAACAACGCCATCAGAGGCAACATTAAACTCATAGTGGAAATGACTAAGCCAAGCAGTACTTTTTGCAGTTCATGCAATTCACCATGCACTCTATCCGACTCAGGTTTGTTCGAGCCAGATGACATATGCATTTGTCAATATTGTGAAATGTTGCACGCAAGGTATATTTGTATCGAATGCCACGCAGTCACCTCACTAGAGGCTAAGGTGATCGGCACGAACATCTTAGGTTTGTACATATCCAACATGGAGTAACAATAAACCTTGTGATGTATGCATATTTAGTTATAGTAACCTCAGCCTAAATCTAAGAATCCTACAAAAAACTACCTCGAACGGGAGATATATTACGGCCCGTATATGTATATATATATATATATATATATATAAAATATATATATATGCATATATATATATATATATATATATAATATTATATATAGGTATAATATATATATATGTATATATACATATTATGTATATATACATATATATAGATATTTATATTAACGTATATATATATATATATGTATATATATTATCTATATCTCTGTATCTATCTCTATATCTATACTACAATCTATGTATTATCTCTATATATATCTATTATATATATATCTATATCTCTATCTCTCTCATATATAAATAATATGTATATATACATATATATATATAGCTTTTATTTTCCTTCTACAGGATCATCGCCGAGCGAGCCGGTTGAGAGCAGACCTTCCACACAATCTCCATCATATACATATTATGATGCCTTATTCATGTGTGCATGTTCCCTCCTCGACGCTCACTCTTCGCATGGCCGGCTCCGGCTGGCACTGCTTCGCGCGTTCGCCCGCCCGGTCGCTGGTTTGCTCCGTGCGCGGCTCTCAAGCGCGAGGCTTTTCCTGACAGAGCCAGTGCCTTAGCTGAGCCTCTCGTTGCGTCCGCAGTGGCGGCCGTGACGACGTGGTGACACATCGTAGCCATCAATGTTGTCATCAGCGACAACAACGCCTAAAGCAACAACGGCAGCAAAGCCAGCAATAATAGCAAACACGAGAAAGCAGCGGCGGCAGCAGCAGCAGCAGCAGCAGCAAGAAGAATAACAACAACACCATCACTCGACAATCACAACCGCCGCGCGAAACCTACCGCGGCAAATGATGCGGTGAGTTGTGACGACGCACCAAACAAGTCGTCACTTCGAAAGATGCTCGTTGGAAGACGTGCTGGTTTGAACGAAAAACCCACGACCCACAAACAAGGTGACGATGAGAATATCGATGACGCTGAAAAGCTCTGCGTTTGTTCGTCGGGCGGATGATCGAAAGATGAACGGAGCTCTTCTCCGTTTTATGACAGCCGCTGGTAACGCGGTCCTGGTACAAAAATGCCACATTCCAATCCCGGTTGGTGCTCAAGGTACTAGGTGGGTTTTCCCCATATATATATATATATTTTTTTTTTAATATATACGAGGACAGATCGATATATATTAAAAAATAACAATATGTATTTATTTATTTTTACAAATGTTTTTGTTCCTTTCAAAATAGCTCCCGCCCGCTGCAATGCACCTGTGCCACCTTTCTCCACTCTCCGACACATTCTTATAGCGTCCCTCGGAATCGAGTTGAGTTGAATCCCCCGCAAAGTTTTCTTTACCTCCTCTATAGTCTCGAAATGTTGTCTCTTCAATTTTTTTCGTAGCGGGAACAGGAAAAGTCACACGAAGCAAAACCCGGCGAATAGATAGGTTGCGGAAATAAACAAATCGAATTTTTCGTCAAATAATACGAAATCAATAACGATGTGTGCGCCAGTGCGTTGTCGTGATGACTCGAGGTCCAGACTTCAGGCCTCTTGCGTCAAAAGTGCTTGAGCGAAATTTTTGCGGTTTTAATTCTTATTGATTGTAGAAGCAGGTCGAAGTAAATCGTGGAAAATTATTCCATTGTAGCCGAAAAAAAACAATTATAGGAATTTTAGTGTTTAATCTGCTCGTTCTGAATTTCTTCGATCAACTCTTTCCTTGGAAGTATAACTGGGAGGATTGGGCTCTGGGCTCGTTGTCGTAATTATATGCCCATGACTTGTTTTCTGTAGTCACTCTCTGACGCAATTTAGGGTCTTCTGTTATCATCTGAAAGTTAAATTTCGACTTTTCCCAACGGGCGTTTAGTTGTTAAAAATTAATTACTTTTGAAACAAACTTTGCTGTCAGACTATAACGTGCAAAATGTTGGTCAAAACTGTTACAACTTATCCATAGGGAATCTGCAATTTCTTAGCCATCTCTCCGTTAGTAATTCAGTGATTATTGATTAAGACACTCTTTCAACGTTTTCTTCTGTTATTGACGTCGGAAGCCTTCCCGAACGGTTTTTTCACGTCGCGAAATTTACGCTACGGCATATACACCATTTTTCGGTTTACTACCTGATAGTTACAGGCAGTTCGTAACATTTCTACCATTGTAGAGCTTTTTTGGCTTCCAACAAATAACTTGGTGCAGAATCCTCGCTCTTCCAATTTCGGCTTCTTGAACCTTGTTGTATTAACTTCTTTAAACAAAATTCAAGCAATTGACGCCGTCATCGATTGGCATGCATTTATGCTTGTGTGTAGCTTAAATTAATGGCGCCACTAAGCAAAAATATATACTTGGTTTTTCTATATATAGTGGTTTAAAAATATACCTGGTATATTTAAAATTATAGATTTAACATAATCTGAATAAATACAGCTAACAACGACTCTACTTATCTAGCCGGGTTGCAACATTCGATTATGACTATAACGTGTTCTGTTCAAAATATCTTTAAGGCTTAATTCATGCTGTACATGTTGGCATCCATGTATATAGCAACAAAGTAGCATTCCAGTGAAAAGAATGTAGGAAAATCTGTAAAGGTTTCGTGATGTTCCTTAAGTTCCGGTTGTCTTTTACGATAGCGCAGACTACGGAGAAACGGTCAACGGCCATGTACTTAACGTTTGTGGACAAACCAAAGAAAAATCTTTAAACAAATTTTTTTTGTTTAAGAAAAACATACTTAAGTTCTCCTTTTAAAAATGCAGTCCTATGTTGGTGCTATGAGATTCGATGATGAACCTCTGGTGTTGCCCCGATAATATTTTTTTTCGCTGTGGTTTATTCCTTGACGGTGCTTTATTTAATTTTAGAGAACCAGCAGAACTCATTAGAACGTGAGTTGTAATTTATTTTAAGTGGAGTTTGTCCTAGGGGACCAATAGCCTGTCGCAGTAACGGTAGACGCAATATTGTCTACAATCTACAAGGCTACCTGTCTACAACAAGCAGCCTTGAATAACAGAGTCATCATAGCAGTAAACCGGCTGGTTCTCCAGTCGTGCTTCATAGGCCAATCGGCGTTGTCGCCGAATGAGCAGTTCTGCCTGCTGGCGGCCCCGAGCAGGCGATTACCAACGTTCCTGCTACAATTGCAACGTACGCATACTGTAATCACATACCTACCTCTACAATAACAACAACAACCTTTACTACAACTACGACGACAACAACAACATCTACTACAACAACAACAACGACGACGAACAACAACAACAGCATCTGCTACAACCACCGCTGCGTAACACTGTGCTGTCGGCCGGCTAGGAAAGCTGCAAAAGCTCCCACTATCCATCTCAAGCCGGATCCCAATCGCAGCGCATATATCAAATTGTTTATCCAGCCTATTTCATTCTTTCTCTCCCTCTATTTCCTTCTCCTGCTGCGTCTCCTGCTGCCGCCCCTCCTCCTTCTCCCCCTTTGTCTTGCTTCCTCCCTGATTCTTTTCCTCAGTCGTTCCCTAGTTGTTTTGCAAATACTATATTATACATACGTTCGATTTGCCTTATCCATGTGAGCCTACTAGCTGCTGCTGTTGCTGCTAGCATTGTCGTCGTCTTTCATCGCTTAGTCCACCCCACTGGGAGCGAGAAAGGAATAGCTAATACTCTCATATACATCCATACATACATATCCACACTCACACACACACCCACGCATGCCGAAAGACACAAACGTACGCAGGTACACAAACAATCATCAAACAACAAACGGACTCACCCGCCCACACCTTTAAATACACACACACACACCCACAACGCCTAGAGAAACGGTCCATACATTCATACATAGATTGAGTCGACACGGCTGGCCCAAATCACCACAGCTCAGCTACCTATAGATCAGCTCAGCCAAGAGCTCCTCCTTCAAACCCTCTGTAGTCTGAGGCTGACTGCTGAAAACTCTGGACGAAAAAAGCTGGCCGAACCAGCCGGGGAGAAGAACCGGCATTAGCTCAGTGAAGCTCAGTGACGACGGTGACTATCATCGAGCAGGAGGTCCTCCAAGATCCTCCGAAGAGCACCGACCATGAGTAGACGAGCGATTAGGGAGAAACGGAGGAGCCCACAGCGGTGTCGTTGGAAACAACAGCAGCAGCAGCAGCTGAATCTATCAATTCCGCCGCGCAGGGCGGTGTTTCACGACCGGCGACGCTGTTGGATCTGCGACGGATGGCTTTAAAAAAGTATTTCAACGGAGGCGGCGGCGGGGGCTGCGAGGCCTAAGGTCTTAGCGCTAGTGGGCCATAAGGTACGGAGGGGAACCGCCTGCAGAGACACTAAGACACTCCGATACATAGCCATATACATACAGACACAGATACATAGGCACATACATGCATACAGATTTACACATATATATATATATATATATATATATATATATATATATATATATATATATATATATATATATATATATATATACATATATACATATATAAGGGTGTGCGCACAAAGGACCATATGAAGGCAAATTGAGGTGAATCTAGCGCTACTAGCGACGGATACTGCTAGGCCAGACAAATACATCAGTCAATGGAGCATCGTCATTGTCTTTGGCGTACCCGCTTTTAATGGCGTTGTTGTTGTTTTTCTTGTTGTTTTTGTTGTTTATCGAGGCCCGGCTAAATGCACGCAAAGTAGAAACAAAAGCAAGTGAAATACCGGATCGAAACTCGAAGCAGGCGACCTCGTTGTCCCTTCGGAGAACGAGTGGGCCAGTCACCATTACGTTGTTGTTGTTGTATGAGTTGCCGGAGGGATGGGTCACTTTTGCATTGGAGGTTGGAGAGTCGGAAGAGGGCTTACCCAACCCAAAACGAAGCCAAGATTTGACAAAGAAGTCTCTCTCGGCTTCTAGCGACGATGGATGCAGTGTGTACTTGAGTGGCAGCGGAGGCCATCAAAACCTGCTTACGAGTGCGGCGTCGACATGCAATCGAAACGAGAAGATATCCATACAAGACGCACTTCACTGCTTCGACCACACCCTTACCGACCAACTCAAGGGATTTACCGCGTCGCTAGGTTATATATATATATATATATATATATATATATAATTTTATTTTCAAAAACAGGTTGCGCAAGATTGCCGACATGTTTCAGATATATTGAGAATAGTTAAGTTATTTGCTTTGAAATATATTGGGAAGATGCTAAAGAAGTTTTAACAAAATACATTTTGTATACATGGAAATATCAAGACAATTTAAATTAAACTAGAATCTTTTTGGCGTGCACCGAGATCGGTGACCGAGTGAAACCTCTCTGTCACACATTGCGCTAGTAGGCCAGGTCTCTGAAATAAAAATGACATCAATGGTGTTTAATAAACAATAATCCGCAAGGGCATTCATAGCACCTGGAGCGGCTAACGAGCTAGTATTCAGATAAAAACAATTTAGACTAGTTTGATCACCGCCGGCTTATCTTGAATCGTCTCTTACACCCGGAGTTGGTGGTACACCATAGCATTCCTGAGCGCTTCGACTGCAAGAGTCGGCTGCTCTAAGTACGACAGGAAATTGATGGATGAATTCGGTATCTCCGGGTTCAGGCGGCTTCTCTGTTGCCTTTCGTGACCTAGCGGCATCCTACCTGGAGGATATTCATTGCGGAAATTTGCCTGGTGCTGCTCGTTAAGGTTTGTAGGCTGTTGTTGATCTGGTTCCATTGGTGTCAAACGACGCCCATTACAGTTTTCTTTTCTCGCAGCATTGGCTGGTTTGCTGGGCGCTTGGGAACCCCGACGGGATGCGGTGAGGTGGACGTCAAGAGTTTGAGTTTGGACGGAGTCCTCTCGGGTTTGAAGCACTTGCGCTGCGTGCTGGGTCTAAGAGGTGACACTGTCTAGCAGTGATGTTAATTCTTTATCCAGAAAACCGCACGCAATGCCCGAAATGCATGTGACCACCTTAATCTGCCCTAGTTTGTTGAAAGTATGCCGTCATCACCGAAGTGGATGGGATTAATGTTCGTGAAGATGAATTTAAATCCCTTCTTCTGGACCATAGACTGAAGTGCTTTGTTACACAAGCTGACAGAGGGGGAATAAGCCCTGGACTTCTATATCATAGACTTGTGGTAAGATAAATACCTTCCGAACAGCAATGCTCAGTGAAGTCAGTAAGCGCAGCGACGAGGTTGCGACGAGCCTCGTGACCGCCTTTATACTGGAAAACATCGACTAAGCCTACGTGAAAGATAACCTTGATGTTTGCATGCCTGGCTGTCGATAGCAACTCCCAACCAGTTTTCAATCGCTGAAGTCATTCGAAGTCCGCCCATGCCAAGTACAACAAGCTGCTCGCTTGCATCTACCATACCTTCAATGTACTGCGACATAACGCGAAGGTTAGAGTCTCCACAAATAATCAGAATTTCATTGAGGTTAGCACCATTCTCGCAAGAGCTATCCGCATTCGTAGCAGCATTATCAGAATTGTCGACCATGCTAATGTCAACGCGATGCGATAAGTCTGTCTGTGGTCTAGCTTGTGGTAGCTGCCGTTGTTGATGACTTAGTGCCGAATACAATTTCACAGAATTACTCACAAGGACTGCAGGACTACCTGCAACCTGCACGGTGGCAGCCCGATCTTTCTTAGCAAAGTGATCTGTTCGCTTCTCTCGGCAAAGACGCAACTCCGCCAAGCACAGCTGTTGCTCTTCTCCTGCTGAGCTATCTTTTCAACGGCAGCGGTTCTTGCCGCATTTATCTGGCTTTTCTCTAAATCCTAATGTCAAAAAGCAACGCAGCACGAAGCTAAAGATACTGCTACTCCATCCTCTCCTTAGATTTGCTCAGCGAGTCAGCGTTAACAACGACGCCCGTCGAATTGGGCATTTCTAACGTAAATGTTTTGACATTCTCCATATGGCTTACTGTGAGATATCTGGAAGCAGCCAGCAGTAGAGTCATAGGTCCTTATAGGCGTGTTTTTGCACAAAGGTAGAAACAAAGGTAAGCAAAGTGTACCAGCGAGTATGTGTTAGGGTGGCTTTTGCTAAAACTAACACGACATATAGCCCTGTAGATGCCGTCCCAATTATAGATACGGAAGAAGTGCGCCTCAAGCTTTCTTAGCACGCTTCCTAAGCAATTACAAGTACGGCGCGGTTGGAGTGAGGAGAAACTTCGTCAATAAATACGTTGTATTGTTTACTAGAACTCGTCTTTTTTTGTACAGCATTAGTTGAGGTGGCAAATGTCTTAGATTTGCCGTATTCCATGTTGCGCTCTAAAGAAAAGTATTGCCTACGAGACGGAATACTACTACCTCCGTGATACGTACGAACACTCCAGTTCCAAATCTGCACTGCCTACAATAAATTCTTTGAAACCAGGATATAATGGGTCAGCACGCGTATGGTGTCTCTATTCGCCGGATGTGTAATGTTATTTATTCGCACTGATACGTTCAATTGACAACAGATGGTTGCAAAGGTCCTATTTTTATCTCTTGACTACCTGCCAAATGACGAGCTTAATAATAATTACCGTACACGAGCATAGAGCGCTAAACATACTTATACTAATATTGTAATAATGACAATGCGCAACCTGTTTTACTGACACATCTGTGCTCTCCATTTTTATTCAATCCTGGCCGATTAAAGTCCATTTCTTTTTTAGGAATAACCTTTTCCCGGAAAATTTAGGCAAAAAGAATATAAAGCACAAGGCAGGTAACTGGTTTTTGCCTGAGGTCTGCTTATCAGAAAGGCATAGTTGGCGATCATATTTGTTTTTCGCTCCCGCAATTTTTTTTTAGAAAAGTTGCGCATTGGCCATTTCACAGAGCCATCTAAATAGAGCAATGAAAAAATGGTCTGCTTGCGTTCCTATTAGGACGCTACTGTTCGTTATCATCAGCTATGACACCTCAAACTGACTGAAGAAACGAATCCGTGTATTTGCTCCACTATCTCGGTGGCAAAAAAATGTTCTTCCTAAAGTCTCGTTTGCGCTTAGACTTTCTACGCGGCCAGCACCAGTCGAGAGGACTGCTCCTTCCGGAAACAGTCGATAAAGGAACAGCGAGAGAAGGGACAAAGCGAATTTAGATAACCTGATGCGGTTGTATAGCTTCTGCCTGGGGTTTTACCAGCTGGCGAGTGAGTCCTCGTTAAGTGGTGTCGTCGGGGGTTATAGCGGGCGTCGATCTGTCTGTTTGTATCTGTACGTCGATCTGTCTGTGTGTATGCATACGCTCGTTGCCCGACTTGCGGGGGCTCTGCTACTCCGATAAGGCGGTTCCCTTTTCCTGCTCCAGGATGTCCGACCGCTGAGGTTTGCGCTTCGTTTGCTCTCGGACACTTCGTCGACCCAACGTAAGCGCCGATCGAGTTAACCCCTCCCTCACGTCGCCATTGCACGCCGCTATTCAGAGTGGGTGGCTATTTGCCGATGACCGATCGGCACTCATAGCACGCTCCAGTTGAGAGGCTCGCTCTCAGAGCCAGAGTTTCTCCTTACTCTACTTATATATATATATATATATATATATATATATATATATAATACATTTAACTTGATATATTTAGACCTTAAAGCGTGCAATTTCCTACATATATGAGTATATATGGTGTATATTTATCAAGTGTGAAGACAGCGCCCGATTGATTATAATGGCCTAACTGAGGTGTGTTAATTTTGAACAAATTAGTCATTTTACTATAATTGACTGATTTGTTTGCTCTTTTATGCGCACTATTATACAGTTCAACGTGTGTAGTTCACCCTAATTAACAAAGCAGGGTTTGTTGAACTAGAAAAAGGTTGCAATATTTGCATCTGCCTGGGCGCGTCTGGACATACGTCAAACAAACACATTGTTTGCAGCGTCGAATCATTGTACATGCAGTTGCGACGTCGCTGCCACTTTTCGATGTTTCAGTGATTCAGAACTGAAATCAACCTACACTCCTATGTAGTACCATAATAAAGCTATATAATAGTATTGCACGGTGCGCTCTTTCAGAAGCTTGACGTTGTGGACTACGATAAATCAACGGCAATTAGCGTGCTCAGGAAGAGGTTTACAGTTCGTTCCGATATTTAAAGACAAAAGAGACGCGACCCGAAAACTATGGCATGTTGTTTTGACACGCGCGATTTTAGGTTACTGACATCTGTCGTTGCACCAGGACTTTACGACTAGACACGGCTAGCTAAAACTAGAGCATGTGTCCTGAGTTCCTCTACTGGAAACGATACGTAAATCATTTTAAATTCGAGGATTTATGTTTAATCTCCTGCTTGATATTGAAAAAATACTGACACTTTGGGAGTAACGCTTACCCCTTTAACGCTTGTTCCTTAGGCTTAAGGGAACAGTGAGAGAAAAGCTACGACAACAATGATGCCAGTCTGAGATTTTCAAGATATGGAAGATCTTAAAGTTATCTAGCAATAGCCAAAAGATTTGCTAAAATCAAAATAGTGCCAATTGAATGTTAGTGTATAAATCAAATTGCGCCATCTTTCACCCTAACTAACTTATAGATGTAAAATCGCGTCAAAGCGGGCTTTCTACGGCGTTTTAGACCTGCCATAAAACTTCTCTGCAATATTGATCATGCAATTGTGTCAAGAGATCACTATGACCGAAGACCCAATCTTCGAACGACATGCATTTAGTAAAATGGTATAACAGATGTATAAATTATTTAGAGAAGAAATACATATTCAATTTGCGACCCAGATGACCTACGCTTGGCTCGGCTCCCGATGAAGGTGTATGCAAGTTTTGTGGTGGTTGTATTATAGATCATATACCAGTCTGTAAAGAACTCGACACAACATTAGTCGCGTGTGAGAGCTGTATTTGTACCTCAGCAAATCAACTTGAACAACTATGTGCTAGCAGTGATTGGTGAATAAAATGTGAATACAATACAATACAAAGTCTCCTTTATTGAAAAAGTGGTGTTAAAATCACATTGTAGTCTTTACACTCATGGGCACGTCGCAAAACTCTGCATGCGAGCGCATTATTCACCACTTTGACATTAGCAACTTCCGGTGGAGTAATTGACACACCACTACGAAGATTATTTGGACGTAATGTGAAAAAGATACTAAAGGTATTACTCCGGATTAGTTGTTTAAAATGTCTTACGTCAACTTGCATTTTGGTACTCGCTCACGGTTGGGAGTACGAGGCTCTTGCGTCTTATATTGCAGCGCCATGCGACTCGTTGGACAAATTTATCCTGCACTCTTTGGAGCAGTTCTACATCTTTTCTATGAAAAAAATGCCCACACGTGTGAACAGTATGTCCACTTTGGTAAATTGTATGTATTACATCTTATTATATAACATATAATAATATGTAATACATACATTTTATTTTGGGTTCATTCATTTGTACGCTTTTGACATGCGTCTCAAGGTAAGACATCTGCTTTGTTAGATTCCAATGTAACTGCCAATGCTATACAACTCAATTAGTGGTGGTAGCAACAAGAGAAATGTAAATACTAAATAATAATAATCATTATTATCATCATAATGATTATAATCGTACTAAAACAACAATAGTCGTGTTAATAATATCTCTTCGTACTGAAGAATTAAGCACTGAGCCCATTGATCTATAAATATTTGCCCACTGGTTCGTCTGTATTAAATTGAGTATGCTGACTTTATCTTGCCAGCCATCGTCCTGAGTAGCTCTTCCGTCGCTTTTCGGTTTTCGGCCACATCGCCTGTAGCACACTGCAGCGCTGTACATTACACTTTTTTCGTCCGATACGCACACGTTTTGGCTATTGACTGCGGTCGGCCCAATTGAAGACCGATGTTGTTTTCTTTGTTTCACTTTTCACATAGCTTGCTGTCCTCTGTCTTCCTCTCTCGCTCTTTCTCTACCTATGTATTTTGGCTTGACGCCGCCTCAATCCTGAACAGGCCACTCACGCCGGATGGCAGACCTAAGGAGAAGAGACGAGATAAAGGAGAAGGAAGCGACTTGGGGCGCCTCAGTTTTCCCAAGAGATCTCTCTCTACTTGTCGTGAATCTTGTTCACGCGAACCAGTCGGGCGATCCCCAACGGAGATTCCCCCACTTCCGTTCCTAGGTTGAATGCCCTTCCTAGCTAGGCCACACAGCCTGCTGACGTGCTTATGTTAAACGTTACACCACGTTATCCGCAACCGTGTAGTCTTACCTGGTCAGTTCGTTTGTGCATTCGTTCAGTCGCTCAATATAAGAATGTTTAAAATACAATACAGCTCTACTTCAAATTATTGCCCGTGTAACTTGCGACATACGCGACTTGCATACATATTTTGCGCTAGATTCCTGCTCTTTTGGCCATATCCTTGATTTATATATAGTTGTAGCACATTCTGATCCAGTGGTAACACTCTTGAACATACGCTTGAACATATCCTTATCATTTTGACTAGCATGACGACAACTTGGTGCTGTTTTAGAAAGAGAGAGAGATAGATATATAGATAGATAGAGAGAGGGAAAGAAAGAGAGGGAAACGTAGTCGTTTTATAGAAGAACGCTAAGTATATGGCAGACGAGGGACGACGAAGGAATGAGCCAGCGGGAAAGAGACGAAGAGAAGTTGGCGGACAAAGGTCCGAAAATCTATAGATGAATAGTCATGAAGGGCGGACAGAACAAGGGCGCTGACGGGTAAATCGTAACCTCATCAAGCTAGATTCAGGCGGATCACAGAGTGGGTGTGGCAATGTCGTCGATAGAGTCGTAGGTAGAGTCAACGCTGTTGTCGCAACGGCAGCAGCAACAACAGCAGCAGCAAAGGAAGAATGAACAGCAGAGGAGTAACATCAACCAACCGCCAACTAAATGAGGAAAAGGGGCGGGACGAGGCGGAAAGGCAAAGACAAACTGGCGTAATCCAATTAATAATGACTAGGAAGCGTTGGGCCAAACAGCAGGGAAGACAAAACGAAATGAAATTAAACCGGCGTGGCGGCCGGCACGCTGACACGACGTGGCTCTAACAATTTACGTTTCAGGCCACGAGCTCGCCAAGCCTGAAACTTCCCGCTCATCCCGGCCTTATCGACAAGGGATGGATAAGGAGGGAAGTTGTCTGACCGAGTTCGGCACCGCGCTCGAGTTAGGCGGGATGGGTTCGGGATGCGGTTCAGCTCAGGGTCAGTCCAATGAGCACATTTGCATTTATCGACTCTGAGGGAGGCTGTCTTCTCTGAGACCCGAACCCAATTCCAGTACCCACACACTCACACACACAGACACACCCGAAAAACATGCATATGTATATCATCGAAAAACGCAACACCGTAGGGAAACTAGTGAATAGCCTGATACGTAGAGCTTGCTCATTGCTCTGCGGTACCCGTTGCACCCGCTAGTTTATAGAAATTGAAATAACGGATGTGCACAACATAGACCTCGGAAACTATCAAGATTGCTGAATTTTTCACTTGCATCATTATCCACTTGGCTACCGCACAGAAGTCGCTGGTCTACGCTTGAAGCGTACTTATTCGGCGACGGATTTTCCCTTCTCCTCACGAACCTCACCTTCAAGGATGAATGCAAAAAATAGAGCAAGTCCTTTCAGAAGTCAGATTTCTCCCTTTTTGTCCTCTTGATCTTCCAGAAAGATCGCAACCAGCAGCGAGTCCTGTGTATTAACGGAGCAGTGGTTGTAGTGGTAGTGTAAGTTCTATAATGCGTGTGCTACAGTGTTGCTTGGTATGAGTATGCGCAGTTCCCACGGGGTGGGCTATGTCATCCATACCTCGTTGCTTCGGGGTGGCAAATGAACTGCCCCAGTGGCTTTCGGCGCATTTGTGGTTCCCATCCCGTCTGCTTCTCGCTCATCGAATCACCACGGTGGCCACCGCGCGGGGAACAGGCAAATGGGGGGGGGGCAATGTCAAGGAGCGCTCACCCCGACAGTGCGTCCGTAAACGACTCCCTGTCTTCCAGGTTTGCCGTGGGGCACCGTCGTCGCCACCGAGCGACCAGCGAATCCGGCAGTGGCCACAGAGATCACAGTACAATGCATACGCACCTGCTACTATTACGGCTGGTGTGACGACACGACTACTGCTCTTACTTTTACTAACATTTATTCCACTATTCTCATTTGTATTCCACTTCAACTTCTACTTCAACTGCACATGTTAAAGATAATAATATCACTGGGCAAAATTGTCGTTGACTCGTTGATAGAGTACGAAATGATGAGGGCCGGGACGTGCCGGAGGGTGATGGAGCAGAAAGCCTGCTTCTTTGCTGCTGCTGCTGCTGCTGTTGGTTGGGAACCGAGTTAAACTTTGAATGTTGGAAACCACGATAAAGTGCCTCCCCCCATCTCGTACTGCATCTAGGTTGATGATGGTACATTTGCTGAGTACGGAGGTGATGCTACCTGCTGATGTCAGCGTTATGTGGTCCGGGGGCTATATTCTGCTGCCTACCGCTTTTAAAGCCAGACCGAGTAAGCTCAAAAGCAGCAAAAGCACAAGGATAATGATAATAGTGATAGCGGTAAAGCTATGAGATATGAACCTTGTGATCTGAATCAGTGCGTGCCTTTAAATATAGCAGTATTTTGAATATTAATAATTGAACCAAAACTACAAAGGTTTTCCGGTTTATTTTGCTTAGAAACGTTTTTCATCAGCTACACACAGGCCAAACTTCGGCCATTGTTAGATAGCCGAAAACGGAGGAGCCACGAATCGGCATCAAATATCGTATAAAAAAAAACATTTTATACAAAACTTGTTTCCCTTGATTGGGCAAACGCGGCACTCATTCTGTTTTGAGATGTTTTATCTTCAAATGATTGTGCAGGATTAAACGCACACTATCCGTAATTGTCCCCAAGACCTCTGCCATCTCTCTAATGTTCAGTTAACCATCTGCGGCAAAGAGTTTTCGCAGTGTTCCACGTTTTCTTCATCAATAGCCGTTTTTGGGCGTTATGATCGTGATTTATCCTTGGCGTTCCTGCGATCTCTTCCAGGAAATCAATCCAGTTGAAGACGGTAGTCAAATATGGCACAGAGTCACCGTAAACCTCGTCTAACTCAGTATTCACATAAGTCGCGTTCCAATCTTTTGAAAACCGGCAGCAAAGTTCGCCCTAAAAACATTAAAGTTCCAGCCAACGAACACCCATCGTAAAATATCCGAAAAAAATCATTAAGTAGTAGCAGACAACCCTGAATTGTTTCTTATCCTGTAACCCTGAAAGTGATTACAGGAGACTAGTCATGGGTACATGGTTACGACATCCAGACTAAGGCCCAATCCTCCCAGTAGTTCCAAGGAAACAGTCAATTGAAGATCAAGAAGACAAAACAGATCCAGTGCTAAGGTTCTTTTTATTGTACTTTCTTCCATGCATTTTTTTCACCTAGGTCTACGGTCATTAAGAAATACTACCGCGAAATTTTAAGAAGGTTGTGCGAAAACGTCCGACGCAGGAGGCCCGAAAACTGGGCAAACAACTCTTTGATCCACCATCACGACATTGAATCGGCGCAGACACCTGATTTTGGATTATTTGATGAAAATTTTAATTTTTGCATTTTCGCAACTTTCCTATTTGCCAGGTCTGGGTCCGTGCGACTTTTTCCTGTGTGGCTAGATGCAACTTAGCCTTGTAGTCAACTTATTTACAAAAGAGTTCCGTACAAAATATCGATCGATTTTTCACTTGTTGTAGACACGGGCATAAATAATTTTCTGTCTCTTGAATGAATGAATGTAGTTTTTATTAAACAATATTTGGTTTATGCCCATATGTACTACAGCTCTCCTACATTACTTTCATTAGCGACATTGCTTTTGTACACTGTTGGAGATGACACAGATCATCCGACTTTTCCGTATAGCTTGCATTCACACTCGATCGATATTTCATGCAACCCATTTTTTATATATATATCTTCATATGAAATCCATGTATTGCAAACCTAGAAACGAAGTACCTGTTTTTACAACATGGGCCCTTCCAGTAGTTTGTAGTCATCGCTCTAGTCTCATAAAAACGCCAATCAACATTCACAAATTTATCTTCCCATTCAGCAACATGATTTTCGAAGGCCTTTGTTCTCGGTAAAGCATAAGTTGCTCGAGACCAACAGATTGTCAAGCCGATCGCGGCTAGTGCGGTGGACTACTAGCACTCTTTTAAGGTAGCTGGCTTTGATTTTGTCAAGTACTTTCAGATTCGCCTTTGATAGGTGGGGCCATATGACCTGTATCCCGTAAGCAGCGGTCGGTGAAATCTCTAAATTAAAAAGGTCAGAGCCACATCCAGCGGCAACCGGTGAGGCTCTGGGATATTATGAAACGATACAATGCCCTCTTGATACCTCGATATGTTTAGTAAAATGTAAACTCTGCGTCGAAAATACGACTCCAAGATATGAAAAATGTTGTACAAAATCTATTGGTGTTGAGCTCAAGCGTAATTCATTTTCCCGGCAAGCCTACCTCCGCGGCGAAACTTCATCGCTTTAGTTTTTGCTACATTTATCACTAGAGCGTTTAAGTCAACAAACTTTTGCAGCGAAGCAAGCGATTGCTGCAGGTAAAATTGACTACGGAAGTAGAAGACAATATCATCATTTTCTGTCCCTTAAGCAGTTTTACGGATTTTTCGGCGACCTGATTTGTAATGAGGTGATGTACACCAGTAACCGCAATGACCTTCAACAGCGATTTTTGGTACAATAGGAACATTCGTGCTCCCAAGTGATAGATTCCGATGATTTTACGACCTCAGTCAACATGAAGGAGAACAAAAGATCGTCTGTGAAAATTACATATAGTTTTAAATTATGATATATCTTCTTATCCATATATAATGTGTCTGTAATGTATTTATAATATATCCAATATTTTTTGTTCTGTGATAATGCATATGCATGTAACGAAGTGTACATGGTTCAATAATCGTAAACTGTCCCACCCATGAACTTTCTTTATATATATATATATATATATATATATATATATATATATATATATATACTAATGTGATAATATGTGGAACTTTTTTATATATATATAAAAAAGTTCCACATATTATCACATTATCACATTAGTATATATATATATATACTAATGTGAGAATATGTGGAAGGATGCAGCAAACCGTCCAGCAGCACGCACCGGTCAGTAACTCAGTGCATGTGGCTTGTACCTGTTGGGACAATGTTGCAAACCTCAACATTAGCACACCCGCATAGTCGTAGGCTAGAGAGAGAGGTACGGAGTGCGGAGAGAACCTCGCCGAGATATGAAGCTCGCTTTGTCTCCTGTCGAGTCGTTCTGTATGGCCGGGTTATAATGGTAGCGGGCCCGCTGTATGCTGATGGCTCTCGACTGTGTGTGGGCTGCGGTGACCTGTGAACGCCACGCCACCTACATACATGTATACATGCTAGCATAACCAAGTATGGGAAAGGGACATTGCGGCACGGAAAATAGGAGATGCGACGGAGAGCGCACTTTTGGCCTTCAACCAAAGGAGTAAATATGTACACATATGCACAAGGGAGTAATCGTTGCTCGCAATACATATGCCGGTTAAATATTAATCGGTAGATGCGAGGCCCCGGTCGGCGGCTGGATACGGACTCCTGCACGGACCTCGATCCGAGCAGCCGTGCACTAAGGTCTTCGTTCTATATAGATGTCCGCTCTCAGACCGAGCCTGCTTTTCTCACACGCAATGTCTACGCCGGCCTCGGTACCGTCAGTGCAATCTTGTACAACCCCAAGCCTGCTGTTCGAGCAAGGAAGAAGGAGTGTCAAGAGACCGGGTCTCCATATATATGTAGATCTCTCTCTCTCGAAAAACAAAGGTCAACTAATACGACATTTTAGGGCATCTATTCCGAAAGCAAAAGGTCTCTCGTTCCGGAGAATTCACTACTTGCTTTGATTATAGTGATTAATAACAAAGGTCATGTCTGAGGGTGGTATAGGGCGAACCGCCGCTTCTCGCCACCCTCAAATGAAGGTCTGAATTTTTAACGTGTGAGATAGAATGGTTTGAAATTTATTGTCTTACGAGCTGCAATCGATGTACTCAGATACCACGTGTCCCATTAAACCATTTTCGTAGAATCTACTAAAACAGCTAGTGTGGCCGATGCAGCTCTGCATTATGACGGCTAGGGCATCACAGCATGATCAATGAAGAAGCTCCAAAGGCAGGATAGTACTCACTCACTAAGCACGTTTTATTTGATTTATAGAGAATAATTAGTGGCGATAATAAAGTTCTCGCACACTTGCGTCTTATAATATTTTGATATGAAAATGGAAACTTCCTTGAGGTAAGTTTCATGAGAAGAGGAAACATAAAGCTTAATTTTTTTTCAATGTAGCCTTGTTCGTATGATATGAGCCGCCTGTGCAGCAGATTTAGGCACATAGTGATACGAAAATATTTTTTCTTATGTTAACTAACTTTCTCATGTTGGCATAAAAAAATGTTATTCCCGGATCGCAACATACGTAAATTTAAATTACCTTAGATTTACTTGTGCTGTATATACGGCTGTAAACGACAGCAGTATAATGGCAGAGCAACTACAATTTACGTTTTAAACATCCCATTGATCCCGTTGCGGGCATAGTAAAGCGTTGTAAATTTTTGTACATTATTAGTTTACTATTGTATTTGTTGCCGCGTGTAAAAATCTATCAGTCGGTTTGATTCATCAGCCGGCTACACACGTGAATACATATATATATATATATATATATATATATTTACGCACACATGTGCAAATACTATTGCGCCTCCGTGAAGATCATTAGGTGGAACGCTGCCACCCAACGGCTGGGGCCGAGTCAAATATGCCAACCCCCTATAAAACCATATCCTAACAATAATAAAAAACAGAGAACAGGCTGGCCAGGGCAGGCATAGGTAGTAGGAAATGAGTTATACACTGGCAGCGGCAGCGGCAGCAGTTTGTTCAGAAGCCAGCATTGCAAGAGGGGGTCACATTAGTCACATGTAGCAGCCAGCGAATACACACTGCCGTTGGGCACTACTCTCTAAGAAGAACGGAATGACCCGGCCATCTGTCCCAAAGTACTTCCACAGCAGCCGAGTCTAGCCGCTCTCGGCGGCCGCTGCGGCACCGAGGGGGAGATTTTAAAGTGCCCGCGTCGCGCTCTCGACGTTCCTTCTCCCCCACCCCCGCCCCCTGGGGGTTAGCCCGGCGGCTACCAGAGAATGAGTCGTCGTCGTGGTCGTCGTTGGTCGACCAAAGTGAAGCCGAGTGAGGTTGGTCAACCTCAGCTAGCTGATCGTCGTACATTTGCCATTATTACCTAGGGACTGGGCCAGTGCTGCGTCGGCCGCGGGCAATCTCCGCTGCCGCTAATGTCCAATGGGAGTTACCGTTTGACATTTGCTCTTTATGCCTCCCCCAATGTTCGATCGTACTTTGGCGTAATTTCTCCAGCCGCTGTCCTGGTAGGCTCTACGCGCGAGGCCACTCGGAGATTCGCACATTTCCTCTGCTGTTTGCTTTTTCATGCTTTCTAAATCTTTTTAATGGGATCCGGCAGTGGCAGAAGTGAGCGAAAGGCCGCCGTGCACTCTACGGTCTACTCTACAAAGCTGACGTTCAGCCATGCAATAATGCAACAAAAAGTGCATCTTGCATCCGTTAACAGTTGTTCGACGCACGTGAGTATGCGTTTCCCCACGTAAAGATGTTGGCGGCTCGTTCAGCGACAGAGAGGTTAGTGTCAGGACCCGACGGAGGGTAGTCACCGACAACATACAGAGAGCCAAAGTCAGCGGAGCGCTGGAAAACGGACATTCTTATGACACATGAGCTGGTGTCGACTTGCCTTCTAGAGGCGGGCAGCTTTCAGATGATGTTTCAGATGTCGGAGCTGCTCGGATCACAGATCACAATGGCTCTGGCATGTGATCAGAGAATCCATCCCAGATGCCATTCGTGGAAAACCAAATTTGTCATCAGAGTTTGGACGCCCAAAGCGTGCTTTCATCGTTGGACGCTGAGCGGTTTGCAGAGAGACGCAGAGTTACGCATGTTTAATACACTTCCCCGATTGTCACTCTGCCCCTATCAGAGCAGCTCGAGAAGGTGCGGCAAAAGCAGACAAGCTGACAATTTTTACGCACGTTTTGTTAATTTCGGCAATGCAATAAGAAAGGCCGACGGAAGTGACGTCAGTGAAGAGCGAACGGAAAATAAACACAGAGAGAGGGAGAGTCCGTCCACTTGATACAAGTCTGTGCAACCTGGGTATACCACGCAAGTCAGCGTTGGCTTAGGTAAGTGTCGCTTGTAAAAAAAAATCAAATTCAAAACTTTGCGACGGACCAAAGACCGCCGCGAAGAGAGTGCGCGAAATGCAGGGGACGAGAGGGAAAGGGCGTTATGAGGAGCGGCAGAAAAGTAATGATGATGGTAATATCGAGGGCAACGTAGGAGCAGGAGGAGAAGAAAAAAAAGAGAAGGATGTTCCGCTTGAATCTAAATTAATTCTGAAATAAAAACCGAGTGTGTCACCACATACCAACATACGGCGGGGACATAAAACAACATTAAGGTCTGCATGTTGGAGAAGGGACCTATGGTCATGGCAGGGTGCGTGGGACGACGGTGTCTCGTGTAAATACTGTAAAACATGGTGATCCGGATCGAGCTTGCTCGCTCGACCTGTTTGGCGAAATTCAAACGAGATGTGCCAGCTTCCTTCGACAACCAGCCCGGACACGCGCCGGCCATCTGCGGCACGATTCTGTCGTGTGACAGGTCGCCACCGAACTAATCACGCGAAGCGCGGGCGCTACGCAGTTTCTGCATCAATTTTCTTTAGTAGGGTGTTGCACGCAGTATTTAGGCTTTAGAGATTTTCTTCACATGTAGACAGACTGTGGCATTAGTAGAATTGATATATATATATATATATATATACAGGGTGTTTCTATTTGTGTGTCCAAAACGCTAGGGTATGGTCAACTCGGTGAGAAAATCATTTTTGCCAATGGGTGGAAGCCGGAAACGTTTTGTTTAGGAGTGAGGATGAAATTTATAAAAGCAGTTATTCTGTCTTTTTTCTCCTACATAGTTGTGCAAAATCTACGTTTGCGGGAGAACAGTCAACGCACAAAAGAACCGATCATACCGGCGTGTTTGGCGGAAAATTCTGCACAAATAAAGTATACATTACTAGCTTGCGTAGCAAAAGCGAATAGCCAGATTAAAAATGCACGTCTAAAAGACTACTCTCAGGCAATAGCAGATTTAATGCCCACTACATTCGTACCAAAGTGATGGTGCTGCGTTACGTAGTGCCAAGTGACTAAGCTTTTTCGACAGGTCCATCACTACACTTCCGAGACCCAAGAAGCATCTCGCCAATCGTGTGCACCTGGTGAAGGACCTCCGAAGAGGGTGTGGACAACGGCATCGGCCGGAAAGATGATGGCTACGGTTTTTTGGGACCAACCTGGAATAATTCTGGTCGACTACCTTGAGAGCGGTAAAACGAGCACGGGAGAATATTATGCAAGACTGTTGGACTGCCTGAAGCAAGAACTCATCGTGAAACGGCCCGCTTTGCAGAAGAAGGTTGTCCTGTTTCACCAGGACAATGCTCCCGCACACAAGTCGCGGCAAGCAACGGCAAAACTGGCCCAACTGAGGTTCGAACTTATTGAACAACCTTCCTATTCTCCAGACCTGGCCCCTCTGATTATTTCCTCTTCAGACATTTGAAGAATCGTATCGGTGGAAAGCGTTTTTCCAGCAATGAAGAGGTTACAACTGCTGTCAATGCCTATTTTCAGCCTAAAGACGCAGAATTTTACTCAAGAGGTATAAATGCTCTGAAATCTCGGTGGGAAAAGTGTATTGAGCTTCTTGAGGAGTATATCAAATAAGAAAAAATTAAAAACAAGATTTGGAAAATTCTTGGTTTTCATTTTAAAAACTTGTGGAACTACCTGTATATTCAAGGTTTTGCTGCTTTCATTTCAAAATTTTTGGTCAAATTGTAACATATTTTGTTTGAGGTTTTCGCGGGTTAGCTTTAAACGCCAAAAAAAGCATTCATAACAATCATAACCCAGCTCCGTTAACCTTAAGAAACGTTGCTTCCAAGTGCGTTTCCAAGTGCTGCCGGGGTCGAACCTGCGACTAGTAATGTAAGTGCCGCCGGTGACCTTCTCCACTTTATCTCACTAACAACCATATACAACGCTTAGCTTGTAAAACAAAAAAGTATAGCAAACGATAGCAAAAAGAACAGGAAAGCTTAGCGATACGACCGCTGCAGACCGTTGCAGTCGAGGGGTCGGAAGTTTTAACCCTCGACCAGCCACTGTTATATTGGTTTTTGTGATTTTCAGATTAGATAAGGTAAAGGTCCGACTATATTCACCGATGCCATATTTATATATATATATATATACACACACACATACATATTGAAATTCAGCATTCATCGTAGTGGTGAACTCATATAGGCTAGAATAACCTTTGCCATATATTGATCTGTCTATCTATCTACATATATATATATATATATATATATATACCCACATACGTATGTGTGAATGGAAGCCGGCGTATCCCTGTGTGTGCGCATGTATTATACGCGCGTTAGTATCTTCGCGAGCATATTGTGTTTCGACTCCGCTAGATGAGCTGGAGGGAGGCAGGGCAGGCTGGGAGAGAAGCAAATAATCTGTCACGAGTCAGTCACTAGGCGCACTACAGTTTACGAGACTTCTGCCACCCGCACTCTTCCACCCCCCTCCCTCTCTCTCCCCCCCTCCTCTCTCTCCCTCCCCCCTCTCTCTGAAGTCGCGGCGGAGGTTCGTTGCGGGGCAGCCGAGCTTGAACGACCAGTCGTCCAAACACGTCGCGGCTTCCTCTTCCGCTTCTCCGAGCACTCCGAGTAATTTTAAATCGCTGAATTGATAAAGTCACACCGCCGGCGTCGACTCACTCACGCCTTCCGAACCGGCCACATCCAATCCTTGCTGCCTGCACACGTGTGTACAGCGACAGCGGCAACGATCAACGACAACCAGGAAGTGGGTGACTGCATGGAAGAGAGTTAGAGAGACCAGAGCCCCTTCCTTTGTCGAGTGCGCGATGGAGAGTGTCGCCGGCCGCGACAACGACCGAGCGAGCGAGCGACCGACTAGCTGGGCTAGGTAGACTCGTAATATATATATGACATATTAAGCCACTAAGCTTAGAAGTATGAAATACAGCCATACTGGGGACGGTAGGTTTTTAGCGGAAGGCGACGCCGCCCGTCATGAGAGATTGGACGACGGTAGAAGTAGACGGGTTTCGTCGAGACTCTGAAGCATATATGTATGTATGTATGTATATATATATATATATATATATATATATATATATATATATATATATATATATATATATATATATATATATATATGTATATTCTTTTGTCTTGTTTCACCCTCTTCGGGTTCGGAAGTCGGATGATGATAATACAATTGAATATGCGCGTTGTAGACGGCTGGTGTCGTCCACGGGGAGTCGTGTGCGGGCGCAAGCAAAGGGTGTCTTGCTTTTTCATGTTTGGATTTTGTATCTCTCTGGCTGCGCATTTCGTGCAGGTGAAGAAAAATTGCTGGAACGCGGAGGTTATCTTTATTTGGTCAGAGATCTAACCTATCGCGAAAACGACCCAGCTCGCAGTCGAGGAAATCTGGCGCTTGGCGAGCCTAGCAATTTTGACGAAATAACACTGGTGTGGAGACAAAGGTTAGCTAGAGGTACACGTTTTCTGCTTGCCAGCGCAAACTAAATACTCCGATTGGTTTTAAGCCATCGTCTACTAACTACGTGTCGTCCTTTCGTAGATGCTTACTTGACCTGGATGCACTTTCAGCCTCATCAAACTACGACAAGCCCCACTAAACAAGCAGTTAGAGAACGCCGTGTTGTTGTTTTGTTCTTCATCTTTCGAATAGATCGAATAGCAACTTTTAAGATTCTTACCAATAATTGCCAAATATTCCCCTATATTATTCTCCAAAAAAAAACACCCAGAAGATCTGAGTGGTTTGGAGAATGCTTGGGAATATATTTGACAGTCTAAAACGAAGTATTCATTAATAATTAAAACACTTATGTGCACATATGCAGAGTTACACTAAACATAGACGTGATACGTTAAGGCGTCGCAGAACTTATCGCACATAAGCTTTTTTCCCGAATGAGCTGCAGGCAGAACATAAACGTGTGTTTTATTTACAGATGTGGCTGACAGGACATCGCTTCTCAATGTACAATTTTAAGAGACTATTTTGTTTAGTTATTCCATGGCCATCTCTTCGACACCGGACGACCGCGAAAGGCGACAACGCCTAATTTGAAACAGCCCATTCGGGCCATTCAAGAAATAACCAACTGTCCTTCGTCGAGAATTAAGGTAGTGTGGCCAAGTGTTGCTCTTTGCCACCGTGCGGTGCATAATGCACGCGGCCCTGTGCATGATGTATGTGCTTTACGTTCGTTCCGGTTTCAGCGAGCTTAAGTTTTCAGCGGCCTACTGAACCGGCAATGTGGCGATTACCATCGCTGACTTTTGCAGAAGAAAGACACCGCAGGGTCTTTCTTCTGCAACAGTCAGCGAGTCCTCTGCACGTGTGTACACTCTTCACCAATCAAGCCTTGTTTACGCAAAAGGGCGTATTCCCAGGCAGGCAGACAATTCTTGCTGGCGCGCTATTATGCTTCTGCAAGCGAATAATCCTCCGAACTCATATGTCTAATCTACGCTAAATTCGACACCATTTAAGCGGACATAGTCCCCTTAAAGGTATATCAGCGATAGCGTGAAGAATAGAAGAACAGCCCAGCTCAAGTTCAAGCAATGCCAACAGATTTTTGCTTGTAACACCACACCCACGCCGCACACGTTGCTAAGGCTACATCGTGAAAAGCTAAATAGAAAAATAGACTACACATTTTTGAGAGGAGCCTCATCAAAGCTTGTTGGTGTACGTTCCAGAATGTATTTGCTCGCTCGAGACCGTGGCTCCAAAACGATGCGGCACCAACGACACTGCAATACGGACTTATATAAGCCCTACCCCCAAACGATTATTTAGCTAAAGTAAAACTTTGGTCGATCGATTAGCTAAAGTAAAACTTTGGCCTCTACGACCGCTCGATTCACCAAGTCTTGACTTCTTTCACTGGGTCCACCGTGAAAGGCATCTCTTATCTACGAGATTCTCCTTGACTCGATTGAAAACTTGCGATTTGGACAAATATCTGCCGCTGCTGGAATCACTCGAGAAATGCCTAGCGTATTTGAACGCGTGTGAAAATACTTTGCGGTCGCTACAAAACGTGAATTCGGCGGTTGTTTACAGTCGCATTGTTTAACGTTTTCGTAACAAAGTAAAATATTCTAGGTAAGTTCAAAGGTGACACGAAACTATTATATTTGATAACGTAAGATACAATTTTATTGAAAAGTATGAATTACATATTTGTATTTTCGCTACCGTAATAGCAAATGCTAAGGTTTTTGAGCGCAAAGTCTTAAAAATAAGGCATTATATTAAGCAGTATTATTTACAATATGTACACAAATGTACCTATCACAAATGACATATGATCAAAAGACGAGTACCTGCATATGTAAAATATTAGTTACTTTAAAACACCTTCAGTCAGTATACACAAGTTAGAAGTGTATGTATAAATACTTGTGCAATTTGCCGTAGAGCGGTTGAAGTAGGGTTCAACCGCGTTAGAACAAAGGGACAGTCCGTCTAGACAACATAACATTTCTTCGATCTCGCAAAACCATGGCTCAAGCAATCCTGCTATGCGCCACAATAATATAATATTAATTCTTTTTGTCTTTACAGTCTCGACAGTACTTATTGTGTTATTGCTTCTTTTCTGTTTGTACTTTTTTAAGATCAGCAATCTCATGTAAGTCTTTTTTTGCATGGCCAGGGTATTGCTGTCATCATTACAACGTCTTAATTGTCTGCATACAAACATGTATTGAGCCCACTCAATAACCTCGATACGTTTTTTGTAACCATCAAATTATATCCATAAACACATACCTATATCACATGTCCGCGTTACACTATTAACCTACATCACATGGGAAGTGGGAGCCTGCCGTTTCTGCGGAAAACGAACCTACTACCTCTTGACACCTTTGGTCAGTACTGAGTTGCAGATTACTCATCCTCGATAGCAACAACTTCTCGGGCGAGAGATATCCACGTTGGTTGGCTTTCGAATTTATAGTGCAGTCAGTGGCAACTCAAACGGCACCACGTGCGACAATCCGAACGCTGTTACGTGCAAATTCAAGCCGCATCTACGTACAACAATTAGAAATGCTGCCTCGTGCAGCAACCCAGCAGAACATCGCCACAGCTCGAAAACGGACGCGCGCGAAAAAATCAAACGTTGGGAAAAGGGTTTCTAATTAACAGATTTGCAAGTGCGTGTAATACTTGCACTTACAGCAACGGTTAGCTAACTAAAGGACGGGAATATTCAAGCGCACATTTGAACTGAGTTTTGCGCCGAGAGGCGATTCTCTCTATCAGGACTACCTCCCGTCCCCACTTAGCCTCTCAGCCCAAACCCCATTCTTCGAGATGGCCGCCTCTGACGGCTTTCCAAGAATCCGGTGACGAAGAACTTGCTAGCATGCTTGAGGAAGCGCGGAGACCTGCGTCAGAACTCAGTAGCCGTAACTCTTGCGCACAGAACCAACGAGCAAGCCTCCAGTCTATACAAGCTAACAAACAGCCAGAAGCAAAATCCGTGGAAGCAACACCCACTTATTAAAGCCATTCCGAACGAGGTGACGTCTGCCTTCCTTAAGGAATGCATGGCTGCAGAGCTGGAAGGCCTCCTCGTAAAAAAACCAAACCGCAGAACACTACGCAGACTTAATGCACATGACCTGCAGTGCATCTGTGCTGCCACTAGCCTTAGTGAGGCAAGTATCATCGGTGGCAAGACTTTAATAAAAGTTATATTGCTATCACAGCATTTCGACAAAGGCGAACGTCTAATTGAGCCACTCTCGCCATAATTTTCAGGATTGCAAGGCGCGTTTTCACATCTCACGGAAGGGAAGAATATTTTTCTACAGAATCAAGACATACCGATAATCAAGGCGTTGAAAATATTACAGCTCTAACACGGACGATCCATGCAAGGATGATGTCTTACGTCGATGAGAATGAAAACGAATTCTCCACTCAGATCCTAAGAGACCCCTTAGGACAATTATCCAGGCAGCGGCAATGACCATCTAGGCAACCGCTGACACAACTCTTATGAGGAAAGCCTTGCAGCACGCCTGCGTGCAATATTAGAGACACAACCCTGGAGATTCTAGTTAAAGGCATTCGGAAAATAAAAGAGATTTAGGACAAAAGGAAAGAGTCCTATTTTTACATTCGCAGTTTTTGTGAAATCGGGCAACGCATCCTATGCTGATGCCCTAAGAGCTTCTAGGTAAAACTTTAAGCCGGCGACGGCTGCAGTGGATGTTAAAACAGCTTTTAAAAAGAGCTACAGGCGAAACCCGCCTGATTGTACAAGGTACTACTACCTATGTCGCTGTTATTTTCTTCCAACAATCAATAGAGAAAAAACCTACGATAGCTCAAGTGGTCTGGCAGGCAAAATCTGTTATAATTTAAGACATGGATAAATCCATCGAGCCGAAGGACATTCGTATAGGAGCTTAGTAAGGACGGAGCACCGAAAATACCGTTCACACTAAGCCCCTAACGAAAACCAGAGTAGGCGACTACTTGCTACATTGCGAAAATTACCCCCGAAGAAGCTCAAAGACTCCCACGATAGTATATACATATTGGTGAGACCCGATGCCGCAGAGATGGAATTGTCTTGGTGCCACATTGTTCTCTATATGTCGACTTTAACCATATCGCAGCTCCACCATGCCAACTCCACTGCTTCAAATGTGAATGACATAGACACGTTGCAAAAAATGCACGGCCCATGTTAGGTCCGATCTATGTAACATAGCTGGACATTACGACACTAGGCGCTATGCCTAGCATACTATTAACGAGTCAAAGCCTCCAAGAAAACCGCAAAATATGACGAGTAACATTACAATACTGCAAATGCCGACTAGAGAATCCACGATTAGCAATATCGGCTACCCGACGATGTCTACGTAACCTTCTCCGCCATGTTAACTTTTTCCAACCCTTTCTTCCCATACAACCGCAATGCTTTGCCTGAAATATCTCCACTACTAGAGGAAGCCTGCCGAGAATCCAGCTCCGGCCCATATCCGGAGCCAGTCGTCTCCCGTACTACTGGTAGAATGGTTAGATCGCCGAAAAGCTAAAATCCTGCCACTGCCTACGCCAAGTATGCGCACGTCGCAGAGTTGGGATTATCTAAATCCCAGCTTTGCGACGTGTGCATACTCGGCGACATACATTACTCGGCATAAAAAAGGCGTTCATCGCTTCAACATGTCCTAGCGTCGTACCTAAAAGAACGAATATCTACATACGAAGTCGTCGACTACGCGGTCATTGCCGGGATCCTCCAAGGGCCTGTATTGGGACCAACCCTGTGGAATATAACCTACGATGGAGTACTTAGACTACCATTGATAAGTTATCCAGTAACGCTCACGCCCATGGTCAGGCACCTGGACGTGATATCCAAGATAGGGCTCTCACAGGAACACCTCATGTGCGCTTTGCAGCTAACCAACCAGACGGAAAATCCTTCCCCGGGCCAGAGGAACAATCAACTCTCGGCACCGTCTCTTAGTATTAGTAAAAGAGAGCATCATGGTACACGTCGCATCCTTATGGGAGTGCACGAATGCCATAGTTAAAACACGCTGCCCCCTAAGCAAAACCCAAAGACCTTTGGCGCTAAAGATAGCACGGGCAAATCGCACGATTTCCACAGCAACCATACAGATCCTCTCTAAACAAATTCCTTGGGATCGAAGAGTTAAAAAACAGGCAGCAAGAACACCGTTAATTAATAACCGAATGAAGGGAACACTAATCAGCAAAACAGACACCCTAAGCAAATGGAGCCAACAATGGAAAGCAGTTAGGCCATCCTGGATACTAGACGAAATCAACATTCCTCGTCTCAAATAATGGTAAAGTCTCAAACACGGCTCGCTTGCCTACCGACTTGGGCAACTGCTAACAGGCCACGGTGGCTGCTTTCAGCAATACCTACACCGCATTGGTAAAGCTGGGTGCTCCTCAAAGATCATGAATCCTGCATATGGCAAGAAAATTCGCAGAATCGAGCAGCCTAAATGGCAAGAAAAGTGGCCAGGTAAAGTAAGCACGAGAAGACAATACCACGACAACCGCCCGATAAGTGGCAAAGAGAACAACTGGATTTTAGTTGGTAGAACAACTGGTTTGTGAGTCTTACACTACCGTGACTTTAACAACGACGCCCGGTATGCCATACGCATTTAACCAGTTAACCTCTCTCTCTCTCTATATATATATATATATATATATATATATATATATATATGAACACATACGAGTATATAGCTAGTTTTAAATAACCAAAAGTTTCTTCGTGCTAAAGCTAGGAAATACTCAACTGGGCGGTTTCTGCCGCTTAATCCCGGCACAGTGGGCATCGTGGTTGCTTTCATCCGCGTAATTAGCATTTAAGTTGGAAAGAACAAAGGCGAGAATCGATATCGTCTGTCCGGTCGTCCATCGGGATGACGACAACGGGTCTCATATAAACATACGGAAACTCACACATATGTGTTCCCATGTTCTCTTTTACAGCGGCCTCAAGGGGCAAGGACCCTGTCCTCTCGGAGATGTGAAGGTTCGCCCACTTCCCGCTTTTCCGACATGCCTAGTCTGCGCAGGCAGGCTAGGACGGGGCAGCACCCGCCGCCTTGTCTTCGTTCTTGTCCTTCTTGTCTTCTTTCGTCATCATCGTTTATCCGCCTGGGGGTGGGTCTTGTCGAACGTGGGGAAGAACGTGGGGTAGGGTAGAAAGTTGCCGTCGATTAGCGCAAGGCAAGTTCAGAGAAACTGTAATATCGCCATACGTCGGGGGGCGGGGGAGGGGGGTGGGGGTGGAGAGGGCAAAGGCAGAAGCAGACGAACCCGTAGGAAACGCGGGCAAAAAGTGCAGAAAAACAGACCGTAAAGAAAAAGAAGAAGAGAAGACGAAAATATCAAGAAGATAGATAACGGAGGAGGAGATAAACAGGAAGAGAAAACCTGTCAGAACAGACAGAAACAACAATGAGCGACGAAGACGATACTTAAACGGGACGCTTCAATCACAGCCATCGACGACGGACGATGACGCAGACGGCGCTGCCGCATTGTGATGCATTATCAATCATGAAGGATTTGGCAACATCTCGGAGGACCGCCGAACGCCGACGACCGCCACATTACATTTACATCCAGCCTTATCTTAGCCAAGATTGTGGCATCTCGGTTAAGATGCAGGCGATGATGATGATGATGACGACTACACCTATGGGGCGTATGGGCATCATTACAATTATAACAAAAATGATGTTGATAATTGTAATGATGAGAACGACTGCTTTTGCACAAGATGTGTCGTTGCAGGCCGTTGTCTCTACTCTGTTCAATCGACATGTCATGCTGATTCTGGTGACGATAACCACAATTATATTGTTGCTGTTTATGACTACAGCATATCCGGTAGGTTGTCGTGGGTTTTGAAGCCATTCGTCGCAGAACTTTTGTCGCATACAGAGCCTACCTGCAAACGAAACAAATTTGACCTCATTTTAGAACAATCAACGGTCAAATTGAGTATATGAAATACACATAGTGGGAACACACTGCACACGAGCCACGTACGCGACGTATTGTAGACTGGTGTATGCATACTGCAGAAGTGCGCATACTAGAAACAATGCACGTATTATCACGATCAATTGTAGTGCACATCACCTTTATGTAATAAAAAAATGCTTTAATTACGTTTACCTTAAAAACTCAACTCAATATATGTATATATATATATATATATATATATATACAAGGTGTGACAAAAATATTTTTAAAGCGATGCATGGAATTGTAGAGCTCGTTAAAGCAAATATTTTTCCCATGGAACATGGACTCTGAGAAGTCTTGTTTCGGAGTGAGAGTGAAATTACTAAAATTTGTGACACTGGTGTTTTTGTCCGACATAGGAAATGTGCTGTTGCGAGACAACCAGTCCTCCTATACAGAAACAAAGCACACCGTGTTCGTGAGAAAATTCTGCTCCCTCTGACAAAGCCGGCCAGAAGATGCGACATGGTCGCTTAGAAGAGAATTTGCAAAAATAAAGTTATTTTATAAGCTTTCACACCAAATACCTCAAAATCATTACTCTACGACCACTTACAGCGCTCAAAACTAGCACGTTCAGGCAAACGCACATTTCATGACGATAATTTTGATACCAAACTTATGGCAATGCGAGCCGCGGCTAAGAACCAATTAAGATTTTTTGGCGGAATGTCGAGATTGAGTGCATGCATGAATGACTTTGTCCCAGAAAGATTTGAAGAGCGATATATGGAATTGTAGAGCTCGTTAAAGGTACTGTTTTTTTTCCAATAGAACATGGTCTATGAAAAGTATTGGCTTGGGGTGAGAGTGATATTACTAAAATCCGTGACACTTGTAATGTTGCCCGACATAGGAGCATAAAATGTGCAATTTCGAGACAACCGGTTCTATTATAGATAAACTAAGCACATCATAATATTCGTGAAAGAAAATTCTGCTTCTTTGAAAAATATATAATGTCGCCCAAAAGATGCGACGCGGTCGTTTAGAAAATAATTGGCAAAAAATGAAGTTCTTTTTTGAGCTCCTACGTTCAATATCTCAAAATCATAACCCTACGACCAATCACAGCGCTTAAAACTAACACATTCAGGCAAATGTGCATCTTATGCCGACCATATTGCTACCTAAATGCATGGCAATGCGAGCCGTGATTGCGGAGTAATCGAGATTGAGTGCATGCATAAATGAGCTACTCCATGAGATAAAGCATTCTAGGTCATTTATGCAAGCACTCAATCTCGACATTCCGCCGAAAAATCTTAATTGCTCCGCAACCACAGCTCGCGTTGACATATGTTTGGTACCAAATTATCGTTATGGAATGTGCGTTTGCCTGAATGTTCTAGTTTTGAGCGCTGTAAGTGGTCGTAGGATAATGCTTTTGAGGTATTTGGTGTGAAAGCTAATAAAATAACTTCATTTTTGCAAATTCTCTTCTAAGCGACAACATCGCATCTTCTGACCGGCCTTGTATAATCTTCAGAGGGAGCAGAATTTTCTAACACGGTGTGCTTAGTTTCTGTATAGGAGGACTGGTTGTCTCGTAACAGCACATTCTATGCTCCTATGTCGGGCAAAACAAGTTATAGTAATTTCACTCTCACTCCGAAACAAGACTTCTCAGATATCATCTTCCATTGGAAAATATTTGCTTTAACGAGCTCTACAATTCCATGTATCGCTTTAAAAATATTTTTGTCACAAACTATATATATACATATATATTACTTTAAAGGATTATTCCTTCCTGCTTGCCTCAAAAGGTAAACTTGTACTCAAGCTATGGAATGCACGTATCGAATGCATTTGTTTATTCAAATAAAATTTATTTTACAAATTTCATGGAACGTGAATGGTAAACTTATTTACCATGCTTTGCAATTGCTTTATATGTACACCAATTTAAAAACGACCTATATACTCACCTTATAATAACTGTATGCACGCCTTCATGCCGTAAAATGTTTTAAATGTCCCTCACCAATGTAGCATATTATACGGTAAATTATTAGATACAATGGACGGTAAATGTTCATGATCTATTCATAAGTATTTTAGATATAGGTAGGCCAGATAGGAGAAAGCTTTAAAGTACGGATTATAAAACATAAAGCGGCACGATATCGCGCGCTTCTTAAACTTATCGACAATACAAAGAGGAAATGTTTTTACAGATGTCAGATTTCCTCCCTACCTTTGACCGTCTAAGACTTAACAGTGTATCAGGACCAAATGAGGCCAAGAAACCCACCCGAGTATGCTCGTGCAGGCGACACTCTACGCTACCCGTATGCAGAGCCCAATTATATAGTTTGGCGAGTACTAAGAGGCGTAGGTTTCTAAATCCCGAGATAGATGCAACCGTCGGAAAAAGCGACAAAAAACGAAAAGGTAAGAAGAGATCGATTGTAGAATTTGTTTAGGATGGCCCTCAGGTCCTGCGCAAAAATTGTGACTGAAAGTGTCAGCTATATTTCTACGTCTATTTATCACGACAATGCAATAACTGATACAGCCATGTGCGCGTATTTTTTTTCAGGCGTAGCCTATATGTAGATAAGGCCTTCCTGTTAACTATTCTCGGCAGTGGCCGATTTAAAAAGTATAAGTTTAACGTATGTTAAGAGAGATTGTGCAAAGCCGCATCGATCACTCCTCTCTGCAATGCATTTATTTAATGTTTACGTTCTCCAACCATAAGCGACACAAACAGTGTATTCTCATTTTGAACAGCGTATTCAGATTAATGTTAATCCGGCAGACTCTTAGGCTCTGCAAACGCAAGTGATGAGACATCAGCTGATGGCACGTTAACTCGCGACAGCAGTAGCTGCTTATAAAAGCTGACCGTCACCCTATAACGAGTAATTGCAGTTTCCGTGGTAGTAATATAGTCGCGATGGTAGCAGCTGCACATAGGAGCAGCAGTAGTAGAAGTAGGACCAGTAGCAGTTGTCGCGCTGATCGCCGTACGAAGAGAGTCTATTACAAAATTAAGTGGATCTCATCGAAAGTGTCAGGCGAAAGTGACCTCGAGGGCACGGTGGTGTTGGAAGGTTTCTCGCTATGTCTGTTTCTGCCTGTGCACCCCCGTCGTCCAGTTTGAGTGAGACACTCGGTTTCCAGCCCCTAGGCTAGATGGGTCCTCGGCGTGTTGCCGGACACGGGACAGTCAGGCCCTCATAGGCGGGAGGTACTCGGGCCTTCAGAGCCGGGGTAGTCAGACCTCCGAGTCCGGCGTTAGTCAGGCTTCCAGAGCCCCAGGGGCAGTCGGTCCCCCCAGATTCTGGCCTCCAGAACCGGGAATATTTGGGCTTCCTTAGCCATGTGTAGTGCCAGTCCCTCCCCCTCTCCCCTAACCCAAGGGGTAGTTAGTGGTCCCGTAGAAACAGGGGGTAAACGGACTCTCTGCAAGTCCATCAAGGAGCGGCGCGGTGGTAACGATGACGAGGTGTCCATCTATTCAGCAGACGAAAGGACGAACGTCCGCTACCGCCTTCACGTCGCACCTCTATCTCTTCCCCCGCCTTCCGCTTTCAGCCGCCGCATTTCAGCAGCCGTGCGAGCAGCCACGGCGCTCTCCTCTACAGCTCTCCAGCTACTCTCTGCAGCAGTCAGAACAGAAGCAGCATCGGCAGCGGTGGCAGCGTCACTTGGAAACGAGATCCCAAAGGAAGTGTTCATTTCCTGGAGCCTATATCGCCTCTCCTTCTACCGTCTAGTACCTAGTCTGACGAGGACGAGGGCAGGAAAGCCAGCAACAAGGACAACGACGACTCCTGCTAGCGACTACTACTACGACTACTACTACTACTATCTCTACTACGACTGCCGCTGCTTTAACTACCACTACACTGGGAAGAACAGGGCGTCGTATGCTTATTCCTGACTGCTATCGGCGGTAGCGCTCCAGCCGTTTTCTCTTCAACGATGACCGGTCGATTAGACCATGGATGACCACAGCTGCCGGTGCTGCTGACGACGACGACGACGCCGCCGCCGCCAGCTGCGTCCTCTGGACAGTTTGTAGCGTTTGATGTCGTTATGTTGTCGATCATTAACGCTGTAGTTGTTGCGACGTAATCGGTGCGTAATAAGTGTCGTCAATCGAAAAGCTCTCGATGCAGACGGTGCAGACGAAAAAAAAAAGAGAAAGGAAGGCGGGTAAGGTGACGGAACGATGGAGCAGAGCAAAATAGAGAGAGATAGAGAGAGAGAGAGACGGCGATGATTGCGGGAACGACGAGGTAAAAAAAAAGTCGAAAATGATTGCACTGATTGTTGAACTGCCTGGCTAACCGGTGAGGCTAAAGCGATACTGGCTTAGATTACTTGTAAGGGTCGGGCGTTTGGTGGGGTGATCTATATCATGTACTTGTGAACGTGGCTGGCTCTATGCTTAAGTGTATCTAAGTGTGTCTTTGTGTGTGTGTGAGAGGTGTGTTTATTAATGCATCTGGACAGAGGAAATCGCTCTTACGTAGAATCGTTATTAGTTGATATTAGCCCGTCGAACGGACAAATCCGAAGGGACAAGTGCAATATACACCACTGCGAGGCAAAGCGGCCACGGTTGCCGAGCACACGTGCATGCATGGTATCAAAGTATGTAATAAATACCATGTGCATTTTTGAGCGGGATACGACGCGCAAGAAAACCAAATCAATCAATCATCCTTGTTTTTTGGCTGGTCGGAGGGCAAAAGGATCAAGGGAATGAAGGGTAGACTGGGGCGAAATAACCCAGGGTAATCGATGAATTCCAAACTAGAGGAGCAGTCGACGCATGCAACCGACACACAAACGGTAGTGGCAAAGATAAATAGTTGTATGAGAGATAAGTTCAACCGTTGGGAAGCCTCATCATGCTTCGGAACACAGTGAAGGCGGAAAGGGTTATAGGGAAAAAGAATACGGCTAGAGGGAAACAGAAAAAAACATAAGAGAACAATGGCAGTTGAAGTGCGAAAGAGAAACGTGCGGAGAAAAGGAGAAGCATCAGAAGCGACATTGTGAGTGTTGCAAGATGCGTCACAAGGCGAAATGATAGAAACAAAGTGAGATAGAGTTAAGCAAAAACGAAAAACTCTAATATAGATGATTCGGCATTGAAAAAGCAGGTGCCGAGTAGAAAGGAAATGGCAGCATAGATAAGGATAATGTATCTACATTTTTTTCGAAAAATTGTGCATTTAAGTTAATTAAGCTTACATGATCACATACAAACATACAATAGATCCTTTATGGTTTAATCGGTCGTACGAGATACATATCAAGATTTGTGTCTAAGCAGCGTGTGATATTAATGCTCTCTTTTCTCCACTACGCCATTAGGGTAAAATCATGAACCGCAGGTGAATCAAATTGCTGCAGCGCCTTTTCATCGCGGGATATATCGATGGGCAATCGCTTGCAAAAAAGCCTCCTGCTCGGTCTACGTGGCCGTGTCTGTGCTGGGACGCACCACTATTGATAACGGTAGGAGTTAAATAATTGGTCACAATGCTATCTTATTATAGCGCCCTAATTCTCCCAGGAGTTACCAGTGGAGCTTATTAGCTATTAGTAGCGTAGTTTACTTTCGAATTTGTGGTAGTTCCGTGGAACGCAGGGCCTGGGGTAAAGTGTCGTCTATAGCATACCATACATACTTAATTCGTCAAGAAAGCAATTTATTCCAGCCATACAACTAAACTGAAGATGACTTTGTTGAGAATATGATTGCATAATTAAATGGTTGATGTAACCACAAAACCCAAAATTTAGGAAATTATTGACACTGTGTGCAAACAGGCGAATACACCACCAACATCTTGCAACAGGTCACCAGCCTACGCTATATTTATCAGGCAAAAATAAAATTAAGAATTATAAACATATGAATGACTATAATCACCGTTTATCTCAATGATCTAGCAATACAAGCCGAGTAAAATAACCCGCGTTTCATTAGCGGAGAAACAGGTTATCTAAATCGGAGTTGAAGAACTACACAAGCCAGGTAGACTATCAAGTTCAAACGTCCCCTATGCGAAATGTCGCGTATCCCTTCCGTACTCGAGAGGTTTTTTACGGCGTAACGCCCACTCATTGTCGCCGTTATTGCCCTTGTTCGTGAGGTCACGACAGGCGTCCTACACGACCTACCTTCCACAGTACCCCGTACATTTGGATAAACGGGAGAGAAAAATAGAAATAAGTACGCAGTCTGAGAAGGAGAACGTATTACTGATGACCCGAGACAGCGGCACGTTGTACGTTGGTTGGCAGCGTCAACGAACGCATCCCTCTCGGACGTGAGGTTCCTGAGGTAAATTGAAATATTATCTTGGGTTCCGCTGTGGCGGAACACTCGCTCACAGCAGCTGCTGCCGCCGCAACTGTAGTAACGGTAACGAACACGAAAACGGCAACCAACCACGCCACATTAACACACGCCAAGCCGCCGTCTAATGGCGGCGCCGCTACTGATTTCCGTTGCGAAGATTCGCCGACGATGGTACGTACACTCGATAGATGACAAGCAGTGACCGTTGGCCGTCTTAGCTGCGCTGCTCATGCTGCTCAGCAAAGCCCGACCACGATTAGCTTTATACCCTGTATACCCTGCCCAGGGCTTGGGGCTCGTCCAGGTTCGAGATAGACAGGACCCGACAAGGAGTCCTACCTTTGAAGTGCTTTTGGCTGGCCACCCTTTCTGCTGTTGTGCGCTGCCAAGATGATCCAAGACGTTGTCATTGTTACTGTTGTTGTTCTGGCTGCCGTTCGTGGCTTATAATTGTTGCTCTTGTTGCTATTGTTGCTATCGTTTAGGTCGTCTGTTGCCTGTTGTTCCTCCTTTTGTTGCTTCTTTTCCCTCAGCCATCCGTCCGTCTATCTTATACAATGATTTGTTCATTTATTCGCTCAATGAACCTCATCATCCATTTATTCGGACATTCCGCTCAACGACTGATGCCGACTGCTGTCTATTATTTCTGGTGGTTGTGGACTGCTCCAGCCTTTTTTTATTCCGGTTCCAACGGAAACGACAACGGAAACGCTGTTACTGGTTGAGTTAGCCGACTAAGGCTAGGCTGACGAAGGGTCTAACGGCCCAGTCCAGTCCAGTCCAGTTCGCCAGGCGACGTGCAGGACTACCGAGACAGCCAGCTGCCACCGCTGACTTTGACTGCCGCAACTGCTGCAGTGTGCGCACTTTTGTTGATGAGATCAGCCTAGTAGTTGCTACAAAAGAAAAACGACCACGACGACGACGACAATGAAAAAGAAGAAAAAGAAAAACTGGGAGGAAAATACAGAAGAGGAAAAATGTAGGAAAGGAAAACGGAGAGAAACGGGGCGAAGCAAGACAAAAGGAACGCTCGAATCACCTACATCTTCTGCCGCTACTGCTGCTGCTGCTGCTGCTTTTGCGACAGACAGCTCTAAAGGGGACCACACGAATACGGCTGCCATGCGAAGGTGTTGTCTGTACGTTCCGCCGAACGTCAGTCACACATGTGTCTTTGTGCTGCTGCTGCTGCTGCTACCACTATAGGTGCTGCCGGGCACGCCGAGAAGTGTGGACCAAGAAGAACCTTGACTTGCGGCGATGACTCAGTAAGGGAGTGGGCAGATAGGAAGGAGGTCGTCCGCAGACGAAGGCAGCTCGAAGATAAAGGACAAAGACGGGGGGGAGGGGGCGGAGGGAGGGGAAGATCCCTGCGCCTATCTGGTTATTGGTTAGCCAGCCGTCTGTCGTTGCGACCGATTCGAACTTGCTTAGCAATCGACCTTGGGCTAGTAGTCTGCTACTACTACTACTGCTACTACTACGACGACTGTGCAGTTTTTCTATCCGATGGGCAACAATGCCCGACCCTGTATGGCGGGTGCCGTCCTATCAAGGTTTCGGATCAAAGCGATGCCGATCACGCACATTGGTCTGACTCTTCTCTTCACTTCTTCGCTTACAGGCATACGGTGAAGAGGGTTTTTTCTTCGGTGGTGTGACGGTGGACCTGTCTGTATCTGCCACTCTGTCTATCTATCAATCGATAGAAGTAGCGGCAGCAGTTCTCCTTCATACGCCGCAAAAATATAGCATGTAATGCATTGTAACGCGATAAGGCCAACAGCAACAACAACAACACATACGACGACGACGACAACAATAACAACAGCAACAACGGCAACAACGGCAGCGACAGCAACAACAACAGCAGCAGCAGCGACAGCGACAACAACAACTCGTTCACTGGCCGTTCTGGACATTTCAAGATCGTTCTGGACATCATATGCGTCGTACTGGATGGAGTGCTCTGGTATACATGGCGCCAGCTTTCCAACACTTGATAGCTGTATCGACAGATCTGGCATTGGAGGAGGAACGAGCAGTCGTTCGATAAAGAAGAGGGTTAAGATATCGCCACGTTTGCCATCCGAGCTGCCGGTGGTAGTGGAAGTTGTGGCGGCTGCCGAGGCGATAGCTGATGCCGCGGCGGTATAGCCCTTGAACCTAGAGTGCAAAATGAAGGACTAACAGAAATTTCGTCTCAGAGGGACAGACAACGTTAGCAGCAAACGCTGCGAACTCTGGCCCGATAAGTGATCACGTCACCAAGGTGCCGACTGCGATACAAAGCATGGAAAAGTATTGACTAGATTTCCAACGCACAACGAAGCATATCCTAACTGGTAGCGCTCCTCCGCCTTACGCCTGCCATCCGCTGTCGTCATTGCCGTTTTCCTCGGCGTTCCCAAGAAATGTCGACGAAGCCAGCGACAACGACTGACGCGCAGAGCACGGGCTCTACTGCAACGTTGATATGCCGTTCTAAGAAAAAGAGCGTAAACCATCCGATTTCGAAACTCAAACTCTCTCCGCCGTTTTGCTTCTGCCTCTTGCGAAAAAAGACGGCAACCTGATCAAAATTGAGGTATTGAGCCATCGGTCTTGTGCGGCGTTTTTGCTCAAGCGCTTGGTGGCAAAATTCCTGTTTCGCCTTTGTGCCCTCTCGGCAGCCAATGCAAACCAATTGAGGACGCCAATGGAGTGGTGTGCTGTCAATAGTCGTCGTCTAGAGTTAGGGCGCAGCGAGGACATGCGCGTGCATGCGTAAGCGAAGTTACGCAGACCTCAGCTGATACACGCGCTTCTGGTCCAGTCGATGAATTGCAAGGCAATATATATATATATATATATATATATATACTAAATCATGCGAATTTGCTTCAAGGAGATATAGGCTATAGCGTCAGTTGTGCTACTCCTCGTTTGACCGGCAACGCCCATCTGTCAGGAACGAGGAGCATATGACCCATTTTCTAGAGGCGCAATAACAATTGTGGAAGACAGGGCAGCAGGCCACGGCCTCTGACCGGTAGTGTTGGGGACTGGCTTAGAGGGCCCGGCCAGATACACGGCCACATTGACGTCTCCGGAAATGACGGGCCTTTGTCGTAATTGGACCAGCCTCAACCGAGGATGCATGCGCTTCCTGTAGGTGCGCCTTCCTACTCAAACGGTTGACTGATCATCCAGTATTAGTAGCCCGGTGGCCGTGCATTCAGTTAGGAATTGGAGATTTAATATTAGCCACCGCCGCCTTCTCTAATCATGTTTAGTTAGAGCAATGTTAGTAGACTTGACAAACGATATATTTCCTTCTTCTATAGAATTACCTGATTGGATGGTACTTTATACTTGGCTATATATCTGTACGGAAGTAGCTTCCATTTGGCTATATATCTTTATGGAGGTATTGCAGATAAATTATAGGCTGGCTAGGAAGAGTCAAAAGACCAGTGACAATGCAAGGCTCGCCTGTCCAACCACTGCTACTTCTAGCATAGCCAGTTAAGATCAGTACGCCTCGATCCGAGTATCTTTTCTTGAATGTTATGGCTGGATGCAGTACAAATAGCACAAGTAGAATAATTTAATGTAGTTGTGCTGTCTGCTTCGACAATGCGCTTCAAATCAAGTGTGCGGTAATCACACGTTGACAGTATCGCAGGCGCGAACCTCATGTGAGAAACTACACGGAGATGGACCTCAGCATCGTTAGGTCTTCAGAACTACGGCCGCCACAGTCACCTGTCGTCAAAGCGTGGTCGTTGGAAAACTTAATATGCCTCTGAATTCGCAACCTATGGTTCGTAATCACACTTCAAAATCTCATTACACGAGATAGCACCTCAGATTTGACCCATCCTCGTTTTATCTTTGTCGTAACGCCTCCCTTCCTCCCTCTCTTTCTCCCAACATTTCTCTCTCTCTTCCTCTGTGTCTCTCTCATACGCTATACGTATTTTTCTTACCCTTGCTTCACCTTCGTTTCACCTTTCAAACTACGCGCACAGAGTGAATGACCGGATGTCTGGCCAAATGATTAGGTCGGCCGCTGTCAAAGGCGACGGCCACGTTTGTACAGCGGCATTTGCAGCCACGTTCGTATGTTTGGTGGCACGCAGGCGCGTTAGCTGCATCGGCTTGTCTCCGTATCCGCCAGAGCATCGCCATCCATTTCCCATTTCAGCTCGTCGTCCAATTCGTGCGCCATACAACCAGCGATTGGTTAGTTAGGCCATCAAGCCGTGTTCCATCGGCCATCGCATCAAGGCGTTCGCCAACTGCCGAGGACTGGACTGACGCCCACGCTTGACACGCTCAGACGGCCCCCGTATACGTTCCAGGGAGAAGCGGACATGGTTGCAGCGAATGACGACGAAACGTTGGCGTCCATCTCTTATCTCGCTCGGCTCGGCTTTCCGCTCTCTCTCCGATCCCGCAGGCTGCAGACACAAGCGTGTCAGGCACATTCTGCATTCTGGCATTCACAGCTGTTCTCCTGTACATGCATCTTCATATATACGCATCATACAAACGAATATGTGTCTATTCCATCTGGCTCATCTGGCCAGCAAGGTCGGCCGAAATCGGTTGCACGATGCACGCCCAATGCATGCGTGCACATTGCCGCCGCCGCTAGCTCTTACGTCGCCTCGGCGGCATTCAACCTCGACTTGCGAACAACGGATAACGCCAGAGACGCGCATGACAGCATTTGTATAAATGTATACACATTGATATACACGTATAGGTACGCGGTCTCTGAAAAGTCTTGTTTAGGAGTGGGAGTGATGTTAATATAATCCGTGACACTCGTGTTATTGCCCGACATAGGAGCACAGTATGTGAAATTGCGCCCCAACCGTCGTGCTCGTGACAAAATTCTGCTTGTTCTGAAGAACATGTAACGCCGGCCAAAAGATGCGACATGGTCGTGGAAGAGATTTCGCCAAAAAATTTATTAGCGTTCACGCCCGAAACCTCAAAATCATAACCATACGACTATTCGCAGCGTTCAAAATTAACACATTGCGTTCATGACGATCTTTTTGGTACCAAATCTCTGGCAATGCAAGCCGGAGTAATTAAGGCTTTCCGACGGGCATGTCGAGATTAAGTGCATGCATAAATGACCTACAGTGATTTATCTTATGGAGGAAATAATTTATGCATGCAATTAATCTTGACAGGACCACAGGATATGGAGACCTTCATTAGTCCGCAACCACGGATTGGAAAAGCGCATTTTGAGATATTGGGCGCTAATAAAGCTAATAAAATAACTTTATTTTTGCGAATTCGTTTCTATATAGGTTCTCCTGGTTATCTCACAATTGCACCTTTTGTGCTCCTATGTCGAGCAGTAACATCAGTCTGACGAACTAATTAGTAATATCACTCTCTGCCTCTGATTCAGACTTCTTAGAGGCCATGTTCCATTAAAACAAATATTTACTTTAACGAGTTCCGCAATTCCCTGTGTCGCTTTCTAATCTTGCTGGGAGACACTGTATACATTGGGTCACGCACAGGAGGCATGGCTTGCTTGTCGCTAGACATCTGGATTTGCACTATTATTCCTAACCGGCCGGTTTCCGACCTGGCCAACTAATAACCCCGCGTCCCTGCTTCCCCTGTAGCCACCTCTGTGAGTGGCTCCCCACCGGTCGATGGGCTGATTTGATCGTAGAGTATCAAGTGTGAATAATCTATTTGTATGAACGAGCCACCGTCCTGCGACCTCCCGCTTAACCCATAGAGGACCCGAGAACGACGACCACGGGGCACGACGCCGAGACCGGCAGTGACGGCTTGGGCCCAGTGACAGAAGCCGGCTGCTTGCTCAAGAAACTCGCCCAACGTATCGGAGTTCAATGGTGTCGTCATCACGTACAGGCGACGACGGGCTCGACGAGCCGATAGCCGTGGTATCGGTAGCAGCTGCAGCAGCAGCAGGAAACTCCGACAACCGGCAATGCGCCGGTGTTGTGGTTCTCGTCGTCCTCTGCATCAGAAGGTCGTCGCCGAATTCGTCCAAACAATGGCCACAGTTTTGCTGCTGCTGCAGCTGGTATTGGTACTGCTGTTGGACTGTGCAGGTGCCGCCACAGCACGGCACGAGGCCAGGCCTGCTTCAACCGTGCGAATACGCAGGCACACATCACCGACAGTCTACGTCGTCCTATATTTGCAGGTGAGCCTAATGCATGGTCAGCCTTCTCAGTTGCTCCTTGGTTGCTCATGCAGCTGCTGAGCAGCATCGCCTCAAAACGCTTCCACTGTATCTATCCATCGCCTGTTCGTCTGGTGTAGTCTGGCGTCCTATAGGTCACCCCAGGTTGCCAATGCCGATGAATTTCGAACTGCGCGTTCCGAAGCGTCTTCGTGCACCCAAACAGATGTCGAGGCTCGCACGAGATATGCGTAACAACTGCTTCCGTTAATCGAGTCGCTGTACGCATCTAGACCTAAATGATGTGCTTGTATATTGAAAAGGTCAAATCAAACAGACCACCAGATTGTTCAACACGAACATAGCGTGATACTTAGGGGCAATCTAGAGGCGCATCGTTAAACTCTCTCATGCCCACCAATTTTACGTCGAGGGCATTTACATACGTTGCCCTCGAATTGAAATGGGTGGCTGTTTTTTTAGGTCTACAACAGAGGCAAGCATGTGGAAGCAGGGTCACGTTCAACCAGACATTATAAAATTGATTATAGCATTGTCTGAATTCTAACCTACAACAGCTATTCTATAATATCCATTTAACATGGCCTCTCCCTGTTTTGAACGATGTGTTAAACACCAAAGCGATGGCCGCTATTCTTACGGGATGTCTAGTAACGCGCCGCTGCTCGGCGAGGTAGCCGCAGCCAAGTAGACGGGTTCAGATCAGGCACCGGACAGATTATATATATATATATATATATATATATATGTGTGGGTGTGTTAGCCTTTTTGATAGTATTGGTATGTACATGCATATATGTACAAGCACGTAAAGACATGTCTAACTTAAAGACTTCGTATGTGCGCCTCAACTATTTTTTTAAGATGCAACATGCAATGTAGCACTGTGATACAGGTTTGTGATTTCTCACATCTGTTCTTTGCCCCTTCTTGTGGATTAGGGTTACAATGCTCGAGCATATAAGAAGCTGTACCGTCATTATAGGGTTTCTCGAAAATCAGTTTAAATGACTCAAAAATAAACAGGGCGGCTTCAGCTTCGTACGTACATTGTAGGTCTCTACTTCAGAAAGCACCGCCGATGAGTGCAACTAGTCGGGCGGTCAAAAGTTGGAACGGACACGTCTTACATGAAATGCACCGCTGGCGGCTTTATCGAGAGTTGGATCACGATATAGGATTGCAAGTTGACTTGCTAAAATCTTAGTTTTCTCCACGCTGTTTATGGCGTATGTTAAACCCGATTTGAACTCAGAAACCAACTGTATGCTTCTTAGCCGAGCGCTGACATAGTGATTGATAAGCACGAGTATATTGAGATCAAATTTAGGTTTAGTTAGCACTCTATGCCGTTGTTTTGATATCACTCTATGTTGCTTATTTGAGACGGTGAGCATTAGTAAGAGACTTCTTAGGAGAATAAGCAGCAATACGACTTTCCATGCGTGCGATTTAGCACATAATATTTCGACTGAGTCAAGGCGATGGCTGTAATGCACCGGTAGGGGCTCCAAGTGCTCCAAATGACAAGAACGAAACTCCAAGACAAATGCTTTAGGTAAATCCCAACGGGTTCGAGCCCAACGGTTGCACATTTGTATTTATGGGGTCCGTCTTGCAAAGCAATGCAAAAGCAGTCCCGTGAACGTTAAATGTTAGCTGAAGGTCAGCTCGAAAAAAAAGAAGGTCGCGCACGACGTGCTCAAGGAGACTTTTTAAAGGCTGGAGATTAGGGCTGTGCTTGTAAATGTCGCGACTGCTAAGCAGAAGACTCACTGGGTATCGGATGCGGCAGGGGATACCGTTATTTTTGGAGGACAGGCTTCGAGAGGACCTTTGATTTACGGAAACGCTGGGCGCGAGGAGGGATTTTCTTGTGTAGAAGCTCAGAAAAGACGGAACGGGGGGTATCAGCGATACAAGATCGGGGAACTTGTGACCTCGATACAATATCGGTGCATGTTAAATATGTGACAAATAAAGTCCCTATTGCTGGTCACCCTAAACCTAGTGCGTAATTTACCGGGGGCAGTGGAGTGTACGCGACTCCAGTCTGGGCACATAAGAATATAAGATCAAAATCGCAATTTAATAAGCTATGAGTCTGTATGGCATTCAATACACCCGGCTTTTTGTTGTAGAGAGTGAGTTCAAATATGGTTCAGGTTTCCGGCATTTCCTCTTCTGCAGCGCCACCGAGTTTGGAAGCCCTCGGAGCCGAAGGCAATGAAGGTGACACAATAGACGAGTCGCAACTGCCAGACCGTCGAACTTAAACTTGCTCAGGTAGTAGGCGACCGAGGAAGGCCTCAATGATCATCCCAGCGACCCTTTAATCCTGTCCGTTCACAAACAGATAAAACGACGAATAGAATTCAGGTTGGATGCGTTATCGCCAGGCAGACCGTAAACCGTACAACATTAGCTTTACTGCATTGCAGAGGTCAGAGGTATCATATCATATCATATCATATCACCTTTATTGAAAAAGGGGTATTACAATAGAAGCAAAGTCGTTTTGAATCTGTGAACGACGTGCAATCCTCCAGGCAAATGTGTTGTTTACAACGTCCACCCGAGCAATCTCGTGGGGGTGGATGGAAACGCCGCTCCGGAGATTATTTGGTCTTAGAACAAAATACCTAGTAATAAGTTTCTGACGCACTAGTTGTTTAAACATGCGGTAATCGGCATGGGATTGGTATTCACTAACACTAGGCAATGTGATACGCTCGCGTGGTAGACAACACCGGCGAGCAACTCGTTTCACGAACTTATCCTGCACGCTCTGCAAAAGGTCAACATCTCGTTTATAGAATGGCACCCATACGTGACAGCAATAAGTCCACTTTGGTACCACTAAGGTTTGATACAGCTTTAGGTACACATTATGGTCCTGTATAATGAAAGACCGCATTATGAGATTACATATTCGAGACGCGGCCTTGACAACCTCAGCCATGTGAGGTCTAAACTTCATTTGGCGGTCGAAGATTACCCCGAGGTCCTTTTAGCGTGAGACTTCAGGAATGGGTTGGTTGTTTCGCATATACTGAGTAGTATCTGGCAATGTCTTGAGAACAGCAGATTTGGAAGAAGATAATTGCATGCGGTTGTCCTCTGCCCAAAGGGATACGGTGTCAATCGCTTTCTGTAGTATAGCTATGTTGCTGTCGTTTTTTGCCTCAACATAGATTTTGAGATCGTCCGCATACAGCTTATATGTAACACCAATATCTCGAAGCATTACCCCGAGATCCTGTACAAATATAGTGTACATTAGGGGGCCTAAGCATGAGCCCTGCGGGACGCCAGATAGGTAGTGTAATTGAGCGCTATACGAGAGATGAAAGCGCGCTTCTTAATCACAGTCGCAACGTTTCTCGTTGCGAGAAGACAAAGCCGACGTTCGGCGCATCTGGGCAACTGTCTGTTCTGCTTAGACTTCTATTTTGATTAATCGAACAGTGACTTTCTTTGTTATTGTTTTCGTTGTTGACAGGAACTGGCATAGTTGATGACGATGAATCGGATGCGATTTGTGTTGGCGAACAAAGATTGACAGGATTAACCAGTAATTTCACTTAGTGTGGAACCAGGTTGTTGAACGGCGCTGAACTTGAAGATGTTATTTGCTGTTCTTGTCTTAAGATTTACCAATTCTCTTTGAGGGATCGTCAGATCAGATTTGTACTCAGCAAGTTCTGATTTTACTGAAGAAAGTTCATGGCTTTGCTGACGCACGCGATGCATGAAGGTCAGCTATGCGCCTTTGAACAGTCTGCAGTTCGTTCAGACCAGCGGCGGCACAGTAGACAAGAGATACGAAAGATGGATCCGCAGCCAGGTGAGCAAGAGGCAAGTGCACTTTCTTCATCAACGTTGCAAGTAGAGCACCAATTTAGCATGTCTTCTGTGTCTAGCAAGGATCTTAGAAACATTCGATCACGCTTGGGCAGGTATGCACACGGATGAACACAAGACAACTTGTAAAATATGCTAGCAACTGCTGTCAAAAACTGCAAAGCAGATAAATTATATATATATATATATACTTAAGAAGAAGAAGAATACATATCATAAATACAGGGAGCGAAACAGAGAGATGATTTAGATTCTTTAGCCGTTTTAACCGCTTTTTCTACCTAAAAAACGCGAGATCTCTAATATTGTTGCGTGCGGCTTCACCCAGCGGTGCTATGAGAATATTCTTGGCATGTCTTTGCTGGCGCAATCTGTAACTAGCGCGGTTTGAGTAGACGAAATCGTTTAAACCAGAATTTCCAGTACTCATTTCCAACAACAACCCCTAATCATAACGACAAGCAAACAGAACGATGGCCATCGTCTAATAGGCCGCGTTCACATAAGCAAAGCATAATACGTGTATATATATATATATATAGATATATATATATATATATATATATATAGTATATATATATATATATATATGTATATATATATATATATATATATAATATACATATATATATATCTATATATCTATACTATATATATATATATATCTCTATCTCTCTATCGCTCTATCTCTCTATCTCTCTCTCTATCTTCTCTCTATCTATCTCTCTCTATATACTCTCTCTCTCTCTCTCTCTATCTCCCGCCACATTCCGACGTCCTGCAGCTCATTCTCCTGCTGCTGCCGTTGTCGCCATCACGGTTACTACTACTATTAGTGCTGTAACTTTGCCTTGTAACGGACCTGTTGTTCCTACCGGTGCTCTCTCGGTAGGGCGTTCCGACGGGCGGCACGACCGTTACCGCCATTGCATTCTCCTACTCACTCTGTCTCGATAGATGTTCTCGTATCAATAGGTAAATTCGCACGGAGACGGCACTGCCGAGCTGCCATAACAGACAGAGTGGGCCGTAGTCACACCGTCAGCGTAGTCATTCTCGTCATCACAATGATGTGTTGCGCTCGTTAGGCTGCCGCAACAACAATAACAACAACAATGCAAACAGCAACAACAACAACAAACAATAACAACAGCAACAACAACAACAAACAATAACAACAGCAACAACAACAATGTAAACAACAGCAACAACAATGAAACAACAGCAACAACAATGTAAACAACAGCAACAACAATGCAAACAGCAGCAACAGCAACAAACAATAGCAACGGCAACAGCAACAAACAATAGCAACGGCAACAGCAACAAAAACCTCCCCTCAACTCGCTGAGACACAGCCTAATAGTGTCCCTGTAGCCCTGAAGATCTGATGCATCATCAGTGCGGACCGGCACCAAGAAAAGTACACAGTCCGTTCCCATTTGTGTATAAGGGCGGAGAGAGGGCGGGTGACGGGGGTGACGGGAGGCAGGGGTGAGGGTTAATGTCCTCTAGTTGCTGTCGTTGTCTTTCTTCTTCTTCTTCTTTTCCTTGCTCTTCCTCTATGTCTGACCGATAGCCGGGGGTTTCACTGTGACCGCCAGCATCGTAGTGGTAGACCTTGTAGTGGTAAGTTGTAGTAGTTGTAGTGATGGTCAGCTAATAGTGAACAACAGTACTAATCATTGTAGACGTAGTAAAGGTCGAACGAACAGTAGTAGCTTCCATGCAGTGTCCATCACTAGGGTCCGATGACTGGCGGTGATCCACAGCCAAGGGAGCCAAAAACCACCTCAATCGACCTGTCGGAATCGGCCGCGGCGGCTATGAATGTCTGTTGTCGAGACATGCTGGAATAACGCGTCTCGTATCTCTTCGTTGGTTCTTCCCTATCTTGCTCTTAATGTTGCTCTTGTTCGCTGTGCATCTCTTGTTGGCTTGTTTTTATCCATCCGCGGTTAGGGTCTATCACGCATCTTTACTCTCCGTATCATGCTACATGAAATAGGTATGTATGTGTATACATATGATAGAATGTAATATACAAAGATACCTTAATCTCATATATATATATATATATATATATATATATATATATATATATATATATAACTTATTTTATATATGTATGTTTGTATGCGGTTTGCTTTGTGCTTTTACCGGCATCTGGCCAGTTTTCTTTGGCGCCTTACATTCGAGAGGGCGAAAATTGCTGGGCACAACACTGTTTAGTGGTACGTCTCATCCACGAAAGTCTACGCATTAATCGCGAAGCACGCCAGGACCTCCCGCCCCGGTCCGCGCCCCCTACCGTGTATACTTACGTATTCTTTCGTTATTTGAGTGTACGTCAACAATTCGTGCAGCACGCCACTTTTCGGCGTCGAACGTCAGTAGATTTCGACAAGACCCCGCAGCGATAACAGTGTGGTATAACAACAACAACAACAGCAGCAGAAGTAGCAGAAGTAGTAACAACGACGACGACGATGACGACGACGACAACAGCAGCAGCAGCAATAACAATAACACAAAGATTAATAATAGCAGCCACCAAAACAACAACAACAACAGCAATGCCAGTAGCAATAACAACAATAACAATAATAACCCGAGATGGCGCGACATGTTGCAAGACAGCGCCCTCCCACCACCAGCCCCTCCCCCTCTAAGTGGCAGTGTTGCGAAATCGCCGGCTTGACTACATGTTGCATCGTAGTGCCCGAGACAGTGACGACGACAACAACAGCGACAACAACAACAGCAATAACAACAATAGCAGCAGCAACATCAACAACAACTATGAGGAAAAACGCTGTCGCCCGCCTCTCTAGCCTCTGACGATTTGTTTTCTGCTCTCGGCACACGGAAGCGCGAAGCACCTGTTTTATCTCACACGAGATCCTGTGGGGCGTGTCGTCCAGTCGTTTCTGTTGGCCGGACGGACGAACGAACGGACGGTAGGTAGGTAGGAAGATGGGCAAGAACGTGGCACGGCCTGGCCTTTTTCTCCAGTGCCTTCGCCTCGAGGGCGGCCCGAACGTCTCCGCGTAGCGCTGCGTGCGACCCCGCTGTGGGACGTACAGGGGGGAAGAGACCGATCGCCTCTTCGCCTCGGCGAGGTAGACGCACAGATAGATAGACAGACAGACAGACATAGTCCTCTTTACACATCATGCTATGTGGGGTTGTTCGCCCCCTGACTGTTGACTGTTGTTACTGAAAGCTGGCTGGCTACCCGACCAGCTACTCGGAACCGACCAGCCGACAACAGTGCCGGAACACTGACTGAACGTCGCGCCGCCCGCGATGGTAGGGGGGCAGGGGTGAAAGATGGGGTATTCTGCACCAGCAGCAGCAGCAACAGCAGCACGACCTTCGCTTAAACATAGCCGAGCGGAATGCCTGGCTAACAGCTGAGGATGCCAGCTGGCCCGTTTTCACCTACCTAGATGATTATTTTGACGACAACAACTTGACGATCATGCCGTATATATATATATATATATATATGGGGAGAGAGGTAGAGAAGGCATAGAAGAAGTTCAGTTCAGTCTATTATTTTATTTTCAAACACATGCTCCTAACAGAACAAACGTGTTTCATACATCGTAGTACTTATAATCCCAGATATATATATATATATATATATATATATATATAATGTTAATTCATTCAATGTAATCAATCATTCACTGTCGGAACATGACGCTTGGATCCCTGCGAATGTGTGAACCATTACGGGGGTCTAGTGTAGAGACCAGCCTATTTCTAGAGGGCTCCCCGAACCGAAGCCGCATTGCCCCGTTGCACACCCAGCGACAGACGCTGTCTGAGGAAATCACCCGCTCGCTTATCTCCGCTGGCTAGAATCAGCCGCTTCCCGACCTTCTGTAGCAAACTTCGGGTGAACGGACCCGGCCCGCCAAGGGTCACGAAGGCAAGTGGGTAAAATCCGTACGGGTACCCGGTGTTCTGATACTTTCTAACCTTGTCTGCTTCGGCGGGAGCCGTAACTGTCGCGTCCCAAACCAGCATGCATCCGCTCTCGAACGGGGTTAAGGTCAGACCATCAGGTCTTTTCCTGCCCTCCCTGTCTAGTCCGACGGGTTTCAGGACGCACGGTAGACCACTGGATCGTAGAGCTCTGCTGAAGATTTATTTCAAGGCTTGGTGTCTTGCTCGCCTACCTGCGCTGATGTTACAGGACAGCGTGGCGTCCATCTGGCTAGACGACGTCTCCGCAGACGCCGGCATGAGTGTACACAAGGTCTGTCCCTAAACGAAGTCCGACCGCGATCCTCACCCGCTCGTCACCTAAAAAGGTCCGGATCCGGGCACAGGGTGTGGTGTAGAGCCATGCGCCCGCCCCCTTGGAGGAGACGGCGCGGAGCCTGGCCTTATCGGCGTCCGTGGCGCATCCCGCAATGAGGTTTTCGACCCTTTGCTCATATAGAGTTGCTGACCATTGGTGTCCAGCTTCGGTGGGCTTGTGGCCGCACAGGGCAGCTGCTCTACGATGGCTTGTCTCCAATCGAGCTTCTAAGTCTGTGAGAGCGACAGAATCGGGGGGGGGGGGGGGGTTCCTGCCTGTTGCGTAGACCAGTGGAGGAAAGCTGCCAGAGCTATCTCCAATAGGTCAGTCGCATCAGGTAACCCTAGTCCACCGCAAAGAACTGAGAGTAGAGCTTCTTGGCGTGCAGCAGCAGATAGGCTGTTCAGCAACGTCTCTACTGTAGTCAGCACGCTGTCGTTGAGTCGTTTACTGAGTATTGAAGCCAGCGAACAGTTTGCACTTGGAAATAAGTGATTGAGATATAGGGCCGAAAATGATGATCTCAGAAGAAAAAAGCCTCGGTGAGAGCTGACTAAATGAATACGTGATATTGCATCTTCTAGGTTGACCAGCCACCTTCGAGGACATCCGGAACTCCCAGTTATCTATAACATTATTAATATTTATGGGTACTCCGTTTAAACTATATGGACATATTATTAGAGGATTATAAATAACAATAATCAAGACATTTTTCATAGAGTAATTTACGATGCCATTATTCCTTGAATAAATTAAGTGATGCAAACTTGTTGGGAGATGGTATTTTAAATAATTTGTGAGTTGCATAAAGATGAAATACACTTTCGTCCCTCACGTAGCCAAAAATGGCCCTTGAAACATTAATTAGATTTATTAAGGGATACGCCATTATTGCTTATTTTGCCCAATTAATGCACAATCTGTTCAAGTGTAGCAATTAATTGATTTTGGTACGTCAGTGAAGAGTCAAGAGTTAAGCCTAAGCATGTGTTGTCATATGTTTGCAGTATATTAGTAATATTGACTTTAATTAAGCGCTGGTTTAATAATTCTTGCCATAGACTAAACATTAACATTCTTGCTTTTTTAGTATTTAAATTTAGTCTGTAATTTTAGTTTTAATATGAAATATCTTTAAGCTGGTCGTTTGTCTATTCAAGATCGCTAGCATGTTTTTGTAAGGGAAGCGGGTAAAGAAAATTTACGTAATCGGCAAAAGTGATAGCCTTTAGTTCACTAGTCTTTAAAATGTATTTGGATTCGTTTTGGTGAAAGGCTGGTTCCTCAGGGGGGTGTACCAAAATGCGTGGAGCATGCCAATGATACGTTCTCGTCGTTTCTGGTAATTTGCATCCGGTCACTTAAGTAAGAATCAAAAATGCGATCGGACCGTCAGTGAATTCTAGTTGTGTGATTGAATGTATTGAATGTATTGTTTATTAACCAATATTTGGTTTATGCACATATGTGCTACAGCTCTCCTAAGTAACTTTCATCAGCGACTTTGCTTTTGTACACTGTTGGAGATGATACAGATCACATGATTTTCCGCATAGGTTGCATTCACACTCGGTTGATATCTCATGCCACCCATTTCGTATACATATCTTCATATGAAATTAGTTGTGTGATTATATTGATGAAGAAGGAAGGGGAGCTATATATATACAGGTATATATATGCGCCCAAGTGACAAACTATCCCGAGTAGAGTTGTCGATTCTATAAGGCTGCTCTAGTAGATCAGAGCTGTGCGGAATGGATTGCATCCTCTCACAGGAGAAACATAATGTACGCAAAACGAAAAAGGGTATGCATGAAATAGAAAAGAGATGAAGGCAGGCATGTCGTTTTGGCTCTTTGACATAAATACTACAAGTTGTAAGTATTAGTTGCTATGCTTCCCAATTGATTTCAGTACGAATTTGGCATTGGTAAACTCACATTACGATTGGGCGTGTTTATAGATTCCCCAGGGCATATTATGTGCACAATAATATGTGAGTAGTATACATGACTCCCGTTAATTCTGCACAATTTACGGTCGTTAGTTGGATGCAGAAGGTGTGCAATAACGTTGAACGTCAACGGCTGTTGCACTGACTTACAACTGACGTCTTTGGCCAAACAACTGTAAAGTGCTGTTTACGTGCGTTTAGTGGTCGTTCGATTCTGACCACACTTCAGGATTTCGATTCAGATCTGTCGGAGACGTCATACATTTCCACTTACCGCCCACGGCGGCCAAACTTAAACAGCAATGAGCGGGGCTAGCCAGAGCCTCCGCTGTCAATTTCCCTCTTGAGAGAAATTCGATTAACTGAAAGACTGATGCAATTCGAAATCCATTTGCACCGTATCCCCCTGCCTATGTACCCAACCAGCTGTCCCACCCTATTGCAAGAAGACTGGACGCGGGGCCATTGCATCTTCACCAACACTCTACGACAATCGTCGGCTACGGACAATCGTATTCACGACACCCTGCATTCCTCTAACTTACATGTGCACACTCGAATCAAATGTTTATTATTGTATGGAGGTTGTATTTAATTCTAGACCTTCATCCATCCCCTACGGAGACTGGAACACACCCAGAAGCATATCTTCAATGCACCGAAAGCAGGACATGTTGAGATATCTAGGGTTCTCCCAACAGTTTTTGTGGCAGCATGGCCGCTGGCTCTCAGCTGTATGGTTTATCATCTATTCTCAATGAGCATTGATAGAAGAAAATTCGATTAACAACCGGGATAGAACCGGCGACACCTCGGCGAATGACAACCATGACTAGCGCACTAGTCCCCTAGACCACGACGCCACATAATAAATAATACATATGCACACTAGCGCTTTATAACGATGGCCGGCCAATACCGCTGTGGTCGAGCCCGGTGGCGTGGTGGGTGCATTCGCCTGCGCCCCGCAGCCGGAGGAGACACATAGATGCGCGGGGGTTCGAGCCCTACCGTTGCATATATGCATTTGTGAGGGTCCGTCTATAGAGCAATGCAAAAAGCAATCCCGTGGACGTTAAGTCTCGACTGAGGGTCAGCCCGAAAGGTTTATTTGGATGCCGTTGTAGCTGCACTGGAACGTTAGCTGTTTTTGTTGTTGCACGAAATTCGTTATGAGCCCCAGCTGTTTGTACGTTTCAAGTTTGTGCCTTTGCCTCTAAACATGATTTCGGAAGCAAGCATACGAGGTAGTCCTAGTCATTAACACATGGCCTTACTATGACCGAAGCGGGGAAGAGAAAATAAATCCAAGCGAGATATAGCGACAGAGCACTTCGGCCGCACATTGCCTCGGTTTAGTCGATAAGACACCATTTACCCCTAGCGAAATCTGTCCCGATCGCAATTATGTATGCTATATATATATATATATATATATATATTCGGTAAGCGGTCCTGGAATTGAGACCGCGTAGCCTCGCAGCTAATGAAAAGTCTCTGGCGCAAGAATTATGCGGCTCTCTCTTTTCACCCTCGTTGTTGGCTTCAAGCGTGACCTAAACTTAGTAATAACGCATAGCGATATAACTAGTTCTACTTTCTACTATAGCTAATTTGAATCATTCATTCATCCATCCACACATGTCGGAGTAGGTCGCTACCACACCGGCTCCCCGAAAAAAGTGAAAAATCAAGTTTCTTGACACCTTAAGTGACACAAATCATCTACAAAAATGGTGCTTAAGTGCGAGTTGTGCTGCGAGAAAAGCTCCACCGACAATATGCTCATGGTTTGCAAGGTATGTAAGACCACTGTACATCCAACGTGCTGGGGCCTGCCTACAGAGACCAAACCACGAGGGAAGTGGCTCTGCGAAGTATGCGAGGGCACTGCACAATCACCATCTCAAAAGTCCACTACCGCGGCACTAGCATCCATCCACAATCAACTGTCGGAGATAAAAAAACGCCGTTGCAACTGTTCCCAAAATGCACGATGATATTGCAGCAATTACAACAAAAATGGCAGAAATGACTGCTAAAGTGAAACAAATTGACACCATTCAAGAAGACTTGCAGAAACTAACAGAGCGGCTTGACAAAGTGGAAAGCAGCCAAACAATGGAAAGCGCTGACAGCCAGCGGCTTTTGAAACTCGAACAGTCACAGTTACTGCGGGATGTTGTTATACACAACATCCCTGGTCCCGCCAAGGAGTCGTCCGCCACGACTGCTAGCCTAATCAAACAGCTGATCAGTGTTGCTGGTGTTGGCAACATTTCGTTAGTGAAGGCGAGGAGGAGAAGCTACGTAAAAGCCAACAGCGCTATAGTAGCCACACTCGACACTGAAGAAAATGCCCGCAAATTCATAAACCGTATTGGAGACAGGGCCAGACCACTTACCCTTAGCGGGGTCTACCAAACCGCACCAGGAACCTTAAACAACAACAATGAATCCACCGGCGGCAGCTGTAGCAGCGGAACAGCTCAAAACACCATCACAGCCAGCTCTAACATCGCCCCGCAACTATACCAACTAAAGGTGGCATGCAATAAACTGAAGAGCAAATATAACATACACATCAGAACAAACATACACAACTGCTCTATCTATATTAAACATGAGTCTGGAGAGGAGACGCAGATCAAATCACTGGCTGGATTACGAGATTACACAAATGATTTAGAAAAAAAACGGGAAAACACAACCGCAGAGAAAACGGAGAAAAAAGACAACTTAAAACCACACCTACAAAAAATTCAGACCCCAAGAGATTGAATGCTGAGAAGACAAATTAAGCACCACGACAGACTATTACAGAGACTGTAAAATTTATGACAATACATGTCTTCTTTTTTTCTCAACCAAGTGTATTCACGTTCCGACAACTTGATATAACCACATATTCGGGGAAATAGCACATGCATGGAAGAAAACGTTTCATGTCAACAATATCCATTTTATAATAGTGTAGGTATAAATAAGGAAGCCAGTAAATCATTTAGAGTTTATTTATTGAATATCAGAAGTATTTTAGCGAATCTCGACCTCCTCCTGGGAATGTTGTCAACGAAAACAGCACACGATGCACTGGTCCTCACGGAGACCTGGGGGAGAGAAGACTCCCTAAACAGCATACATATAGATGGTTACAAGAGCTTTTTTTCACCTGAGAGCAAAAGCAGAGCAGGAGGAGTCGCATTATTTATAAACGACAAGTACGATACGACACAGGTAGCACTACAAATGCAAAACGCAGATATATGCTCTGTGAGAATAACAATAACAGACACAACATTACTACTAATAGGCATCTACAGGTCACCCAACAAAAGCTTTTCTTCACCAGAACTGTTCATTCAAGAACTACAAATGATGTGCAAATCAGACAATTCACAAAACACAATAATTCTTACAGATTCAAACATTGACGTTAGCAAATCATCAGAAATCAGCACGACGTACATGGACACCCTGTCAGAAGAAGGTTTTATACTACAAAAAACAGACCACACAAGAGTTACGGCAGATAGCGCCACTACAATCGATCATGTACTGACAAAAACGAGATCAATCGATGTTGCTCATATCGAGTTACAAAGTACCAGAGGCGTGTCTGATCACCGTGCTATTCTGCTAACGCTAGACATAACATCAACCACATTTAAACAACAGAAAAACCGGACACCACTCAAATCCATAAACAGCAAGAAATTTGCGAATGAAGTGCGGAAAATCAAGTGGATCGATTTATTAGGTCATGAAGAAAACCCAGAAGCAATATGTAAGATCATCCAGACCTCACTACAAACATGCCAGCAAAAAGCCACATACTATACAAAAGAAGGTCATACACGCGCAAAAAAGGACCATCCTCAAGCCGTGGATAACATCGAGCATACTAAAAAAAATGAGAGAAAGAGACAGTCTTTTCGAAAGGACTAAACTAAACCCAGGCCTTAAACAGGAACACTGCCGGCTTAGAAACCAAATTAAGTTACAACTAAGACAAGGGATGCCTACTTCAAGGCAAAGTTTGTTGGGGACAAGAAAAAAGACTGGCGAGTTATCAACGAATACATAAGGGGCCACCGTCGCGCCGACAAACTTGACCCAAACACACTGTCGGTATGTGAAAGCCTACCGTCAGTGAAAGCGAAAGTAGAAAAAGTCAACCTGCACTTTGCTACAGTCGGTGAGCGTCTGAGTTTGTCAACCGGACAAACATCAGCCAACAACAGCCTGTCAACATACACCTTCAACGAGCCATTGCGCTCTTTTGCACCGGCAACCAAGGAAGAAGTACATGGAGAAATACAACACCTAAAAATTAATATGGCACCAGGATACGACTACGTAACAAACAACATAATTAAACAGCAAAACGAGACATTCACAAATATCGTCTTGAAACTAACAAACGCTATATTCTCACAAGGGCAATTTCCAATGGCCTTAAAGCGATCGGAATTGGTGCTCGTACACAAACAAGGTAACAAACAAGATATCGTCAACTTAGACCCATATCTCTCTTAAGCACTATTGGTAAGTTAATTGAGAAACTAATAGCCAAGCGGATAAAACAGCACCTGCATGAAAACAACATATTACACAAAAATCAGTTTGGCTTTAGAACTGGCAAGAGTACACAATCAGCACTAATAGCAATACAGGAAATGATAGCCTCGGAAGTGGACAAAGGAAACCGACCAGTGGCAGTATTTCTCGATCTCTCACGTGCATTTGATACCTTACGGCACAATCGTCTCCTAAAAAAGATGTCAAATATGGGAATCACTTCGCGAGCATTAAACGTAATCGCCACGTATCTTCACTGCAGGAAACAAACTTATTCATATAATAGTGATTCTTCAGAGATAGATCTAAGACCCTTCGGGGTCCCCCAGGGAAGCGTGATCGGGCCACTGCTATACATACTGTACTGTAATGATATCTTCCACTTACACGACGGATCAACCAAATATATGTTCGCAGACGATACTGCACTCGTATATAGACAAAACCTTTACCACGACCGACACCATGTTGAACAAGGGCTGAGGCAGGTAGGAAACTGGATGAAAACAAACGGGCTTGTAATAAACCACAACAAGACAAAATGTATACACTTTAATTTAAAATGTCGCCGCAACCTGACTGTACCTGACAAAATCCAACTACACAATCATATACCAAACACCACATGCAACTGCCCATTTATACAAAAAACAGACACAATTAAATATCTTGGAGTGATAATAAGCAGTAATTTAACATGGAACTCACACGTAGACCACACCGCCCGCAAAATCCGAAAAGGCATTGCAGTCCTCAGTCAAATACGTTCGTCTGCTACGACTAAATTCAAACTTGAATTATATAAAGCACTTATTGAAGCTTATTTTAGATACGCAATCGTCGTGTTTGGTGGAACCTTCCCTACTATACTGAGACCGCTGATGATCTTGCAAAAAAAAGCGGTGCGACTAATCGCCGGTGTTAGCGCCATAACTAGTGCAGCTCCCCTGATGCAAACACTCAAAATAATTCCTTTTCGTCAGCTCTACGCCGAATCCGTGCTTATTTTCTTCCTTCTTAAAGAAACAGAAACCGGGTGTGAAATTCAAAATAGAAATAGACCTACACACTGCTATTCAACGAGAAGACGGCAAAATGACAAAATTAACATAGAATACACACGAACACAGTGCGCCGAACAGCAATTCACCACTTCATAAAACTATTAAACACCTGCCCCACACACATCCGTGAACCACCAAATGAAAGCCACCGACTGTTAAAACTCGCCATACGAAAGCACATCGCAACGCTAAGTGACACTGACATAATTTCTCTCCTCGAATAGAAACTCCTGGCGACCACCGCCGCTGCCAAGACAACGATGGTGCTGCTGCTGCCGTATGGGGATGATCAGCGGGAGGCATGAATGAATGTGTGTGTGAACAGAAAGAGATACCCAAACTGCCTATGCACGTGGGCCACGTGTGCAGAAGCATGTGTACGCTTCTAAACATGCACTACACTGACTAGATGAAGTATTGCTAAGCTCGGCTGACAAAATGAAACTAGATGTTGTTAGTTAGCACATTGCAAATTGTCATATGATTATGAAGAGCAAATGTTGCACATTTGAACAAAAAAAACGTATCATTACGCACTAGATATATAAAATAAGTACAAAAATGTTTTCTCATTTAATTATTATTGGGGTTAGCATAATATGAGACTTCTGATAATTAAATTATGTGTCACAATTTTGGCTTCCTTAGGTATATTTAGGTATAATTAGGTAGAAACATGCGAGATACGTGTGTCTACACACAATATTTCCTTCCTTTGACAATGATGCTTGGATGTATCAGTGCAAAACCGTACACGGGCATTAGCCTTACGGAAAAACAAATGAAGTTATGGTCATCGCACATGTTATTAATTAAAACGCACTTATATAAAAAAAAAAAGAATCAAGGTTTTATGTAGACTTTTAAATATAAGAATAAATTAAGTGGCTATACTTTTCCAAAATTGAAGTTGTCCTTTGGTACTGTAAGATCAATTGCTGTTCCATTTAATAGCACAAAATACCGCTTGCAAGCTTGAATAAAAAATCGCTAAGATAAGCACAGCAGAAAGCCAGTGAGTAGTATGTGCTATCTGTTGTAGGCAGCATGCGCGTATATGCTTTATCAAAAAAATACGGTTGGAAATTCAAGTTTGCGGGAGTATACTCAACAATATATAAACCTTATTACTGCATTGCGCATGTCTGCACACTTTATGCTCTATTAAACGGTGACCGCGCTATATGATATGAGCTTTAGACGATTGTTTGTATGAATTGCCACCACTATATTCGTCTTCGAATCTTTGAACTCGACCATCTTCGAATTGCTATTCTATAAATTGTATTCTTCTGATTTGGCATCTTCTGACTTTATCCTGACTCTAAGCTCTAGAGGTCATTATTGCTGCAAGTGCTTTTTTTTCAAACCTTGAGGCTTCCTTTAAGAATTGGAACACCGGTGGATTAAGTGCGCAAAGTCACGTTCAGAAAGAAAATCGGAAATAAACGTTTTTGCTTTTGTAATTTACCTAGTGAATATTTCTCGCATATAAATATATATATATATATATATATATATATATATATATATACACGTGAAACTCTACGCCCTAGTAAAAAGAACTTTTAGAAGGTAAGTACTACCATTTACACCCGACCCGAAAGGTTTTAGTGGCAGCAGTGAGCTACGACATAGCAGGGTCACCATTTCGCTATAGTCACACGAAAAAAAGCCTTATGTGGGATGTTACCGTTTCATGCACGATTATTTGCGATGACGGCGGCCTTGTCGTATCTACGCCACAGCGCAGTTGGATGGGCTGCAGATTCTGAAAACCAAACAAAGTATCTCGAGGTATCAAGGAGCTACCATTTTGTACCCATTACATTGGAGACATCCCATCAGCACAAATACAGCGAAAATCCTGAACGATATTTTCAGACGTATAGAAGACGTTACGGGCGATCGACACAAGGCTATGCGTTTTTTTTTTGACAAATGGTAGTTTGGCCGTATGTAGGGGAGGCGTGGTCTCTATCATAAACGCCATGAATCGACACGAAGCGAGAGCAGAGTATAGTGAACCTGGCTTAAACATTCATACCTTTCAACTGTATATACTTGTGGATTTCTTTTTATACAGCAGTTCAAAATCTGGCTGAGCTGTTCGCATCCGGATTGTAGAGTAATCATCACTGCCAATACAGGTGTTGTCATAGCCCCATAGTTCAGCATTCAATGCTGAACTATGGGGCAGCCAGGCGCTGCTGCGCTCGTTTACACGGCTGCCGATCCAGGCAATTGTCGAGCCGAGGCCTGTGGGAGGGGGCGAGGCGGTGGGGTGCATACGTGGTGCAAAGGTCCGGCGGCAGGGTCCATGAATATTAGAAGACACTTGGTTTGCTGTGGCCGCTGTTGCTGCCACTCTCACGTTCTTGCACACCGTCTGCGGCGGAGGGCAAGCGTTAGCAGAATCTTTTACATTGGGGGGGACGAACGGACGGACACATTATGCACTCGTCCGACTAAATAGGGAATGGCGAACATATACACAGCATACACGTAACACACAAGATGAGAGATGTAGTAGCAGCAGGCCGCTGCTGATGATTGCAATGGGGAAAGGTGGATGAAGCAAACGGAAGCGGCAGCCGTCTGGCAGTTAGGGCCTTGTTTCATTGTTCCTTGGCGCTCGCTATCTGGACGCCAGCCCGGGGAAATGTGTCGGGAAAATGACGGAACATGCTTTTAAGCACGGCAAGGCCACACCATAGCGTTGGCTTGCTGGGGTTCTCTGCAAGACAAGTAGTGTGGGTTGTCGGCGCGCCGGGCGTCGTCTATGGATGCGGCAGCGCAACACGTACCGCATGCCTTGGCAAGCGTGCAGAACATTGTGCTTCCTGTTTTTTTCTTCTTCTTTGTCTTCATCATCATCATCTTCTTCGTCTTCATCATCATCATCATCTTCTTCTTCTTGCTTTTGGCTTTTCGCTTTGGCCGCATTGGCGTCCCTACCTACTATCCGTCTCACATTCAGTGCTCGCTTGGTAGGCTCGCCGACGTAGAGCGATGTCGGGCGGGGACGTAGCCCAGCTTGTTGCACGTTTTCTTCGACAACAAGCAACACAGCGAACCTAGTTGGGCATAGGTGAGAGCACACAGACACAGTGCACGGACGAGGGGTGCGCGAGCGGGGGTGCACGGAGTCCCGTTTCAAATCGGACACGATTTTTGCCGATTAAACTTTAATCAAGTCCACTGGTTTCCTGTCTGTCGCTAGCGGACGGTTGGGTACGTTTCGAGGGGGTCGTACTTTTGTACTTGGAAACTGCACTCGACTTCACCTGTGTGTGTGTTTGGGGGGGGTGCACCGATTTTCTTCATGAATCTCGGGCGGGCTGCCTAACAGCCCTAACAGTTGTGCTGCTCGTAGCCATGGGCGCTGCGCTGTCGTTTCCGCGGCATTGTTACACGACAAAACGGGCTTCATAGAGTGTCGTTTCGTTTTGCCGGAGAACGTTGGCTTCTTTTCGCAAGACAATTTCCTTCTTGCGCTGAGCCAAGCAGGTCCTTGTCGCGGTCGCCGCCGTCGAAATACGTAACTATAAAAAGACTAGAAAGTGTGTGACTCTTTTGTGCCCGATACGGCACTGACTGCATGCAAAACGAATTTCTCACCAGGGTGCTATGAGTGGTACGATTTGACGTTGTCGCTGACAACAATACCTAAACTTTTCGGGCTGACCCTCAGCCAAGATTTAACGTCCACGGTACTGCTTTTCGCATTGCTTCATAGACGGACTACCCCCATGATAAATACAAATGTGCAACGGTTGGGTTCAAACCCGCACACCTACGTCGCAAGGCGCAGGGGGGTCCGGTCCTCCGGTCGCAAGGCGCAGGCAAATGCACCACGCCACCGGGCTCGACTGACAACAATACCTATCTTGTACCTACTTGTCGTTTGTTTCCATAAACCATTTTACCACCTCGATTATGTTTTAATTTTTGTTCGCACTTGCAGCAAAGTGCGTACAGTTTACCTGATCGCGACATGCAATTAAATTTACCGAACTCCCTACACACATCGATTTAAACACGTAAAAATATAAAACAGGCCTTGCTATATATATATATATTTATATATATATATATATATATATATATATATATGTATATAGGCCTGTTTTCAAGCACACATCATTCGAGCATTTGATTCTTGTTGCTTCCTTGCACTGGACGTCAATAAAAAGTTAGTGGTTTTGCAAAGATGTTTGTTTGCGGAAGCACAGAAAATCGTTAGAGATCAATGACCTGCACGTACAACGAATTGATTTGGCCACAGTCCGGCATGTGTGTAAAATGTTAGAGTAGAGACCGTTAGATTAGTCGCTTTGTGGAATCAAAAAACGTTGTGCCGACAAGATAAAGATTCCCGGAATTCCGGAAGTCATGCTCGAGGGTTTGTACCATAACGTGCCATAGTGTGGAGTTATAAGTAAGCCGAAAATACGTGTCTCCTGTTTGGTAGGCTGCCGCGAAGTATGTAGCTTCTCGCAGCCTATCAAACAGAAGACGCGGAATATACAGCTTGATAATACAAATATCTTACAAAGTTAGTTTACTTGTATATATATATATATATATATATATATATATATACAAATATATACTAGTAAAATAACTGTGTGAGATATTTATACTATCAAGCCGTGTATTCTGTATATATATATATATATATATATATATATATATATATATATATAGGGTGTAACAGAGCGGCTTCAACAGCGTTATGAGGAATTGTAGAGCTCGTTAAAGCAAATATTTTTTTATGCAAATCTTGCTTCGGAGTGATAACAATATTACTTCAATTTGTGACACTAGTGTTATTGCCCGATCTAAGAGCAAAAATGGGCGGTTGCGAGACTGAAACTAAATACATCGTCGTGTTTGTGAGAAAATTCAGCTTTTTCTGAAGAACATATAGCGCCGACTAGAAGATGCGACAAGGTCGTTTAGAAGAGAATTTGCAGAAAATAAAGTTATTTTATTAGCTTCCACGCCCAATATCTCAAAATCATAACTTTACGATCAGTCGAAAAAACCAAAACTAACACGTTCAATCAATTGCCCACTTTGTAACGATCATTTTTGTGCCAAATGTATGGCAATGCAAGCCGTAATTGCGGAGTCATCGAGGTTGAATGCATGTATAAATGACCCACTTCATCAGATAAATGACTCTAGGTCATTGAAGCTCAATCTCGACATTCCCGCTGAAAAATCTTAAATTTGTCAATGGTCGCGGGGTTATTATTTTGAGATATTGGACGTAAAAGCTAACAAAGAACTTAATTTTTGCGATTGTTGATCTAAACTACCATGTTGCATCTTCTGGCCGCCGTTATATGTTCTTCAGATGAAACATAATTTTCTTACGAACACGACGGTGTACTTGGTGATCTGCTATACTACTGGTTACCTCGCAGTGGCACATTTGATGTTCTTATGTCAAGCAACAACACTAGTGTCACACATTGCAGTAACATCACCTTCACTCCAAAACAAGACTGCTCCGAGGCAATGTTCTATTGGAAAAAATATTTGCTTTGATGAGTTCTAAAATTCCTTATGTCGATTTTGAAACCGTTCTGTTACATCCCGTTTATGATGCAGATATTTATTAATCCGCACGGAAAGATGCAAAGATAATATATATATATATATATATATATATATATATATATATATATATATATATATATATATATATATATGTATATATATATATATATATATATATATTATATATATATATATATATATATATATATATATATATATATATATCTGTGTGTTTATGTATATACATACAAACACACTGTGAGAATATGCGGACGTGTGTGTATCTATTCGTTGTTTGTGCATGAAAGTGACCGCAGCGTTACCGGAGAAAGGAAAAAGAGTCATCGGTTTTCACTCGTTCGTCTATCACGCGCGAGCATAAAAGTTGCCGAAAAAGAAGATCAAACGACGGATCAGACGCAGCAGCAGCGACGGTGATGGCTCAGGACCAGGACTGCACCAGTAGCACAAGCAAGCAATCCGACCAGAACTCCACCACACCACTGCGGAGTCTAAACTCTCTCTATCTTTTCCTGTCTCTTATTTGACACTCGGTCTCTCCTGTCGATCGATGCCGATGACAAACAACAAGACAAAGCAAAGAAAGGAAAAAAATTGTGCCTGTTTAGCAGCGAGAAAAAAGGCAGAGATTACGATGGGGAGAATGGAGTGAAAACGAGAAAAGGCGCGGGAGAGTGAAAGGGGAGAAAAAAGGGAAAAAACAAAGAGAGACGAGTGAACGGGCGAGGGGAGGGTAACCGGGCTGCCGGAATAGCTGCTACAGCAATCCGTTTCAGTAAGAGACTTTTTCTTTCCTATTTTTTTAATAAAAAAGATTAACCGCCGTGACACGTGCAGCAGCGAACAGCAGCCGAGCCAGCACACGGGCGGGTGGGTCGCCAGTGTTGGGTGAGCCAGCCGAAAGACTCTAGGGCGTGCGGAAAACCACTGAGAAGGCGGGGTAACAAGAATGTATATATACGTATAGTTGGGGACATATATATATATATATATATATATATATATATATATATATATATATATATATATATATATAATCACAGTGAAAAGAAAAGAGAGAGAGAGGAATATGGGTAAGCTGTAACGGGTCGGGGAGAAGCAAACTGAGCCGACATCGACACCGTTAGTCCCCCCCCCGTTGTGGCGATCAGTCGTCGCGCTGAGCTTTAAATTTGCCGCTGCTTCGCCACCGCCGCCAAATCCTCTATAAATTACCTGCTGGGCGCGACGACTTAGCTAGGCCGGGCCATAGGGACCCGGATAGCATAGGACAGACAGGACAGATCTAGCACATTCGGCCGTAACTTCGACCATCATAACTGCGGCTAGTACTGCTGTAGATAACTAGTTTCTCTCTCGTTTTCTCTCCTCTCGTTTTTTTGTTCCTTAATGGCAGAGAATAAAGTGCCTAGTTACGCACTGTCGCCAACAATACAGCTGTAGAATGGAAGCTTTCCGCTTTGCGGCAGCAGTATGAGATTTGGCCTTGACGATTGGTCATGGTTCCACCGAGGCAGACTTGCACCTACCAAACACACCTCCCACCTGATCTTTACCTTCTATTAGCCTAGATCCTTAGTTTCAACTGTTACCCACGGGAATCGTTATCCATATATTGTGAGCTACCTCAGGTCGTTCGCCCGAGTTGAGCGCAAAGTGGCGCCACTCCATCATTAGTAGATCATTATAAATCGTGCCAAAATAAATCTTGACATATTATTTAGGATAAAAGAAGCCATAAGTACTACACCTCTGTTTTCAGATATAAAGGTGTGTGTGCGCTGGCTGGTTTACAATTAGACACGACTGTTTCCTCACAGAGCACGCTTAGCAATCAAGTAGGTTGTGGGTGGGTTGGGTTTATGCATATGCGTGCACAAACTTCGTGGCGATCCACACGAGCTGATGGGGGCACGAACGCCTGATGCACGTACTATTATGAGCTCAAACTAAGCCACATTTTGCTACAAGCGGACTGTTGACATCTTAGATAATTTAGGTGAGTCTTCAAAGAGGTTCAAAAATGAACCTAATTCAGTCCGCTCATCTGAGCTGGCGTAGCACAGTCAACTTGTATTGTTGACAGTAGGAGTCAAGGGACGGAAGAATATTTGCCGTCGAGTCAAGAGCACCACACCGAAGCAGCGGCTTTCGGCCGAAATTCCAGCTTGACTCTCTCAAACAGTTTTCTAGGCTGTACTTTTTATTAGCAAAGGTTCCCATACCAAAGAGTAGCACACGTGTCTGGGATGTTTATGGCAGTCAATGAAATAAAAAGAAAGAAAAGAAATGGTGAAACCAACGTAAAATCGTATTGACAAGTAAACATGAAATCTTGATTACCTGGGTGAAATATTAAATAAAAGTCGCACTCTTGATATTAGGCGACTGAAAACCATTTCGGGGAGTTTTCTTCCTGTTTCAATTTTGATCGACGTGCAGTCAGTCATACGCCTGCACAGTCGGTACCGTTATTACCGGTAGCACCCGAACACGCCTCCGATTGGTAAAGCATGATGGCCAACATCAATCCGCTGTTCCATGAAACAAAGGCAATGACGTCGGATTCGTGGAAAGGCTGCCACTATGAGAACCGACGTCTAGTAGATCCCACCTGCAGATCCGTGTGCGCGAAAAGTTTCATGAGATTTCGCCGGAGTGCATATGCAAACTTTGTGGCCGCACGTCTATGTATATCACTGCGAAAGAGCAGTTGCGTTGTCTCAATTCTAGAAATATGATGTCTATGATGTATATATGCAAAGCAGTCATTATTAATAAAACTGTCTCAATATGGAAACTCGGAATAAAGTCCGCAGTCATGCGAAGATAATATTCAACTTATATGTAGTCATTCTTGGAAGCGTCATACTTTAATACGGTACACTTACGAGATCAGTATACATTTCTTTACATACCTGCACCTTTGACTCAAAACTGCCGGCAGTTTTAAAATGTCTTAAGCCACAAAAATGACCGAATGTGAATCCCCAACTCTCGCACGTTTGGTCAAAAATGATAATATCAAAGTTACTTTTCTGGTCAAAATACAGTAAGCGGGTAGTTTTGCAGTTATTGGCATCTCCTAGGTTTTCAAGCAGCTGGACAAAACGATGTTCGGCCTAACACCTATAAAGTAGTTTGGAATAAGGCATTTTCTATGGGGTGAAAAATAAGTATTACATTATGAAGCATTGCGAGTTTACCACATTAGCGCCTATCGTATCAAGCAGAGTGATAATACCTTATCTCTGCGGTTGTCGTATCTCGACGACGCCAGCTTAGCCGGCGATAGCCCGGCAGTTATTGAGGACATCAATAGAGTTAAAGCATTTGAGGCTGAATCAGGTTTACGCCTGATTGGCAATAAGTGTGAGATTTTCCTGCCTTCCTAACTACTCACACAGTGACATACGGCTGGCGAGGAAACAGCTATCAGAGAGATAACAGAAGACAAGTTGGAACAAGTGGGTGCGCCATTCACGGAAGCGGACGTAAAGGAATTCTCTCCGCAAGAAGCATGCGGACGCAAACCGAAGCTTCCGCCGACTCATAGCCCTAGAAGCGCACCCAGCACTGTACCTTCTGAGTCACAGTGTCTCCACACCCCGCGTAATAAATGTTCGCCAGCTTTTAGCGACGGACGCGGCCTCCTGCAGCAGCTCGATCGAGTACGTTGGGAGACCCCTGCTTACCATTGAGTTAAAATGTTTGTCTTGAGCTCAAGCCCCCTTTCCGTTGGTTCTGGTGGTTCGGAGGTGCGCAGAGCCGTCGATGTTGCCCTATACTGCTACCTGAACTCGTTGGCCGAAGCAAAGCAGCTTGCAATCGCCACCGGGGCTTCCTCGGCCGATAGTTGGATCGTCGAATCAATACAGGCTCGCTTACTCTCGCTGACTTTCGCGACCAGTGGGATTCAATGCACTTCGGAGCACAGAAGACAGGGAACTCTGGATTGGGTGGTTGTATTTCAACTCCAATGCTACGTAGAAAATCAGGTTTTTTGTGCAGAGCTCCAGTATACGGCACGGGTGAACACGCCTTGTCATGTATATTAGACAGAAGCTACGTTCAGTGTACGAGCCGTGAAGATGGCGCGGGCGCCGACCTCGCCGAGGACCGAAAATTAACGAAATACAAAACACTATCGTCGCAGTTCCTAATTTAGCCGAGCGGCATAGAGACTTTTGACCGGCCCGATCGAACTTAAGTCAATAAAATTTAGTAAGGAACTGGGCTGGAGAGTCATCGCTGCAATTCGGGACCTTGCGCTAGCAAATGCCTGTTACAGCGCAGATCGACCAATGTTCAGCCAACGCTGCGGCTACGCTGCGGCAGTGGGAGGATCTCTTTTCTCAATCGTAAGGCTTTCGGAAATGCCATAGGAGTTGTATTAATCCCAATATTGTTTTGTTTAGTGCAAAGAAAATAGTAAAATTGCCTCACTCTGGGTGCTGAGTGGGACCCAAATAAAAATGCTTTATCTAAAAATCATAGTTGAATTTTTAGATTTATTGTAATTCCCATATAATTGTGTGAAGTCACGGAAACTTTTATCAGCATATAATCTCTTATTGACGTTTAACTCTGAGGTAAGCTGTAGGTGACTATGTCACTAAATCACCATTCGTGTTTCGTAATTTTTAATTATATTTGGTAATATAAAATAGCAATTAAATTAAAATATGTAAGAAAATCAAACCAATCGTGTAAATTGCTGATCTGTTCGTTATTCAGATCATAATGCAGCATTTCTAAGTAGGCATACATGGATTGCTTTTAATCAGAGGATGTGTTTTTAGTTTATTGCAAACGTTTTTAAATTACATTGTACTGCCTCCCAATCTTTTTTTGTTTCCTGGCTGAAATGGCTTTCCCAAATGTCTCTTTCTAAAATGATTCACTATCGATAAAACAGTAAATCATTTTAGAAAAAAATCTTAATATATCTATTATTATTTTAGAAAAAAATCTTAATATATCTATAGGCAATTAAAATTATGTTAAAAAACGGAGTGTGAACGGTAAGCATGTTTAAGTCGATGTCGATGGCCTCGAATAATGTTGAACGACAACTAGTTTTCTTACCAGCGTTGTAAATATATAGATATACTGTTATTATTACTTATATGATCAATTGAAAAATCGGAACGCTAAGTGACCGGTCCAAGACACCGTAGCGTGTCACACTGCAAATGAAACCTTAAATGGCATTACTAGCGTTTAAACATTCTATAACCTTGACGCGTTCAGTTTTGCACGAAACAACATCGAACTACTTAAAACGTAGAAATTTTTATCAAAGCTTGGTTCATGGCCAATTTTATCCATGGCTGCTTGGCTTTGAATACAAACCAGAATTAAATGTTTTTACAGGCACAGATAGGATTCCGGACCGTCTTCAATATAAATATGATGCTAAAATAAATCCTCGTAAACTTTAATGAACATTTAGATAAGTAATCAAATAAAAATTTCCAATTGTTTGCACAAATATATCGAAAAACATGCGCCAGCAACACTAAAATTAACACTAACCAAATTTCATGTACGACCATCTCCTTCTATTTACACTCTACCCATTTTGAGCAAGAATGGATACCGTAACATACTAAAGCGAGCTTCAACAACGTGAATAGACTAAACCTACAAAATAATACAATCCTTTACTTACTTCTATAACGTGATAGCTAGGAAAATGTAGGATAAGGCAAATCCCAATATGGTAACTGTGCCCATGTGGTGGTGTCATATATTTCATACCTCCTCGAATAAGTGCCATGCAATTCTGAGCTTTTAGGGAGTGGGAAGTCGGAGATGCTACGCTGTTAGTTTCCAGCGATGCGGGTACATTAGGCCGTCGAGCCCGGTAGCGTAGTGCATTCGTCTGCGCCTCACAACCGGAGGAGACACATAGGTGCGCGGGTTCGAGCCCCACCGTTGCACATTAGGGGTCGGTCTATGACGCAATGCGAAAAGCAGTCCCGTAGACGTTAAACCTTGGCTGAGGGTCAGCCCGAAAGCTTTTTAGGTACACTAGGCCTTCTTAAAACCTCCCATATAAAAAAAAGAATGACAATAGGAGCATGCATGTGAATGATGAGTGTAAAATCCAGTGAGTTGTTTTAAACTCGCAGGATAATAAGACACACAGAACTCAAATGCATCGTTAGAAAAGTCTTCCGGAGAACAGAAATACGTTCTACGCCTGAGCCAAAAGTTCTTACTGGTAGTGGCAAGCTGCAACCTGATGGGCTTGCGATTTCCTCATGGTCACTTGATAGCAGTTTAGCTCGGCACATTACGGTCTCATGTATCGCGGCATCGTCTTACCTCCGCTACAGCTAAGTCTAGACGAACTCCAGCAGAGCTCGCAGACTTGGTGAGGCAACGAACTCGAACTGTCCAGAAGTTACTGCTTTCTACCTGTTACCCTGGACACATTAGGCTTCACCAGTATAGAAATTGATAAGCTTCGAACGGATATCGCACGACTTATAGAGAAAATCACATGTGATCTACGCAAGATACACCGCTTAGGGCAGTAATGTATGCGGCTGTCTGCAGGGAGAATGCGGCTTCCGCTTCGGGCTGCACCATTGGCTCAATCAACGCTGAACGCTGAAATGCCAGCGCACGTTTACATCGAACAACAACGTTTTCGTAATAACAATGATGATGATAATATATATATATATATATATATGTATATCCGCTGTGTTAGCACTTTGGAGTGGACAATTGTCTATGCGCGAACGTGTAATTACGGGTTCTCTAACACAGGGTTAGCCTAGTTCAACAATGTGCCCCGAACAGACGCCGCATTTCCTCGTTGAATGTCGAGCGATAGTCTATGATGCAAGAATTCGGATGCTCTCGAGTCTCCTGTCGAGAGATTAAGGCTTCTACCTACGCGCTGAATCAGCTTGAGCGTAAGGGGGCCTGCAGTTCCCATAGTCTCGAACGCCAACTAATTTTTTGTCTTTTTTTTAACGTTCTGACAACCACATTTTAGACGCTCGTAATGAACTAAGTTGCCTGTGGCACGATATCGTCTAAATCCATCTATGGTCATTGCGTTCTAATACTGGAGTTATATAGGCTTTCTCCAGCAGAGGTATGTAGCAGCAGGGCAATGACAACCACGTCCAACAAATTCAACTAGCACGGCCGGGGCTCAAACTAGCGATCGTTTTGGTTGCCATGTCAACGCCCCGTTTCGAACGGTGCGCTAGCCGCCTAAGCCACCGCCACTACTATTTCGTGCGGATAAATCACACTGGAATATTTTCTGCATTTGTTAGTCTCAGCTAACCTGGAAGCATGACCTGCTCGGTCCGCACCTGCACCGACCATCGAAGGGGCTAATGAGTCGGTTACAGTTGCGTTCCAAACAAGCATGCGGCCACGCTCAAAGGGCGTCAAAGTCTGGCCGTTAGGTCTTTTTCCGTCATCCCTCGATAGACCCGGGGGCTCTAGAACACATGGGAAGCTGGCAGATCAAAGTGCCCGACTAAAGGTGTCATTTAAAGCAAAGCTGCAAACAGGCGCTAATCGGTGGAGGCGTTTATTGTTTGAGTTTGGGTTCGAGAAGGGAAGAAAACGAGGTTCGGCAATTTTTAAGAAGCCGAAAACAGAGGAGCAACGAATCTGCGTAATGTTCTGTGTTAAAGACAAATAATATATTCGCAAGTGGTGAAAATGTTACGCACTGCTTATAATGGTTAAACAGTATCCAGAAGCGCTTTATTTATATGTAGTACCATTGATTTGCGACGTACATGAAGAGACCCGAGATGACCTACATTAGGGAAGCCATCGACGTTAAGAACAGAAGGAAACGTGAAAAAATATTGTAATATTTTACTCAACAATCGCCGAAGTACGATTGGAGAAATTCAGACAGAGCAGCACTCTGTAGCACTTTTTACCTCTATGGGATCCAACACAAAGATTCTTTTAAATGTTTTTTTTTGACTACACTTAAATAATTTACTTCTGTCTGGTTTACGGTCAGTAAGGAATACTACCGCAAAATTTTAAGAAAATTGCACAGGAACGCTGGGCGTAATAGTCCCGGAACTCTAGACAAACAACCCTCTCTCTGGATTTTTCGTCATGAAGACGGAGCGGCGCACACATCGTTACAGATTTCGGATTATGTGGAGAAAAAACTCGATTTCTATATTTCGTGACTATGGTTTCGTGATGAAATTGGACCAATGAGACCTCATGATTTGACTACGAGTGTCCGTTGGATCCAATCGGATCTGTGACAAAAAAATGGGTCCTTTACGTGAAACGTGGAAGATCCTGGCGCGCCCGAGGCCAACCACCCAGAACACGCTAAACTAACATATTCGCGCCCAAACGAACCCACCTTGCTGTGTTTTGTGAGATAAATATGACATGGTCCACAACGAGTTCCTTCCTAGTGGCTAAATGATAAACTGGAAAGCCTACTGTAATCAGCTCTGCCTAGTCATTGCCGCCCTCAAAAGAAAAACCACAGTCTCGTTCCTTAAGATGTAAAGTAAAGATTTCGGGCTGACCCTCAGCCAAGATTTAACGTCCACGGAACTGTTTTTCACATTGCTTCATAGACGGACCCCCATAAATACAAATGTGCAGCGGTGGGGTTCGAACCCGCGCACCTATGTGTCTCCTCCGGTTGCGAGGCGGAGACTTAATCCACTACGCCACCGGGCTCGACGTTCCTTAAGATGTGGTAATCAGAAATAATTGCAATAGGAATCGAAACTCTGGTTTAAATATGGGGCGGAGTTGTGGCTAACAATGGGGAGTACTTTTAAAATGAGTAAAATCGGTTAACTCGTACGTTCTTCCGAATAATTTTAGAGTTGAAAAAGGCCGGCCCTCCGGCTAAACATAGGCTCGTGTTTTCCAGACGTATATTAATTTATTATTCGCTTAACGTGTATACCGAAATGCACATGTCACCCTTTTATATCAGGGGCGCTTAGAGCAGCAGTTACATTACTTACGCATCCATATTATGAATGTATCTTCCAATACCTACTAAATATACGCCTTCCATTGGGAAAACCTCTTCTTTGTAATATCGACCTGGTTCTTTGTAACATTTGGTTCTAACGCTAGGGCCTTAAACAGGTCCGTATCTCTGCTCCCTTAAAGCTGTCCATTATTTTACTCATATGTTCAATTGACTCATTCCCAAACCCACAGGCTCAAAATTCTGTACTTTCCCTTCCCCAATATTTAGCTTATTGTATCCTTGTATCTAATATCCCTGCCATGGCATCTGCTAATAGCCCACTTACTCTTGAATTATCGTATACCTATTTTTCCTCGCTTATTTCTTACTTTTTCTATCCATATATAGCTGCCGAAGTCGATCTGAAGCCCATCACCAGTTTCCGTTTTCCCATATATATTGACTCTCGGGTTCACCATTTTCTCCGATACCCTCGCGTTTGCCTATTGCTAACCACTGTTCCCAATCTCCCTAACTGCAAACTCTACTCTGCGCTCCCGCTTCGTTTTGATCCTTAGTACTGCCTTCACCAGCTGCATCTGTTTAGCTCATCTTTTGTTTGTAACATTTTTATTCCTTATACTAAATCTTGGCTTACTTTGTACTTTCTTTTGTATACATTTTGACATCCCTCCTTCCCGCTGCTTCCTCACATGCATCCAATATTTGTTAAACATTCTTAGTGCCCCGCCCTAACACTACCATATCGTCGGTAAACAGCAGCACTTCTTTTTTGGGACTTACTGGAAAATGCGGTTTGCACACGCGGACACCACGGCAGGAGAAAGCTCAGCTGCAAATGTGGGCCGGTAGTGTGGAGCTCCAACCCACTGAAAACCAGTCATGTCCCCATCCCCACACTCAACTGGGAACTGCGCAAGCAATACTTCAAACAATTGAGGGGGGGGGGGTGAATAGTAGCGTCCTTATCTTAGCTGCCCTGGAGTGCCTCACGCGGAGTGCTATTAATCATTCGCGCTATTTTCACTATATACATTAAAAAATCACCAATGACACACCCTTGTTTCCGCAATCGCGATGCTTTAACAACCTGACTTATTAAACAAATATAGGATCATCTAGCCTATACACTTTTTTTTCAATCCGCACCGCCGTTTTCCTATTTTGCCATCTGTTTCTAGAACACTCTGCACTCTTAAATACCTGCATTCCTCTAAATATATTAGTAAAATGCTTCATTAGATATGACAAGTACTCTTCTTCCAATGAGTGAGTATTTTCTACCGAAAGTCCGTCAAGACTACACGTCATTTCTGGATTTATTTTCTTTAGCACGTATTCGATCCCATCGGTTATGGTTGTAATCTCTTTGCTAGCTCGTGTCGATTCCATACTGGTTACGCAAGTCGTGAAAATTAGTGCTTGTAACGCGGTGTATATTTTCTCTATTGTATATGTTCTATACTGCTCCTTATTCATCATCTTTGTTTTTCCTCTGTCTGACATAGTCCCAAAACGGTTTTGTTTGCTGCTTCTTTGGAGCCCTTAAAATTCTGTTAAATTCCATCTCGTGTGCATTTTTAATTTCATCTTGTATTAACATTTGAGCTCTATTCTTGGCGTTCTTGTAATTGACCCAATACTCCTCTGCCTTATCTGCGTCCCTTCCGATCACCTTTCTATGTTCGTTACTTCATCTCGCCCGTACCATTATTGCTATATTTATTTAATTACTCTACCACCCTCGTTCGCTTCCCTTTTGAACTCCCTTCCCTATTTTACGACAATTGTCATATATTCTCTTCGTCTATCCTGATTTCCTCTACCTAGTTATCTATTTTGTACCGTCAGTACATATTCTACGCATGCCTTTCTATTCCCTTGTAGCTATATATTATATATATATATATATACATAGCGGAAATGTTTCGTATACGAGTGAGCTAAAAATGATTCTAAGCTGTTATTTTATTTTAGAGTAAAGTAAAATTTTCGGGCTGACCCTCAGCCAAGATTTAACGTCCACGGAACTGTTTTTTACATTGCTTCATAGACGGACCCCCTTAAATACAAATGTGCAACGGTGGGGTTCGAACCCGCGCACCTATGTGTCTCCTCCGGTTGCGAGGCGCAGACTTAAGCCACCACGCCACCGGGCTCGACTTTATTTTAGGGTGGCTGTCCGACATATATATTATATTTATCATTATAATTATGTGACTATAATTACACACCCACAGCTTAGACAAAATTAAATGTCACTCCTATACAAAAAACTTCCGCTCTCTCTTTCTATTGGCAAAAATTATTTCTTCGCCGAGCTTGATACCCCAGAATTTTAGGCGAGATCATCGGGCACCCTGTATATATATATATATATATATATATATATATATGGCAAGAAAACAATTGTTGCCTCTTACTCAAATAAACGTTATATTTAAATTACCTCAAATAAAGCTGTAACGTTGTGTATATCTAAAAAACATAACTTTATATATATATATATATATTGTCCCAACTGTTTACCATTTCTCAGCGTTCCTTGCGTGTCGATAGCAGCAGGAGCAGGTGGACGCATTCTTGCATCAAGTGGGCAAGTTTCGAGTAACTTTCTTTATCAACAACACATCATTCTGTCAGGACAGTTCTTGATTTTCCTACGGCATTTCGCATCTCGACTGGTCGCCCGTGGAACAACGTCAACAACAACAACAAAAACAACAACAAAAACAACAACAACAGCAACAACAACAACAACAACAATAACAATAAGACCATCATCGTCGAGGCTGACTGTAGAGAATAGCAATCGGCTCCGTCATCATAATCAGCCCCACCGCTGCCCTGTTACCACCGTCGTCATTATCCTGCTCAGCATTACCATCATCAGAGCACCGTTGAGTTTGCCCGATAATCTCATTTGAGGGATTAAACTATGCAGGTGCGCCGTCAGCGTCGAATCGAGAGAAGCGTCGAATCGGGTGTGTTAGGAAGTCCGGGAGAGGTCGACGAAGCTGGGATAGGCGAGCCCAACGCCCCATCGGTGGCGCTGCTCGCTTTCTCTTCCTCTATTGCAGAGAAGTTTCATCGCAACTCGGCCTTCATTTTGACAGACGTACACACATAGACAAACGATGTCCGACAGTCACTCGTAAGAGAGAACGAAAACACAGAGAGAGAGAGAGAGATGGAGAGATAGAGAGATAAAGATAGAGAGAAATACACGGGAGAGAGAAGGGGATAAGGAAGAGGAGAAGGAGAAGAGCGAAAATGAAGCCGCATTGTTAGCAGTCTATCCATCTATGCTGCCAAACAGCCACCCTCGTCCGCGAGCACCACAGCCCCTCACCTATCTTAGCCACTTCAACACTCCCTTAGAAGAAACTTCAGTATACTTCACTGAGCCTCACTTACTCGTCCGCTCGCTTGCTCCCAGCCAGCCAGCTAACCTACTCACTCAGGCCACTAGCCTTTTCCTTCGTCATCTTATATCTCCGTATTCTCCCACTCAACTTTACGCAGCATTAACACACACACATGCAGCACACAGAGACAAACGTACGACGTGGGTCGTACATCTGTATACAGGCAGGCAAGCAGAGGGAGAACAATAATATTAATAATAATAATAATAATCAAGAGAGCTAGAAAGATAGGTAAACAAATAAAGCGACAAAGAGATCAACATAGAGATCATATTCCTGGCGCAATGACACTGCAAGATTGCACTTACAGCAGAAGAGCCGCGTCTCTTGACGGTGTGTTGTTTTCATCGCGTTAACTCTAGTTGCCGCTGCTACTTATTTAATTCAATCGAGCACTTTGTCGCGGGTTGCGGATACGCTAAAATGTCGACGTCGAGAGTGTCGTGTTGCTTGACGATGACGGTTTCTCACCTAGCTGCTTAGGGTCGTTACTTTACGCCCGTGTGTCAACTGATTGGCAAAGACTTTAGCGCCTAGTCGGTTCCGCATTTGTATTTCCCGTCGTCCCCGTTCAACTTAGTTTTTCGTAAGCCCCTCCTACTGATGGAGGGTGTTGTTGTTTTTTATCGGTAGCTAGACAACACTGGTTAAACTCGAGTGGATGGCCGTGAAACAGCGGCTCTCTGCTTCTTTTCTCGTTGCTCGTTTTTCTGGCGTTGTCTATTCGACCCTCCAAGTTTAGGGAGCCATCCCTAACCCAGCCAGGGTGTATCGTTCCCCAACGTCTTCTAGACTATATCTTCTTTTTCTTTACAACTGCTACCGCTCCTACCACTTCTTCTACTACTACTACTACTAAAGACCAATAGCTATATTGACAATAGCAGCTATCTGTGCTAGACTAGGACTAGAAAGTTTTGAATGCAGGTGTAATTTATTGCCCGTCGATAAGAAGGAATATGTGTCGTACAACTAGTGGAGAACTAAAGCCTTTTTCAGCCAACATTTAACGTCTACGGGATTGCTTTCGCATTGCTTCGTGATACGGCACCTATAAATACAAATGTACAACGGTGGGGCTCAAACCCGTGCACCTATGTGTCTCCTTCGGTCGCGAGACGCGCACTCCAATGAGAATGTGAGGGTTACAACGTTTACTACTCATTCTACTATTGGTATAAAGCCTCTTACACTTACTACTACTACTTGTTGTAAGTATTGCAATTATGAATATAATTAAAAACAGAATATTTCTAAGGAAGTTATTTTCTGACGATTAATGCTACGACCGTTATCATGCTTGTTATTGCCAAGCATTTGGATTTTAACGGCCACAAACAGAGTGGTCATTAAAATCCAAATGAACATTCAGACAGCAAAACGTATACGATAGCGTCAATGTAGAGTTGAATATTGCTACAGTTGTGTTTGTGTTTTAATCATCATATTAATATTATATACACTGTTGTTATTAAGCTAGATTAATTGGTGCATTTTTATTGGCTTTACACAGTGGAGTTCATGACTTTGTTTTGTCCATTTTTCTCTGGCTCCTCTGGCCCGTCAGGATCCTGTTAGCTTAGCTATTTGTTGCTGAGTTTTTCACTGCACCTGAATTCAAAAGGTATTAGCAGAACGAGGGCGCTTGATTCTTTGCTGTTATAATCCAAACACCGTAAATAATTGGATCAGCAAAATACAGCTACCCTGCTTTCTTGATCTCTCTCTCTCTCTACCGCTACGACAGAGAGCGGTAGAGAGAGATGTCGCTTGTATTGTTTTTTACTTTTGCCAGCTAAATTCAACGTCAGATTTTCTATTTTATATATATATATATATATATATATATATATATATTTAAATACACATTGGTCTGCGTACCTATCTATAAAAAGAGACGTATCCATGTACTATTCTTTGCACTACGAAATCCGTTCATAAGGTGAAGTATTAACCGTTGTGTTTCTCTTAACTCCGACTTCATAAATACAAATACAGTTACGTATCTTCTTCAAATGGGAAGAGGATGCGTAACTCTTCCTATATGAAGGATACGCTTAAACGATTCATATACGTAACTCTTCCTAATGCCTGAGATCCCACCTCACAGGCAAAAGAGATGAGATATATAGTATGCATAAAAAATCGGTGTTTTTTTATCAACACGAGTGCGGTTTGAAAAAAAATTAAATAGATAAACGCAGTTAAATCTCAGACAAAGACGTAATTACGTCAACGATTTCAGTTTTCTGGCGTCATCGATAAAATGCGCGAGTTATGCTTCGCGAGCTTGCTTTAAAATCGATCACTAGAAGGTTGCGAAGGATAGATATTACTACCTTCTTCTGCTCTGTTGCGATATTTTTCTGTATTCCAAGATCATAGGGTTAGGTGAGAAAAGTAGGTAGCTTAACAGTTGTCTTGCGCAGAATATACCGGCGACCGATTCGATTAATGCATTAGGGAAACGATACTTTTAGTGCCAAGACGATCCGGCAAGCTTCCAATATTTTGGACTGTACCACTTTGGTAGACGAACGCTGTCCGTATGCACCCTATGGCTGCACCCTCTTTGATTCAACTATCTATATCAAGCTATGCTTTGAGGCTCTGTTGTTTTGGTTGTTGTTGTGGTTGTTATTGTTGTTAGACATCAAACCGAACCGCTTCAAGAGCTGAGCCTTGAGTTGCTTCCTACTAAAGTGGTTGGACGCGACCCCCGCGGGACTTGAGACTGAACGGGTGGCTGTTCGCTGTCCGCCTTCTCTAGGCACGACGGGTCTGCATCCACGCTTTCCCTCCTATCCATATAACGCAGCGGAGCAGCGTATCCTCGAGTTTACGGCATCGCTGCTCGTTTGAGGTGCTCTTCGTCAAGAGGCGTCAGAGTGCACACTAGTGGCGAAGACTGACAGCAAAGAGTGGGCATCCATCAAATTTGGTTATATGCACGTTTTTTGAGAGCTCGCTCACGTTGTGCACGAACTCCCATCGAAACCTGCCGCACCTATGGGAATTAGCTGGGGTGCCTCAGGTATTTTAGTGTTTGGCAACACCTGCACGAATAAAAGTGGTGACACTAGCAGCAGCAACAGCAGCCCGCTTTGCAAATTCGCTTTGAGGAAATGCGATCGTTCACTATTCTGATGGTAGTCACAATTCGCAGTTTCGACTTTTCGACTTGAGAAAACTCTTAGCAGTGACAAGGAGATCGTAAAAAACGTCTACGGTAGTGCATGCTGACACTTTGACACCATTGTATATAGAGGTTTTACTTTTTCTGAGGAAGCTCAATAGATAGCGATATAACAGGCACAAGCTACAACCTAGTAGGCTTAGTTTTCGGATTTAGAGAAACATTTGTATTTTATAATCGACCGTTACCTAAGCCCAAAGAGAAGAGAGCGAACACATACAAGAGTCGCCAAGCTCGGCTGCGGTGCGCTTCAAAATTTATTACGAAAAGAAACCTCCGTAATAAGACGTCGCGCGGAGATGTTGGAGGTGCCTTAACAGACACTTGTTAATGGTATTCTTCCTGATTTGGCAGCCACCTTGACGATAATTGCAGAGGCTTTAAAACCTCTTTTGGCGCTCCTTCCATTTACAGAGAAGCTCAAAACCATTTACATCATATTGCCAGATAACGATAACTTGAAGTGAGGTCGCACATGCTTCTCTAGCTGTGGGTAACCCCAACAGGGCTGGAGCTTCTGTGTATAGAGGTGTCCTTACACGGAGGGGTCTTGCCAAATATATATCGGCTAGCCACGCCGATGCCGCCAACGGGCCATACATATCCCACCAGGCACAGACAGAAGAAATTGATGTTAACACTCTACTCACCGATGTCCAGGCAAACATGTACCACGCCAGACTTTTACGCACCCAGGCGTTGAGAGACAACGACCTCAACGCCTGGTACTGTTTGGTCTCCCTTACTTCGGTTGTGCTGCGACCTCCTCGGGCCAGGGAAAACGCTCAATCTCTGTTTGTCCTGGTCAGGAAGAATCTACGCAAATTTTCAACGGGATTAAGGTTCAGGGATGCACCCAAAATTATGGCCTACCTCGACGTCGACCTTCCCGGACGAGTAAATGGCAAGTTGTCGGACGGCGATATCGCCGGTGCTGCCAAATTGGTAAGCTTCTAAGATATGCTAGCGCCAGCCAATAAAAATACAGAAGCTCTCCGCTCCAAGCATTCTGATGCGCCTCTGGATCTTTCTATGACCGCCCCCCAGCGGTGACACTACCTTCTTCAACCTCGGGTTCTCCACTATTCACTTTGTGCATTAATGAATTAGTGGATACACTGCAGTCTCCCCTTAATGTCTGGTACTTGGATGACGGGGTTCTAGAAGAAGACCTCTCGACCGTATTTGACGATATCCGTAAAATCATTGTCTGACTAGCAGCCTCGCCCTTGACCCGGTCAAATGTGAAGTATATACCACAGCCCACAACGAACCTGGCCATTGTATTTAACAGGCTTTTTTGACTTACATCTGGGCTGTCGCGTAATGGACAAGGTTAACCTGAAGCTGCTAGGTGTACTCAATTGCCGGACGGCATTGCAAATGCATTGGCCAGCCGAATATACAACCTTAGAGTCAAATTAAGCCGCAGGCTCCACTCTTGGTGGTGCCACAGGCACACTACCCCAATTGAGGGCTCACTGCGGCCTATTCCTTATTAGATTCTGCTTTTTAATAACGAGGTTAACACACCTGCTTAGAGGTTGCAACCTATTCTTATCGTCTGAGCTATTACAGGCGTTTAATGCACTCAGGTTAGACACTTTAGAGAGAATACTAAAATTTAAGCTGACCGCTGTGGCAATCAGGTAATGCTCCCAGTTCCTTTAGGTGGCGTAGGTGCACCGGACGCGGTCATGATAGCAGGACCCGCAGCTGTGTCGTCATTCACCTAGGCTGCTAACAGGGCTTTGAGTAGTGACGATTATTGAGTAGTGATGGCTAGGATGCTTATAAAGTTAAACTTTAAAGTTTTACCGACAAATTTTCGTTGTAATCCAATTATCCTCCCGATAATAGAGCTAAGAAGAGCAGTTGGACAGCTTCCTGCAAGAAATGCAACTAGCAAGCCTGAATAATAGAGCACATTCCGTTGCTGATAGAACCAGGCTTCAAGCTGTTAGTAGTCAAGGGGCTGGAGCTTGGTTATACGCCCTACCCTGACCGCGGATTGAGCTCTTTTGGATGACGAGACAAAGTGCATAAGCGCAGGACTGCGGCGTGGTGCTGACTTAGTCGTACACCACCGATGTCGTTGTGATGATCCTGTGGACACGTTGCCCCATCATGGCCTGTCATGAGCCTTGAATGCAGGCCGACAAGCACCTCATTCCGCCTTCACTTACACCTTTAGTCGCGCACTGAGATCTGCCGGCTTTCCGTGTGTACTGGAACCCCTGGGTCTATCCAGGGATGATGGAAAAAGCCCTGACGGTCTGACTCTGACACCCCTTGAGCGTGGCCGCATGCTTGTTTGGGACGTAAAAGTAACTAACTCATTAGCCTCTTCGATGATCAATGCAGGTGCGGACCGAGCAGGTCATGCCTTCAGTTTAGCAGAGGCTAACAAATGCAGAAAATACTCTAGCGTTGGTTATCCGCACGAATTTTCTGTTGAGGTTCGAGACTAGGTGGACTACAGGCCTTCTATCACTTAAGCTGATTCAGCGCACAAACAGAAGCCTTAACTTTTCAACGAAAGACTCGAGAGCATTCGAATTCTTGTGTCAGCGGCTATCGTTTGGCATTCAACGAGGAAATGCAGTGTCTGTTTGGGACACATTGTTAAACTGGGTTAGAGAACCATTGACCACGTCGGGCCACGCGGAGACAATTGGTGCTAGCATAGTTAGTAAAGTTATAGAAGCAGATACTTTAATATATAGAGCTAATTTAAAAGGTTATAATAGAAAGCGGCATATAGTGGTTTAGTTCAAATGTATGTTTAATTATACCGCTGCAGATGCAGCTTAGATGAAGACTAATGAACGTACTGGCTTATAAAGCTATCGCACAAAAGCTCAAGCAGATCTTGACTACACCTGTATCATTTATTACTCTAACGGACACATCGCACGTTTATAGGCAGTCCTGGCATATAAGATGCACGGTCAGGTATTTCTAGGTGACTTAGAATGCTTAAATCAAGATCAGTAGCCGATAGCAGTTTAAAGTTTATTTTTGTTTTGTTTTGCTATACATAGTAGCTATTTGCTATATATAGTAATCTATTCGAATATAGTCTCGGAAAACGTCTGATAACCAAACTTTAATTGCACAAGTATATATAATTGAAATTATTAAAGATCTGTATATATAAAAATGTTCTAACCGCAGCTTGACAACGAAACGTAGTTAGCGTCTGGCAAATTAACAGCACATTTGAAAAAAAAATGTGATCATAAAAAAGAAAGAGAAAAATATGATGACAGTTAAAACTGTCCTACTTTCTAAGGGCTGTTTGTCTTGGAATGGTCTAAAAAGGTGGAGGCGCCCGTGAGAAGCTCATAAGTAGGTTTCATAAACTAATGTTGTTTGATAAACTAAGATTATATATATATATATATATATATATATATATATATCATCAGAATCAGAAAGCTCTAAATATCTGCAGGACGTTCGTTTTAGCCATGTGGTTTCTCTTAGTTTGAATAACACGGATTGAAAATAGACCCTGAATGTACTGACTATAACACGTGCTAGAAATGCACTAAAAGCTGGTAGAGCTGTGACCGTAAACTCAGTTGTACGAGCAATATAAGGCGTTGTTAAGAGAAGCCTGTGCTTTGGTTAAAGCCCTTAATCTTCCAAGCAATCCCAGCTACAGCGGCCGCACAGCCGTCTAGTATGTCTTCACAAGCGTAACTGTTGTCGTCGGCATTATGCTCTACAGAGCGTAATCCGACGCACTCAGCAAACGCCTTTTATGACATATTCGTCGCAAATTGCATGCAGATCCGTGCCCAAACCAAACGTTCCGCCTGCGTTTATCTTCATAGCGAAAAAGGCAATGAAAGCTTCCTAAATTGCTTACTCACGGAAACACCTCACTTGACCTTCGACAAATGTCTTCTTCAGTTGAAATACGATCAGTGTAGCATTGTTTTGGAATACAATTCGGTTGAGTACTTGTACGTAAATTTAGGAACACAAAAACGTATGTAAGTTGGCAGGTTTAAGAAAATCAATGTAGAATAATGCTTCTTGCCTTGATTATATATCGATCCAAGAAACGCCTATTGGCGAGCTTCATACTCATTGCGCAAGTCCATGTCGATTTAGCCCCTTAGCCTCTCCTAAAATTAAGAAAGGCATATTAGTAAAGAAGAAAAGGCAAGAAATGTAGCAGACAACAGCACTACACAGTAACAACATAAACCATGGCTGTTTTTTTCATGTATGTATAGATATATATATAGAGCTTTTATAAATTATAAAGTACGTATATATACATATTATATGTAGAAGAAATTCCAATGGTAACAGGTCGTCGTCCTTTTTCAAACAACGTCTGGATCTTAACACACAACATGGAAACGCTGCCTCCGTTCGGGGCGCACTAATCGATTGTGATACGTGTAACATATACATAATGTATTATACGAAAAATAAACTATATGCAGAAGAAATACCCCTCTCTCTCTTTCAATATATATATGCATAAACATAATTATATATATATATATATATATGTTTTTTTATATTATTATTGTTTTTATTTAATGTAATCAATCATTTAATATATATATGCATATATATATATATATATACGTGTGTGAGAAGAGGACATTTACCTGTATAATGCGGCTAACAGCAGGTAATGACTAGACACTCGACCGGTAGCCGCGATAGCCGTTGGCATTGTCGCAGTTCCTTAGTAATAGATCGGATGCGCCATCCGTCATCAGCCGTACTGGCCGAGCAGCAGCATACGAGCAGCATATGTTGATAGCACGGGTGCAAATACCCCCCCCCCCCCCCCCATAAACGGAGACCGAGCATGGCCCAAACGGAACGTTCATCTGTTGTGTGCGGCATTTTGTTCTGCATCTGGACTGTGTTTCACAGGCAGCTATCCTGTCGTCCGTCCTGTTCCGGCCTGCCCTGTCTGCATCTATGTAAATACACGACAACCCCCAGCAGCAGTATGACAGGCACGCGAAATCTCTGACCGGCCTTTGCATAGCCCCCGTCAGCCGGCTAGTGTTGGTCGGCCCGTTTGCCTTCTGGGGGCGTCACCCCCGGGGTCAAGACTCAGGATTCTAGTCCTGGACTCCCGCTATGAGGGGCCGTATTTCCCACGGCCTCACACCCACCTACTGCGCTCTTCGTGGAGCTTACTTGGCGGTCTACTTGCGCGGAACACTCACCTGCGCCAACATGCAAAGCGGCTAGCCAACAACAACAACAACAGCACCAATAACCAAAACAACAACGACAGCCACAACAACGATAACAGAATCAGCAACTAGAGCAATCGAGCACAGCCGTGGGCGTTCATACTACTCAAATTGGCTGCCAACCTAACAACTTCTACTTTTACTACTATCACTATTACTAGCGCTATCACCGCAAACATTGTCATCAGTTATCACCATCATCATCGTCAGAGTGGGAATTTGGTTTTGAGGCTTTTGCATCGGGGAACGCCGCAATCATTTTCTCACAATTTATCATTACCCCTAGACGCACTTTTCCGTCTCTCTCTCTCTCTCTCTCGCTCTCCCTATTTGCCTCTCTATTTTTGTCTCTAGTTTTCTCGCTTTTCCACAGTTCGCTATTACGCACCTTTCCGCTCGTTTCTCTTGTATTCCACCTTCCTCATCGTTCGATCCGCGTGAATATATGTATACATAGACCGCATGCACTAAAGCGCACATCTGTTTCTGCTGCTTCTGCTGTGCTACTACTGCGTATGACGTCCCTGCCACGAACTGCCACGAACTGCCGAGAGTTTAGAGACTGTGGAAGACAAGGAAATCCCGGCTGCTGCCGCTACTACTACTACTACTACTACCATTGTTATTACCGTCCCAAACAAGTTAGTCGTTGCTACTTTCTGCCTGCGCGACGACCACGCCGCCGCCGCCGCCGCCGCCGCCGCCGACGACGACATTGACGGTGTCAACGGCAGTAATAACGACAACAGTGTAATTACATCGTACGAACAACGCGTACAATTCCCGCAATACTTACAACAAATTATACATTTGATACAGCTGAAAGGGCGGCGCACGCACATGCAGACGGAGCGTCGGAGAAAGAAAGAGAGCGACGCGGGTCCAGAGAGAGAGAGAGACAGCGTATTGAGAGAGAGAGAGAGCGAGAGAGACAAATAGAGAGAGAAAAGGAAGAGAGAAATAGAGAGAGGGGGGAGAGGGAGGGAGGGAGGGAGAGTGAGAGAGAGAGAGATGCAGAATTCCAGAAATGCAGGATGTCGACTGCAGGAGACTATCGCGTACCAGTTGTTGGCTTGACACAAGCCGCACGTCGACCGTCACTCTGGACAAAGGCAGCAGCGACCGGATCTTCTCTTTGGGCGGGGTACGAGGCCAACTCCAACTCCAACAACAACAACAACAACAACAACAAGCAGGAATGAAACACAATAATGGTGGCACCTACCTAAGTGTAGGCTACGACTTTTCACTTCGTCGAGTTTTGCCGACGAGAGTATATGTATGAACTGCGTCTGATGAGCAATCAGACTCACACTCGGCCAGGCCTAGTTGGACGTAGCGTTGTCGCGCCGACGAGGTGAGTGACGCCTGAAAACGCACGCTAAAGGCGTGATGGAGAATGATGGAAAATTAGCTAGATGCTGAGTATGCGCGTGTGCTTACACTATTTTTTTTTCATGACAACGACGACAATACGTCAGCTATTTACTGGTCGTAATTCCTATACAGGAAAAATCATCGTCAATAAAATATGTAAACCTTGTGGAAACAACGACAGCCTCACTTCAGGCGGACGGCGAGGTCCCCTTGTCGTGGTTCGTTTTTTGAAGCGTTCGCCGCAGGCTGCAGCGAGAGTCGGACTTTAGTGTCGGGCAGACTGTCAGACTGGTACAGCGAAATGTTTTTCAAACGTTAGGTCGTTTGAAGCCGCAGATTGCGGGACATTGTATTGTGTATACGATTAATGGCCTATGTAAGTGAGTACTATGCCGTTACATTTGTTTGCTTCGTAACAACATTGATAGTATGCCTACGCGTACTATTAATGTTGTTAGGTGACATAGTACACTGCTCTCTCCGACTTAAAAGCCCTACCATAAGAAAACCTGCATTTTTTTAGGGATTTAAAAGCACAGTTTGAACGAATTGTTGGAGGCGCTCGCGCAGAAAAATCAAAAGACATACTGCTTCATTAGCACATCTTTTAACGCGTTAAACTCTAAAATGCTTAATGTAACTAAATCTCTAAACTCTCAGTGTCTTAAGATCAGCAGGCCAAACGGTTTAAAAAGTAATTTCTCAACACTTTATTACACCCCCTTTTAGTCTTATTACACAATTCGCATTATATTTTACGCATTTAAGTTACATTTTACAACTTTAAATTATACTATAGAAGTATTTTTTTTGGTGACGCTCAAGGTCGTACTCTGCACGGAACAAGCCGCTGACAAGAATTCGTAATCGCGATTTCCCCTCATTCATGCGTATACCTGACAGAAGGAATTAGCCCTCGGCTACAACAAATTCTTCAGTGTTAACAAACGCGTCGGATTTTAATCTATACTAATGAAATATATAGGTTTAAGTATAACCCAAACAGACTACTACAGAAAACTAATACAGACAAACCGGTACATTTACAGCTTGCTCATGATGCATCGATGTATACATACATGCGTTTATATGAAAAATATTATTTAATTTAGGGAGCCAATGTACAACACATTATCCTACACATTAAGAAGTATAGTATGAGACTTGATAAACCGAGTAATGAGTGCAATTCATATCCTTCGTCTTGTCTGCGAGGCTCATACAGCTTGACATCTGCAGGATCTGTATCTCTATCGGACATAGGACTCTAGCAAGCAGCCGCAGTTTGCTGTAAGGTGGTGCCAATTTGTTCGGCGGGTTACGAGCTACAACGGATAGGTGACCGAGGAGGACCGGTCGTACCTAGCAGCAATTCGAGATAGGAAACTGGCGGTTTGCGCGGAAAGACGCGCGAGCGATGTATCTAGGAAAGTGTGGGCTTTAGAAGCGGAGGCAATCGCCAAGGCACCCCATGCGATTTGGACTGCTGGGAATCGCGCTGCTGCTGCTGCTGCTGCCGGCCGCCGCTGTCTAGGTTGTTGCTAGTGAAACACAGAAGTCGCAAGGCAAACTCAACCTCTCCCAGCCCTCCAGCTATCTTCGAAGACGTCGAGCTCGTATCGCTGGATTTCTGCGATCCAGCCCCTTTATCAGTCAATGGAAGCTCACGGGTATCATCGATCGAGATTGGAAAAAGAAGAAGAAGAAACTCCGTAACCCCCGGGGAGTGCCGGTGGGGCGACACGCCCCAGATTTGGGTTGACAGTTGGTGGGCGACGGTCGCTAGCAAAACGGCGGTGGCTTCGACGACAGCAACAACAGAAACAACACTGACAACAACAACTACAACAGAAACAACACTGACAACAACAACTACAACAATAACGACCGCCAACAATAACACGAAGAACAAGAGAGGTGTACAGTGCTAAAGGCAATAATGGTGGTAACAGTGGCGCGCTACTGCATGGATGACGATGATGCTGATGACGGTGGTAATCACTCCCAATGGTAAGGAGCGTCCATAATAGGATAGGGTGATAGGATCGTACGCCGGACAAGCGCGAGGCAAGGGCAGGCGACGCGGGCGCAAGCCCGTTCGTTCCTAACAGGACGGCGGGCAACTTCCGTTGGACGCCACAGCGTGTGGAGAGCGTGGGCCCATAGGAACGCTTTGGGACCGCCTGAGGCCAGAAAAAGCAGTGCGAGTAAGATCAGCATGAGGAACGTGAAGAGTAGAAAGAGGAAGAAAATGATGATAATGGTGTTGATGGGAAAAGAGAGAGAGAGAGAGAGAGAGAGAGGAGCCACCCCGTTGTCGCCTTCCCGTTGCTTGTTCCCAAGTCACGCTCCCCATGCGGCCGCGGGTGGCCAAGGATACTTGGCTCGGTTCGGCACGGAGCTTCGTGTGCCAATACTTAAATACTGCCGGGGCTTGGTGAACCTAAGCGGCGACCGTTTGTCGACCAAGATGCTTTACCATACAAGCAAGCGAAAAGCCTTATGTTATAGATTTCAGTGAGCTTAAAACTGAAATAAACCACAGGTCGAGCACTGTTTTTGTGTTCTTTGAGTTAACCAAGGCAAATGTTCGTAGCCCGTAGTCTGTCCAACCTACTATCGTTGGTAAAAACGCGAAAAACAGGCGGACACCACTGTCTCGAATCAAATATGGTGCAGACTCAACCATGCATAGATTATCGTTATTGTTACATCCCCATATGGAATCAAGGATATTGTGGAAAATGCTTTGATTAGTATTCACACATAGACATATAACGGAATGTAAATTCACTCAGTACACGCAGCTAGTATATTTAGCAAACGTTAATTTTACAGTGACACAAGCAGCAAATGTATTCAAGCTATCGTAACATCGACCAGGAAATGCCTGCTATAATATCAGTGCGTCATTGTAGCAAATGGTGATTCATTACCTTAAATTATCGTCGACTTTAACTTTTAAGTCAGCAGTTGTTGTTCTTAAAACAAGCCAAGTTCTAGGCGCAAAGCGACATCATCCAGCCCGTTGCAGGACGAAATCAAGGTTAATATTTATGTTACCAAGTTTGCATATACTAAAAGAAAAATAAAGTGGCGGCGTGGTCTAGGGGACTAGTGCACTAGTTATGATTGCCATCTACCCGGGTGTCGCCGGTTCGATTCCTGTTGTTGATCGAATTTTATTTGAGCGATGCTCATTGAGAATAGATGATCAACCATACAGCTGAGAGTTAGCGGCCATGCTGCCACAAGGACTGTTGGAGAAACCCTAGATACCTTAACATGTCCGGCCCTCGGTGCATTAAAGATATACCTCAGGTTAAGTTCCAAGCCCGTAGGGAACGGAAGATAGTCTAGAATTAAAAACAATCTCAACGACAAAAAAACGGATTCCATAGCCACAAGCTCATTCAACACATCTGTAGTATACCATGCATGTAAAACGATGATAACTATAACAAAATGAACAGTAGTCTGAGTCCACATTGTCCGTCTAGTGGCCATCGGAACTTCTGAAAGAATTCTATTGACACGGAGTCTCTGCAAACTCAGTCAATCCGCCCGCAGGTAGAGGCGCAGGCAAAAGAGCCGAAGCGTGATCCATGTGAAGGTTCTCTAATACGCATATAGAGGTGTAAAAATTCGAAAGCCCTAGATCACTTATCCACATACGAGGGGCCGTTCGGATCTTCAGGGCCCAGCAAGAATGGCAACACTGGGTGCCAAATATTGAGCTATTGAGCACGAACAATCAAGAATGAAGTAAATTCATATATATATATAGTTTTTTTTTTTGGACATATGATTATAAAATAATTTGCCGCCTAAATCTAGCTTGATAGCCACCTTTCCATTTAGAAACCATACACAAAAACGCTAACGAGTTTACTTTCTCACGCGTTTTATCGTGCGTTGTAGCTCTAATTCGTATAAAACTAAGTATTATCTAACTTGTCTGCCTTGCGATTAAAGCGTCGGACGCTCGCTCCCACTTTCACAGAATCTTGCGTGTTTTTGTATGAACTCCGACGTGTAACGCCGAAGCATCACGTCTCAGTTATCGTACAGAGAAGTTGCTAACAACGCAAATCAATGCAATTATTACTTGATCTGCACACAATCTATTATTTTTATAAAACGGATTACGGACAAAATTACTAATACGTCTAATCTACTTTGCCCCATTCGCTAGCACCGCTGTAGATGACTTGGGTTTCATACCTGTTCATTGTTGTAATTCTACTCGGCCGACATATAGAAATGGATGAAACGGGCAACAAAAGAAATAGAGAGAGAGTAATCGTAAGAGCAAACAGGATGCGTGTATATACACATGTATGTGACTCGCTTTGCGTATGCTCTGACGCCTACCTAGTGTCTACCAGCCAGCAGTTTACAGAAGTACCCCCCCCCCCCCCGGCGCTTTGAAAAAAGTATCATATCTGACAGTATCCCGCCTAGAGTGCTCGGGTAGTGTGGGGCAAGGGTGCCTGGCGGTTAACTAGTCAATGCAAGCTGTACACTTTGACGCAACACAAGCACACATAGAGGGATCCGATTAAGCTAAGTACATGAAATATATCTCATAGATAGCACTCTCCACTCACGTATGGGTGAAAGTATATTTTCAGCACAGAGTTAAGCTTTTGTCGTACCAATTCCGGCATTCAGCGAACCGCGGAACATTCTGCGCAATGGTACACATCGCACCGTGCCTGACATCTCAGACTTGAAGTGAAGTGAAGTGGGCGCTCATGATATGAACATGAACATATGAAATGCAGCCTTTGGTAGTGCAGGAAGACGACCAGCCATCCATGCAGTCGGTGTACGACGAGGACGCCTTGCACCGCGGAGCGCATGCCCAGAACAATGTGCAGACACCTCTACGTGCAACATGTTAGCACCGCCTTTCTTTCGTCCCGTCTGGCTGTCTTCCCTAGCTCGCAGCATAATAACATTAGTATTACCTGCCTCGCCTCTGCTGCTATATATATATGTATATATATATATATATATATATATATATATATATATATATATATATATACATATATATATATATATACATATATATATATATATATATATATATATATATATATATATATATATATATATATATATATATATATATATCTATATGTATATATATATATATGTATATATATATATATATATATATATATATATGAGCCGTAATCACGGTTGCCGTATTGACCTGACCCTGAACCCTTCGTCCACACCGTGCGCGGTACGAAAGAGCAGCCGGTACGAAGTCGCCCTCAGGCTAAAGTCACTTATGAAGTGTCGTCTAGGGCGCGTCTTCACACGTCACATGGCGTAGCTTACTTTTTACAGCTCATGGACCCACTTGTATTGCACTACCCCATCTGCTGGCAGTCCCTTGATGGGTGGGCAGCACCCTCGCGACGACTGGCGGCGGATGGGTGGCCTCTTGCCGCCTTGCAAGCCTTCAGCCGGCGGCACACACAAGCACCAACTAGTCCAACCCTTAGTTATCTTTAGCAGCTTTGTTTAGAACTTCTAAAAGCTTTTTGACAACCTGATGTCGCGTCTAGTACTTCGCACGCTCTCACCCCCACCCACCATCTTGCTCCCCTGACGCTGCCTTCTAATACATACAGGAAAAAAGAAAGGCCGAGCGTGTGAATTCACAGCGTCAGGTAGGTCATCCACCCTGACAAGCATAGTAGCACGGCCTCTGTCACATCTGCTGGATCTTTGCCGCGTCTCAGGAAACGGGGGGCGTGACCAGCTTTGCCCCTCTCTCTCTCTCTCTCTCTCTCTCTCTCTATATATATATATATATAGTTCTTGCACAACGCAAGCATCCAATCTTCTATCGAGCTGGCAATATACATATATATATATATATATATCTACTAAGGCATTGCCCGCTATGCCAAAGGTCTACCAGCCCCGCCAGGATCCCACGTCGCAGATGGGTCGTAGATAGGAGCGCTTCCATCACTGCCGACGACGATCTTGACGAGGCGTTCGGGAACAGCCTGAGCGTTCGAAGATGACTTCGTCCGTGCAATCTGCATCATCGAAGACCAGAGAGCGTTTCTGTTGAGTCGCGTCTCTCGCAAGTATATCAGCCAGCTGACGACCACGCAAGTCGAAGAACGGAACAAGGAAAACGGTAGAGGCAGGCTTCAAAGCGTTTCGAGAGAGTCGCCCTTGCAAAAGCTCTGCTATTCCCGTTAAGATAGACTAGGGCGGAGATGCTATTTTCTGATATTGGTTTTCTCATAAAAGGTACCGCCCGAGATGCCGCCACCGCTCAGCTGCCGCCGCAGTGGCCCGCATTGGCGTCGTTGTCAGCACAAATGCAGTCGTCCCACTTGTAGACTTGAGAAACTTTACCGAAATTGACGCAAACCGAGGTACGTCGGTGCGTGATCATTGCGATAATCACAAGTGCGGCTAGTTTACACTTTCGCATTAACTGTGTAATAGCACCGTCAATATTACCAACACTGCAATGCTTTGAGGTCGACTTGAAGTATATATATGTATATATGTTTATAAGGAACGGGGGAAAAATAGCTATCCATTTTCGTTCATTGTATATATATATATATATATATATATATATATATATATATATATATATATATATATATATATAATGTATATATATATATATAATGTATATAAGGAACGGGGGGAAAATAGTTTATATTTTCGTTCTTATATTTGTTATTTACTTATAAAACAAGCATGTGGGAATTGTGTATGAAGCAACACATCTAGAAAATGTCCTCCTTGGCATTGCTGGCACGTTTGCGTTCTTTTAGCGAAATTTTCAATCTCGTTTTAGCAGACTTATGGCTGGATCTCAGTGATGCAGCGTCTAATCTCCTCCCTCAAGGCTTGAGTGGTCGTAGGTTTGTTGACATAAACTTTTCTTCCAAAAATCCTAGGGAAAGGAGTCTGAAGGCGTTAAATCACACGATCTAGACGGCCATCCGACTTGCTCAAACGAGATATTGCATGACGGGGGAATATTTCGTGCAATAATGCGATTGTTTCATGCGATGTCTGGCAAGTGGCATCGTCTTGGTGAAACCACATGCCGCACCAAAAGTGTCTTGTTTGACGTGCATCTTCTTACGAAACTCATGTGGGTTTTCGCAGCCCCGTCGCAAAATGCAACCGTTTTGATTGCTTACGAAGCAACATGACAATGAGCCTCATCACTGAAATTGCATTTGTTGGAAAACTTACTGTTCAGTTGTTGTACATTTGCCCAATTAACAAACTCTCTTTACACGTGCATAGCATTCTAGCAAACGGTTTTCTGTTGACGACTTAGACGAACATGTGTCGATAATTTGACATCGATAATCAACCAAGTTTCCTTGACTTTCTATACTATTCCCTTTACAGGTGAAGCATTTATTTGCCAATCGTGCTAGTCTAACGTTCACCATTTTTAAAGTAATAATGAAAGTTAAGAATGTTTTCTGATGTTAAATAGTGATACATGTTTAGTAATGGCGGATTATCTACTATCAAACTCTTTAAGTGTTTATCCTTTCAAAGCACAGCGGTAGAATGTTCCGCTCTTACAAAAGAAGTGCAAGAGAATCTATTGAAAATCGCTCTGTCATTCTAACAATTAATGAAATATTGAAGTAATGAACTGTTGAATAAGTTGTTTAGTGGAGTCCTGTACGGGTCACATCAACGACTCATCATATGTGAACACTGTCATGGCGACGTAAGTTAAGTCTGCAGTTGCAGGCTTTACCTTTATTTGTTTATAACGATATCAATCAGCCTTTCGCTTTAGGAGCGAAAATTACTACGGATCTTGAATGTCTTTCTTTGAGGATGAGATGCAGCCGCATCAGTGCTTGTCGTGGCGTACGGAGACCCTTCCATCATATAACGATGACTGGCTGGTTGTGTGCGATTTTGGTCGCTGATTTAGACAACAAGACGTTTAAAGTAGAACTAGTACAAAAGAAACGTTATTGCATTGAACTTCACAGTTCACAGCTCAAATTGCTTAGCAAATATTTAGGGCTGTCTGGATCTGCGAATTATTGGGCCTCGATACGATGCTATACAATACTACTACTTCTATGTACAAGCGTCTCGATGCAAGTGCGAGTTGTTTTTACTTGTGTTGTTCAAAACGGATGTTTGTTATGAGAACTCACATCTCCTGCTAAAAACGATATCGTCCTATTCCTAAACGTTTACGTTCACCCCTACATGATCTATCATCATCTGGCTTTGCTATTTTTCCAAACTTATTGTTGAAACTTCTAGTTAAGAAAGAAAAGAAAATACGTGTGCGTACACCTTACATGTGGTGCAGGATAGTAAGGAACTCCCATCAATGTTATTGAAGTCAATCTTTCTACTAAGAACGCTACATATTAATTCGTATGCGCCTTAGTAAAGGCGGCTTGTAAATTAACTTAAACTTTGTTTTGCACACACAAGCCGAATTCGAATTCGTTTAGCGAGACTGAGCAGAGCCGTTTCGAGAATGGCAAAGGCAACTCTTTAAATTCAACAAGGTAACTTTCATGCACAGTCATGGTACATCGTCAGCGCTGAGATAGTTTGGCGGCTTGACATTAGTCAAGCGAGCTTGTACACGACTGTGCAGAGCTGCCAGAACTTAGGACATCTCGGCCCCGATCCGATCAACCGAGATCCACTTGAACACCACTACTTGTCGAGTGCGTGCGTATAATAAGAGTGGCTACTAACCCGACAATGTCCTAACGTCAGCTCGCTCGTGACGTACAAGTGAGCGACAGGACAATGAGAAGAATTATATGAAATCCCAGGTTATACACACGTGAATTCAGCCAGCCAACGTCTAACGAGGAACAAGTGAGTAATTGAATTGAACAATAATTTAAAAAGGTCTGATAAGTCAATAAATGTATTGTTCAATTTAAAAATTCAATTCAAAAAGATCTGATAAATTTCGCCGACCCGCCGCAAACCGTAAATTGACAAAATGATAGATTTCTTGTTTGCAGCGCGGAAGAGGCGAATCAAGATGACTAAGGGGGTTAATCTTTTGATGGAAAATCCTTCAGTAACCGTTTGGGACGATATTGCCTCAAATGGCAACCCCTATCCCCGCTGCTTGCTTTTGATCGGCCACGAACTGTGATTATTATAGCATTGGATGGTCACGCTTGTTTACAAAACAAATCTTCTATTGCTGAAGTGTCTGGTTCATAGCACGTCTTACTATCTGTCTTCTACAGGCACGCTAGAGCACGAGTTCACCAAAAATGGTTTGCTACTATGGTCTAGGATTCATCTATAAATATTGACAAACAAAAATAATTTGACTGCACATATTTTTACTTCTCCAAACCATTCAACAGGGTCAACCATCGTGTGCGTATTACAAAACAAACACGTGGACATTGGTTGGCGTTCAGTCTCTCGTATCTTACCTACGCTGATGATCCTACATTTAGCGCCAACGTAGGAATTAGTTTGCCATAAATGCGTTAATATTCATACGATGATATCAGTTAACAGGAGTCGTTATTTTTCCAAGAAAGACAAATCAACAAGGAAATGGTCATACCATTCCCACTGTGAGTTTGATAAGTGATTTGGGGCTTGCTATTAAACCCCATTTAAACTTTTATTCGCACATTCTAGATATTGTTTGATCAGCGACCGCGGTTTGCTATATACTACTTCTCAGTTTAATCGTGTAACATCGAGTCGAATGCTGTGAACCATTCGTTGCACTCGACTTTGTTTAAGAGCAACAAAGCTGCCTGCGACGTCGGAAAATGCGGGACACTATTGCAGCTCGTGAGCCCTGATCTTATTGACTGCTCCTTCGACGTGACAATGAACAATCGTAGAAGCCAAATAATTTAAACAACCCGGCAAATAATTCACATGTGAGGTCAAAAACAGGATCTCAGCATAACGAGATCTTGACTTGCGCTTCAAGTAAATTTAGTCGTCTGGAAGAATTCTTCAGTCTCAAGACACAGGATCATATGTGCCGCTTGGGTATGGCGGCTAAGTTTCCTATATATATATATATATATATATATATATATATATATATATATATATATATATATATATATATATATATATATATATATATATATATATATATATATATATATATATATATATATGTATATATATATATATATATATATATACCGTTATGTACTTATTTCAAACTTTGGTAGAACTCGGCAAGAAAATAATTTTCCCCAATGGAAGGAGGAGGCGGAAACGTCTTGTTTAGAAGAGAGAGTAAAATTAATAAACGTAGTTATTTTGCCTTTTTTCTCCTACATAGTTGTGCGAAATCTACGTTTCCGGGAGAACCAGTGAACGCATGAAGGAACCGATTCTACCGGCGTGTTCGGAGGAAAATTCTGCGCAACGAAAGACACTTCACTTGCTTGCGTAGCGAACAGCGAATAACCAGATTAAGAAAAGTCATAAAAAGTCGAGAAACAGAGGCTGTCTCAGATATTCTCCCTCGCGCCGGTCCCCCGTCGCTGCTTCCGGTTTTTCTGGCCAGATCCTGAATGAACTTGGCTGTCCCACCTAATGTTTCCATAGCTACCGGCACAAAGCGTAGACTGTTTTTGAGCTCTGCGTATTTACAATACCTATCTTTTCCTCTTTAGCGTGTTCTGCTACCCATCCTGTGCTAAACTGTAGCATAGTGTCCGTGCCTTTAATTCTCCTCTTCCAACTTGATCCCTGAGTGTGCGTTGTTTTAAGCGGTAATCCAAACGGTTTCGTTTAAACTTAGAAATTTACTCACGCAATTACCAGAAACCAAATGTAAACATACTAGAAAACAACGAACAAAGAAATATCGCTAGGTCTCAGAAAGCAAACTTAACGGCTTTTTGCAGCCAAGGCCTAATGCGTTCGAGGATAGATCTAAACTATTCGCATTTGATTGTGGTATTCGTTCGTTTTTTTTCAGCATTTTTCTTACGCAGCGTCGTTGTTGTTAGTGTGCCGTTGGCGGAAACTAGCTTGTCTGCATGCTGGCTCCCTCCCTTACCAGATGTACCAAGAGATGTAGTATTTCGTGAAGGCATGACAGATCCGATCTGCTTTCCTATACAAACGACCAGAACAAGAGAGAATGCGATCGACCCGGCCCAGTTTGTAGCTGGGCTGTCTTGTGGCAAGTTGTCTACTGGCCGAAGACGCACACGAACACACTCCTGGCCATTTGGCTGGGTGGTAAATAAGATAAATTTTACTTCCGTTTATTGCTGACGAACGAACGCCTCCGCCCTTTGGCCCGTTGGTGGGGGTATAGAAAGCAACTCCTGCAACTTGGGAGTCGTCTAAAGCTCTATCTAGTGCAGGGACGACAACTTCAGTTCCTGGTCCTTTGTCCTTTGTTGTATTACGAGAAGGACAGCAAGCCGGCGGCAAGAAGTCCGGCTGCCCCTACGATTCGAGCACATTATCCCTCCTATTATGGTCCCCCCTATCCCTTCATTGTTCTTCTTCTGTTCCTGCTTTGGCGACAGCTCTCATGCAACTATATATACCCCCCTCCCCCTATATCGTCTCCGTTGATGCTTTCGATCTTGGAGCTCGTCCGTCCTGTATTGATGGCCCATTGCCAGTGCTGTTGTGGCTATTGCCGACCCCACCACGGCTGCCTCATCGTATGTAGCAAGCAAGCAAGCCGCGTGATGGCTAAAGTCCTAATATACAAGAAATGCGCTGCTCGGACGGCAACGCCAGAGGCAACACAACGCCAACAGATCCCTCTCTCTCTCGGTTCTCCTAACCCTCATTCATCCATCCTCGTTTGAGGGCCGTTGCAGCGAGCGCCAATAGCCGGCCCGTGTGTTGATGACCTTTCTGTTCGGCCAGTGTCGAGCATCCGACGGCCTCCACCCGCTGCCCTCAATGAGAAGCGGGACGGAGCGGTTCCCGATACGACGAGCGGGGGGTTGTACTTCACCTGCACCCCCCGCCGCTCGCAGTCAACTAAACGTGACGATACCATCCCATGATCGTAGCTCCTTGTTTTCTTTTTTTTTAATCCCCGCTTTCCGCTAGCCTCTATAAAGTGCAGCGGTGGAACAGTGTATTACAGCAGCCGCTATACTCTGGTGGTGTTGCGACACGGAACAGTGTCACTCGGTCAGCCTAGCGGCCGTTCATCAGGCTCATTGTTGGGGGAGAACTGCATCTGCTGTTGTTAGCGCACAACCACTGTCCGTGTTCGCTTCGAGAAACCGATATATGCCAGTTGTGCTACTAGTTCTGCGTCTACGGCTGCTACACGTACTGCCAAGTTGCCATAATTACATATTTTGCTAAGGTCGTTATAATGACCACTACTACTGCTACGACGTTTACTGTCGGTTGCGGCCGCGGTCATTGTTGTAACACTCCGCAATACGTCTGTGGTGTTCAATAGAAAATATCTCTGAAAATTTATTTGCCATCACTTCCATATGTTTTTTCTTCCAGTGCTGCTACCTGAACTTCGTACCTCTGCGAATCAGTTATTAAACATAGGGAAAACGGATGGCGCATATCAAACATAGAGCCAACGACTAGCAAAACACCGGCCGCAATGTCACGTGAATATCTCAAACGTAGGTGCTGTAAGAATCGTCTTTGAACTTTTTATCAGTCTTATAATCAAACTTAGGTTAAAGCCGTTCTCGATACGCCATCGGGCTACTCGATCGGCAGCTGACTGTAACACGGCATGTAAGCCGCTTGGGTTTAGTTTTAAGCTTCATCTGCCTAATTATGACAAATTGTTCGTGCAAAAACGTTTCTGAGGCGCCTGCAGCTTAGATACCCTCAAGTTAATATAGCTGATGTTCTTCAAAATGTAGATTCATTGTGCAAGTGTTCTATGGCCCGGAGGCCCTGTCCCGGCTTATTTTCTCGGTAAATAGCCAAATGGGCGGATGCACATCTAAATCGTGGTATTTTATTAGGTATATCTTTTGATGATACACCGAACACTGATTGCCTGCAATTTGTTTACGTACTGCCATAAAATCCTTCCGTTTACCTTTGTTTGCACGCATAATAATCTAATGTCGTACAAACGAACTTTGATAGAACTGCACAGTAATCGGTTATTTCGCCACGGTGTGTATTGGGAGAGGACAGTATATATCAGCTTTGTGTGAAATGTGGCTTTCCTCTCAGAAATGACCTTATATAGGCATGTTTGTTCTATTAGGCTCTGCCTCGCATTTCTCTGAAAAACCAACCGCCTCAGCAGACACATTTGAACTCACTGCAAAGGCTTAATTAATGGTCGTAAACGTGTGCAAACTGCGGCATATAGGTCAACGATTACATTTCCAAACCTAATCATTTGAAATGCCTAGCAAGTTGACGATACGCCTCAGTATCGAACTCGTATTTAAATGCACGAACAAAATATCTAAACATCTTTGAAAGGGTTCTGATGGCCTGCGCACGATAGTAGATAGATAGATATTGATAGTAAGGTATGTGATACATTTGGCTGGTTGCAATTGAGCTAAAGAAAACAAGTCGTACAGCGCTCAGTTGATGAGACCGTTGTACGGCTTGCGCGTAGACATTCCTATGGTTCAATTGGCAATTGGCTTGGGCCCACTACAGGGTCTCCATTAAAAGAGTGTAATACCACGAGCGAACATAAGTGTATAACAACATGTTGCTCGCATTGCGGAGATGTTTTGTCGGCCAAACTGGCACATTGTCTTGGTCCAATGGCGTAATGCTCTAAGAGTCAAGGCAGGTGCGAAAGCTCTTTTCTTCCTCTAAATAACACTGCAAGTGGCCCATTAGAGGAAATTTGATTTGCCGGCACTCTTCAGAGCGCCGGATCGCACTATTCCCATGACAATATCCAGCTATCTTTGCTTGATAAGCGGAAACTTTAGTAGCTATGCGGTTTAATATCAGAATAAGAGCGATGAATTAATTATCAAAAGGCGAATTTAAATGTGGTATCGATTACAGATAAATATTGTTTTTTTTAGCCATCACGTATGTGTTACCAGTGAATTGAGAATTTTGCTATAACTAGCAATAACATTGCGGTACACTCTGAAATGAAATGTATTGTGTGTCTGATCATATGGGGATACCCTCTGGCAGGTTACCAGGGAGTTTTGGCATTTCTGATAAAAAACCGTCGTTGTTCCATCTACACCTTCTGTTCCGCGGCGAGTAAATGTTCGTAACTAGCAGTATATGCACGATCTGGAAAAGCATCAACAGAATACCATATGTTGTTATCTAGTTTACTTAGGCACCGGTTATTACCTCTTTATTAAGCGCATATTCAGTATCTCGATCAAACGGGTACCTCTCATAAAGGCTGGAATTAAATGCGGAAATATTTGACTTAAAGTAATAATTAACTGTAAACAGTTAAGTGTATAATAAGATAAACAGCGTATGATTTGCACAGGGCTTGCATAGATACTTTTGTGCAAAACGTAAATTTGTGAGTCAATAGTTTGTGTTCCAATCTTTCAACTGGTGATTTAGTAACTTTGGCAAATTCAAGTTCTCACTTGCAATACTATCTTAACTAAACCTACAAGTGGTATATTGACAACCAGATTCATACTAATATGGCATAAGAAGAGGTTCTCCGTTTTAGAGACGCTTACGCCTTGCAGATCATCGGGTCAAGATCAATCATTTTTTCCTAGAGTTATAAAAGAGCTTAACATACCTAAGAGTTACTAACACCACGATGTTCACTAAGCAAACAAATAGACAATAACAGGCGAATGATGCAGCATCAAACAAACCCCTAGGCGATTTTTTAGATGTAAACCTAACAACTGGCCATATTTTGAATCAAATTTGTTTTACTGTTTAGGCACGGTTTACCAGCCATAATTGGCCCTTGCTTATATCCAAAACGTCGATACGGTAAAAAGTCTATATGTAAAACGTTTGCTAGGTCTGTCTAGGAACTTATTCGCTACACGTGCGCCAGACCAATGTAACGAAAGAACCCTTGTTGAAGATTTAATCTGAGTCAAGGTGCCCCACAAAACAAACGACTTAGAAATGCTAAGAGCTTTCACAGAAGAGAGAAACCTGTGCTTTATGACAAATCATTATACAGGCGGACCAGTCAGTGAGGTTCCACGAGTTACAAATGCGGTCGAACAAAACCTTAAAGAAACTGAGAATACATTTTCAAGCCAGGCTGTATCTAATAATATTTAACAAAATTCGTCTATTGTAGTAGCCACAGTTACACGACTTTTACCGCCTATATTCTATCCTAGAAGTGTCTATCGATATGTTTCTAATTCGTACAGGTATACATTCATTACAGAGATATTTCTCCATATTTCTTCAGGGATCGTAAAAATATCGGTCTTTAATATTAGCGAATCATACAATAGCGACCTCAACCACGGCGGCTTGCGTAATTATTGTACGTACGCCTATGCCCTCTCAGCTCATTGTCGTTCCTCTATCTAGCTGGCTGCTTTCTTAACCATCCTTGACCTAAGGATGACCGAGAAACATGAGGATGCGACGACGACAACAACAACAACAGCAACAACGATAACAACAATAACAATAATTGCAACAGTAGCAACGGCACCAGAACTAATAGAAGCCTAGATATCAGCGATAATAGTAGCTACAGCTGTAACAACAGCAACAACAATAATAACACTAACTGTGCCATCAGTGATAACACCATGATGAGCAACAACGCAGCGGCGGCAGCTGCGGAAGCAGGCATCGTCTCGGTGAGCTGGCAAGGAAGGAATGGCTTGGTCCTGAGTAGCTGTTCTCTTTGAGCGAACCTGCCGAACATCCCAGCTAGGCTCAAACACTTGGGACCAATCACCAATGCGCGATGCGTTGTCCTCTGACGGTGGTGGTGTCCAACTATCTACAGCGACGCTGTTGCTGTCGATGCTGCTGCTGCTACTGTTACGGTTGTTGCTCAGCCTGCACATATCCGTGTTCACTCAGGATTGCAGCGCGACGGAGGCGCCGGCGACGGTGGTAGAGGTGGAGGTCCTTCTGCTACTGCTGTTGTTGCTGCTTCTTCTGCTGCCGCCGGAAATCCTAGTTGGTGTAACGCGTCTCTGACGAGGCGGAACGTCAGCCCATCCTTCGAGACTTGCTCGCTTGCTTGCTTGAGAGAAGGCGCGGAAGAAGGGGAAAGGCGGAAGGGGTGCTAGACTGTGGGGAAATCGAAAGGGTTAGACATACGGTCGTACATCGACGTGATAGAGGACAGCCGGGCCCAAGGTCCTTCTGCTTATTGTGTCCAGAAACTGGTCGCTGTCCGGACTACAGGCGGCATTAGAGAAGGCGGGGCAGCGGCGAGCCTAATCGAAACGAAGCCCTGCCTTGCCTCCTTGCCTTCGCTGTCGGCCTTAGCAACAACGCCAACATGGCCAGAACACAAGCCGATGAGAGAGCACAGCGCAAGAAGAAGATGTAGCTTGCTGAGCGCCGACACCACTAAGCACGTCGCTAATTGTGCGTTGAGCACTCCCCGAGGAGGATAACACCGAAGAGGAACATGAACAAACGAACGCGGCCCGGCGAATAGCAGTCACCGGAACCGTCCGCCACCTGCCCTATCTGCCACTGTCGTCACCTAAGCAAGACTCTTCCGTAACGCGGCGGCCTCCTCTACAACAATTGCAGGGCATACCGGCGACGAAAGATGCTGCTACAACTGCCGCGACTACAACTTCTACTCGAGCGACTGGTGCTGCTTCTGCTGCTACCGCCGCTAATCCCTGTCTTCGCTAATGAGTAACAACGCATTACCCGGCAAGCGATGAAACTTAGCTCATACATTGACAGGTGTTTTTTCAGTGTATGCCTGCCAGTTTGATATATATATATATATATATATATATATATATAGAGAGAGAGAGAGAGAGAAGGGTAGATAGATAGAGATCCGATCCGTGAGGTTTTGGTGGGCATAAACGGTACTTAGGACAGTGAACACTAGGCTGAGCGATTACAGGCAACCACCACGACAAGGCCCCAAGAAAACATGTCTGCTAACCCGCTAGACGATCAGATATGTCTTACAAATGTCATATGACGCCTATCGTCAACAAGGCATGGCACCGATGTTCAGCCTGCCGGGAACTGATGGCCGCCGTCACCAGCCAGGCCTGTGAGTGGCCCCTGAAGGTCCTAAATGCAGCCCAAAATGACTTGATGCAGTTGACGCAAAAAGCGGTTCAAGAACTTTCATTTGGCGACCGCCAGAACAACCAAAGTCCCACAACTGCCCAGTCACACACAGTACGAAGGGTAAGCGCTTGCTTTCATACTTAGCAAATCTATTACAGCCCCGTAGATAGATTTTTCGACGATGCGCACAGGGGACGGACTCCGATAGGTCGCTTAAATTGTCGAATCCTACAAAAACAGGTGCAGTAAACCAGTTAAAAAGTTTTGAGGCGCCGGACGTACAAACATCGCTGCCGCTATGCAGTGGGCGGCATCCGCCCTAGATCAGGGAATCCACGAACCTGACCTACGGACAGGCGTCAATCGGATAGTATATTCCTTTTCTCTAAAAAGAAGGGCCAGACTCTCATTTAGTGTGGCACAGTGACCCACACCCTTGCATTTTTTATGATTAATCACAGTGTTTCCGGGCCAGTGCGCGCTGCTTTGTGAGCTAATCGAGGGCCCGGGTCCTTCACCACCTGATTCCTGCAAAGGGTGTCGAGACGAGGGACGGATATTAGACAAGCAAGAGTGACATGACGGCGAGGGCGTTCTTTGAGCAGATACTCTGCTATCTGGCTATGCAACGGGGAAAGTGCCGCCGCTCTCCTTGGGGCAGTGGTTAACCTCGCTCAGCCCGGGTTGCTGGACTAACAAGGCATACCAGTAATAGGCAACACATTAAAAAACGCCAGTATTATGACTGCTAGAATCAATAGAGTTTTAGAGATCCAAACTAAACACTAAATACGACAATAATCATGAATTATACATTAAAAAAATTATCAACTTACATATATGACTGGTATATTGCTGATTCGTTAAGAAATAACGAACAACGTGGCTGCTACTTAACGTATGTATTAAGAAGACCACTACCCCTTACTATTTCTATTTTCATACGTTTTCGACCAGTACCTGTGACGCTTCCCTATGCGAATAGAAAACATTTTGAAAGCAAAGTGTCCTCAATCTCCTTATTTATTTTTACACATCTGCCGAATTATGCCTGAAATATATGCGTCTGAGCCAGGCGTCGGCCAAGAGCCGGAATGGCTCCCAGCCGAACGACCGTGGCACGGAGACATCGCCCGAGTCTGAGGAGGGTCTCGGACGAGGAGCTTCTTTCTCCTTCCGCCTTATTAGTCGATGATTCGTCGACTAATGTCCTACTACCGAAGCCTTCTAGCTTCACGCTCCGACTCGAGCAAGGTGAGGATGTCGTTCTCACGAACCGGGCCCTTCACGTTACGAATGATCGAACGGTTTGACTCGTCGAGGAACTCGACACGCACCTGTGTGCACTGGCCCTGCGAGCCTGTGCGGCCCAGCATCTTCGTCACACGTGCAAGCGTTGTCTTGTCCAAGTTGACGGTAGAAGCGAAAAGGTGGATTTTCCGTTCAACGTTTTGATGTACCCGGGTATTATAGTTTTCACTGTTGCTCTCAACGAGTCGCTCGCGGTCGTCCCACAGGTGGCGTATCTGTTCTTACTGGTCCTCGCCTTGGAAACATGAACCTGCTCTACTCAGAGAATAATGTTGTGGTCCTTTCGTCATCCATACTTTTGTTGATTGCCATGTACAGCAGTGCTAATTCGGGAAGCGGTGACAGTACAGACCAATTACTGGAGAAGATTAGCATTGCTATGACAATACTGCTAGATGGGGACCTCAATTGTCGGCTGGAGCAAGACCCTCCGAGTGAACGGACTACCGCTCTGTTAGAGTCACTCGATGCATATGGCTTGTGGGTGTGTACCGATAGGGGCACCCCTACTTATTATGCCGATGCCAACCTGCAAGGGGCTGGCTCTATGGGGAGAACGGGATGCTCAACAATCGACATTTTTGCAACTTCAGCCCCACCAAATTGTGTGACATATGAAGGGCCGGCTTTCCACGTCTTACTGACGGGGATTAAGAAACATATCCCCGTGGTTCTCAAGCTCTCTATTAAATCGATTAGTGCTAATAAACGACGCACCGGCGTAGGGAAGCGCCTTGATAACAACATGGTTATTTCGCTGCTTTCTCGGATTAACCCGGACAGGCTACAGCACGGCCCCCTTGATGAGGCAATAGCTGAAGTCACCAGCGTCCTTATAAACTCAGCTTCTAAATCACTTCCAAATATGCGGCGTTCTCCTCGCTGGTACGACAGTGAATGCTTTGCGCTCAGGCAAATTCTACTTAGAGCCCTCCACCAATCGTCATATGACCCAGCTGCGGCGGCTATTTACTCAATCACACGACAACATTATCGGAAGCTTCAAGACCTCAAGAGGCGGTCATTTGCTGACCATCAAGAACGCCTCCTCATACTAAAAGCACAACAAGAACCCCACCTCATTATACGACAGCCTCACAACTTTACGAGCTGTCCAATCCCATCTGAAAAACTCTTGGGCCACTTTCAAGCAGCTTTCACCCACGCGGATACGGTACCTCTCGAGATTCCTATTTCGTACGAGCTCGAAACTCCCGAGAGATTTTTCTCTGAGGCTCTTGATGAACCGTTTAGTCTAGACGAAGTCAATGTTGCTCTCGCTCGTATACGAAATAACAAGGCATTCGGGCCAGATCTTGTAAGGAATGAACACCTTCGGCAGGGACATCTCCTCGTGCCTATATGGCAGTCCCTTTTTAACAGATGCCTCTCTGAGGGCGCTCTGCCAGCCAAGTGGTATGAATGCCTTCTTAAAGTAATTCCAAAAGGAAAAGGAGATCCTTCGGACCCTGCTGCATGGCGGCCGATATCAAAAAGAAGTTGTGCCTACAAACTACTCTCAAGCATACTGACGAGACGTCTCACGGATTTTCTGACAGCACTGGGGTTTCTTCCAGATGAGCAGCATGGCTTCAGGACCGGGCGTTCCACTATCTCAGCCTGCGAAGTACTTCTCGAGCAGATCACAATCTCATTAAACCGGAAAAAACTCCCGTTGTTTGCGGTTTTTATTGATTTAAAATCAGCCTTCGACATCGCACCCCGTAACATTGTCTTAAAGAAGTTGGGACAGGCCGGAGTCGGACCGCGAATGCTCACTCTACTCTGCGCACTTCTGAGGGCTAACCAAATTATCCTCGATGATGGTGTGTGCGAGCATAACACGTTTGACCAGACGACTGGGTATCCGCAAGGCGACAATCTCAGCCCATTGCTATTTATAACGTTACTCAGTGATCTGCCACGCATCATGAAAGAGCGGCACTCAACGGTCATGACCCTGCTCTACGCAGATGATCTGGTAATATTCAGCAGAATCCGTACTGACCTGCAGGCTGCTCTTTGCACACTGGATGAATATTTCTCGCAGAATGGCCTCATAGTAAACGTGTCAAAAACCAAGGCTGTTAAGTTTCGGCGTGGCGGGCAACGAGCCCGCGCAGATAAACTGCGATTTCACGGTGAGCAAGTGCAGTTTGTAGAGACCTTTTGCTATCTCGGGGTAATTTTCTCGTCTCGAGGTACAACTTTTTCACAGCATGTAACTGAGCGTTGTAGAAAAGCACTTATCGCGGCAGCGGGTATCAGAAACCCAACACAGTTGTCAGTCCAGACGGCCATGACATTATTTACGCTTAAAGTGGCATCCGTAGCTGCTTACGGAATTCAAGTGACATGGAAACATCTTAGCACTTCGCAGTTATGGCAGATGGATAGGGTGAAGCCAGCCTTCTTGAAGCGAGTACTTGGCCTTCCGTCAAATTCGCGCAACAGATTAGTGTACATGCTCGCGGGTTCAGTATCATTTCTTGATGAACTCGTAGACCGCTTTAATTTGCCGCAGACAGTCGCTCTGGAAACGTTTCGGCATGAGTATTCTCAAAAAGTGTCTCTAATTCCCAGAGAGTTTTATCTATCACCAGCTATGACTAACCAGGCCTGGAAGGACGCTCTCCGGCCATGTCGTCACCTCACTACTCGCTACAGTGTTCACGGATTTCATCATCTACTATGCCGGTCTGCTGGGTTTCATGAACCCAAGGAGGACTGCAGATGCCGTCGTTGTGGCGGCCCATGTCCCCTCTACCACCTACCTGATTGTACGAAATCTGTGTCGCTTTCTCAGCTTGAGCGAGAATGCTCATAACTCATTTTACCATGTTTGTTATATATACTATGTTCGTATTTACATACCCAAACAGGGTGCATTTTAAATAAATAAAAAAATAAAAAGTGTCCTCAATCTTCCAAATATATATATATATATATAAACGACATCGCCTTGTCTTCCAGCAGATGCAATTTGCGCATTTTCAGAGACGCAGACGCTAGAGGGAACTCAACGCGGGTGCTCACTGCCGGTTTGTTCTAACGGCAAGTGAATGGGTGTTAAGTAGAGGGAATTCAGGGCTCTCTGCTCGCGTCAAAGTTCGTACTCTCAGTGTTCGCTCGCTGACAACTTATGAGCTGTCGTAACGAGCATCAAACCACACTTGTCGCAGGAGCCGCCTTTACTCCGCCTGTGGTCGGGCGTACGAGGCTGTGTTAGACATTGTCGTGTTTGTTATTGTTGTTGTTGTTATTGTTGTTGTTGTGGTTGTTGTTGTAGTTGCTGTTGTTGTTGTTGTTGTTGTTGTTGTTGACGCCTCATTTTTCGGCAAGCGTCAGCAGCACAATTGCACTAGCCTGCTTCGCTCCAGCGACCAAGCCTGGGCTTCTTGATTGCCGTCCGTCGGAAACAAGAGCCGCGGCCTGTTCTCCCGTTTCTGCCCAGAAGCTGCTCTACCGCCCAAGCAATACATAGTGGCTTAAGATCGGCACCAACAGCAGCAAGCACTTAATTACACTGGCAGTACCACTAAACAATAAACGCCAAAAATATCCGCAACGGATAGAGCAACAGGTATGGAAAAACGCAGCTGTAAGAACAGCCGAAAGATATGTAGCAGTTTTTGTACATAGCATAGCTGTTTGCGTATCGCGATACAAACAGGGAGGACGCGCCTTTAAATTATTAAGTGCGAAAATACAAATTAACTATAGATTTCGTTACCTAGATGTTAGTGATGTTGTGTGCATATTTACTACTAGTCGCTAGCGCCAATACAGAAAACAGTTGTTACATCAATAACAACGACGACAACAAGCATGGCAGCAACAAGAAAGTCGTAAGTTTGGTCTTGAAGTCTGCCCATATCGCGTAGATTGACGATACCTTATTGAGAAAATACCACTCGCACAGTGTGTATGACTTACTCGCATTATACGCATATCTGATCTCCAACACTTCGCAATACGTCTAATTGTTCGTGCCTCTCGCCGCCTTAGGCTGTCTTGTTCTTGGTCTACGGTCGCGATTAAACAACAATCATTTTCTTTGGCGGTGGGTAAATCTTCAAGACAAATACGACAATGACCTAACAGCATTTTACGTGTAAGAAACAGACGGATTTTACGTTCTAAAAGCCCGTGGGACCGAAGATGTCCTGGAGGTGTCACATCTCGTGTCGTATCTCGCTATCTCGTTACCGCTGGCGGTTCTGACACTTTGAACTGCAACGAATTGGGCATTGAGAACGCGACGATACACGACACCGCATATGTTCACTTTACCTTACTAGGGAGGCTGGCTCTTCACGACACCACCTTTACCACAACTGCAACTACTACTAAAAATGCAGCAAATTGTGACTAACCTACTGTAGCAATGACTGCTAAATCCACCCTAGTGAGACCGCCAGGCATGTTTTAGCTGTCGCTGCTGTTGTTGTTGTTGCTGTTGCTGTTGTTGTTGCTGCTGCTATTATTGTCACTGTTGTTGCTATTGTTGTTATCACCGTTGTAGTTCTTGTTGTGGGCGTCGTTGTTGTTGTTATGCTGCTGCTGCTGCCGCCGCTGTGGTGTAGAGGCGGTGGTGGTTGTGGTGGTGGTGGCGGTGGTGTCTATGCGATGCATTGAAGGAACCGGCCTCGAGTATCTTGTCGCTAGCAGGCGCGTACGCACGCAAACCCACCCGAGTGAGGTCTAAAATATGAAGTGTACGCTATTCATCACTCGCGACTTCAAAGGCACTGCTAGGCAAGGACGCCGAGGTGGGGGGGCCGGCGGCTAGATTAGGGTCGTCCTTCCTGGCTGGGATGGTGACTGTGAACGACGTCTGAAGTCGCAACGTCGACAGCACCGACAATCACGACAACTACAATGGCGGGAACAGCGAACAACCGGGGGTCGGGGGGCAAAGGGAACTACGATGATAGACTCGTCCCTACTGCTGCTGCTGCAGCCGCTAGCGACTTTGCAGCGACAACCCCCTATTCTACCCTATGTCATTTCTTAGTGATTCTACTGGTGCTTCAAGGCGCTCCCCCTTGAGAACCTCGTAGCTGTAGCAGTAGTAGTAGTAGTAGTTGGTAGCAGTGCAGGACCTCCATGCCATGATTCGCTCGGCTTAGACAGACGGCAGACAAAGACAGACTAAGGAAATGAGAAGCTACCCGAACAGGCCACCCGAACGCACGCTTAATTCTCCCGCTACACTTGCTGCTGCTGCTTTCTTCTTTGGCTATGCCCAGCCTTACCCGCGGGTTCCCGCCCGTTTGTTCACCGCCCGAGGCAATCCAAAACCCCAGTGAGCGTCGAGTCTATCTCTTCTCACGTATAGCTTAGGTACCATCTGATTGACTTCATTCTCTTTCTTGTTAGTGACTGGCAGTGAGTGGTAGGGATGATGATGATGATGCTCGTGATGGTGATGCTAATGGCAATGATAGCGATCTAGGCAATGAGGATGGTATCTCGGGGCACGAGAATGTTTTGTGTTGGTTCCTGCGTTTCGCTCTTGCGCCCAACTCGATAACTGGCGTGTCCGTGTAAAAATTCAGAGCACACCGCGAACTGTGAAACTGTTTACGTAAAGACAGTAGTGCAATTAATTTTAGGTCCAGCGTGTTATTCTAGTATACTCTGCTGGCCTTTCATTCCTGCTTTTGGCAGTTCAATACGATAGCCGACTTTATAAAAGCATCTATAGAGTAGTTGGCCCGGATCTCTGCATACATATATATATATATATATATATATATATATAAACTAATTTAATTCAAGTTTATCAACTGTGGAGTTCAATTTGTGCTTCTTAATTGCCCGGTTATCCACCGATTTCTATAGCAAGGTGCAAATTGATATATATATATATATATATATATATATATAGTTTTTTTTGCTCCAGTAGTGGCCTCGTTGCTTCTACACACATCCATTCCCGACAAATCGATCACCGATGATTTTTTCTACGCGTCTCGCGATACCCTTTAAAAACGTATCGGTGCCCACGCTAATTGAACCTAAATTAAAAAGCAAAAAGATACAAAGCAGTAGCTCATTGACCGCTTGAGGTGAATTTTTTGCATCGCCATAACTGTATGTTCCGCGACCCGTTCAGATCCAACTGAGCGGTTGTGTAGGTACGATGGCACTGCATTATATGAAACCCTAACGCTTACCAATAAACTATGTACGTAGATGAATTTCGCAATTCAACTCTGGTTTGCAACTAATAACCCTTATTGGATCGTGGCGTGGAAGGCTTTCCTGCTTTCGTAGGGTGCTTGCACTATTGAGTTCCGCGTGTTTTGTCACTCTGATTGGACTTCTAAGGCAACTCAAATAGCGAGAGCGTGTAGGCCATCCGAGCTAACCGGTTTATTACAGGTTCTTTACAGGAAGGGTTTACAGATGAGAGCACCTATCCTGAGAGACGACATTACGCCGAACGGGTAAGTAGCCAGCATAGTGCGGAGTTTATGTGAGGACAGAGCTAGCCTCTGCAAAAGAGCTGCTGTACTAAGGTGACTGCTTTTATTCCAACATTTACTATTTCACGGTTAGGCGGTTTTACTAGCTAGGCTGCGTAGCCTTTACTACTTACTAGCAAAATCATTTTCCCTTATAACCTCAAGATCTTTGTACATATAGGAGGGCTCGGCGTTACCCAAAATGTGTTTTCCCAGTTGATTCTAAGTCGTTTAGTCTAGTTTTGTAGGTTGCATCTTTGTAGGGATTCGATTAATTTGAAAGTCGGCGATGCGTGTAATTAAAAACGAATAAATTAAAAACATTATTTTACATCCTTAGTTGCCTACGGGCCTGGAACTCACCGTGAGGTATATCTTTAATGTACCGAGGTTCTTACATTTTAAGATATCTAGGGTGTCCCCAAACGCCAAATGAACGCGAGGCTAGGGCAGAAGCATCGCTGTAGTCGCGGTTTTCAAGAGGTTCTTGCGGCGTGCCCAGTAGCTTTGCTTCTCCCCTTACAGCAGCCCCGACCTGGCGAGAAAGGTTGTTGCTGTCCTAATTATGTATGGAAATCGCTGAGCACGTTGGGATACAACCTTACTCTAAAAACGGGGGATCGTTTGGTCAAATATGTTCCGTAGTTCCCATGTCCGGCAACCGTTTAAGCCAGTCGTTGTCAGTCGGCTGCTAGCACTCACCCTGAGTGGTCGAGTGTGAACTTTGCTCTGCGAAAATCGGTGAAAAGTGCGAAAACCTGAGGCTCTAAGCGGTCTGAGCAATCGCACTCGATAACTGCACTAGTGAACAGTCCAGCACGCGCATCTTAACACCTCACAGGTACTGTGAAAGACAAAATTTGCTCTTAGCCTGGTTTTAACAACACTGGTGCCGTTGCACAATCTTCGAACGACTACGGTGCAGGCTGAGTTTGTTTACATCTGTCAGCTCGTCTGCACGGCCTGGTCTTACACAGGCAAAAGAAGCCACGGAAAATTCCGAACCCAGTGAAAATACAGAGGCAACAAAAATAAAAAAGGCCCTAGCAGGCTCCCTTACAGATAAAGAGTTTGAGGCTCTTGTCGCAAAGAATTGGCCGGAATGTACCTTCGCAAAGACAAAGCTCAAGAAAGCAAATTTTCTTAACGACCAGGCCCCGGCCCGAGTAATCTTACTTTCGTCTACAACGGAGAAAGATAGTCGGCTAGTAATGGGACTGGCAAACCAGTTCCCAGCGTTTCTGAGCTCCCTGCCTTACCTTAAGGAGGGTCGGCTCGTATCTCTACACAACCAAGACGTCGTAGGGGTAGAGGGCACAGAAGAGGAAGAAGAAACGGTAGCCTCACCTGCGCGCACACTATTTGCCCGAATGCTAACAGAGGAAGAAGGGGACAGCCCATCGCCGCTCACTCTCAAAAGCATAACTTACTCACTCTGTGACCTTCTTAGAAAAAAGAAGATAACATCGGCCGCGGTGGCTACCACGTCAACAGTAGACCTGGACATTTTACGCAAATGTCTTGAATCCAGTTTGACCAGATTTCCTGAAATAACCCTAGAACTCTGGATTATGGGTCAGGGTAGCGCAATAAACCCTGCCAGGAGTAATAAGAACAAGCCAACGTCTAGTTCAATTACTATTAACTTGGGAAGCCGTAGCTATTCTGATGCTGTCCGGGATCTACGCTCTAAGCTCGACCCGGACGCATTAGGAATCCAGGTCAAAAGGGTCTCTAAAAGAGCGTCCGGTGAAGTTAAACTACTAGTCAAGGCCTCGACTCCAAACGCTATGGCGAAGCTGGCCGAAGAAATTCAAGACAAGGCCTCCCTTACGGCAACCGTCCAAACATCCCTCCGAACAAAAGCAATAATTATTAGAGATCTCGACGAAACGATAAACGCAGACGACGTACTCGAGGCCCTAACACGTGATGGCACAGAGAAGGAAACGATTGTTCTTAACGCTTTTAAACTGACACGGGACGGCAAGACTTCTTCATGCGTGGTGAGACTCCCACCAGAAGCGGCAGCGCGGCACCAGCGCCGGGGACACATCCAGATCGGCTGGTCTCGCTGCCGTCTGGACGAACTGGTAAATGTATCCCAGTGCTCAAAGTGTCTCAGTTTTGAGCACCAAACGCGGGCCTGCACAAACCCACCTCCCACAAGCCCTTTGTGCTACAAGTGCGGGAAGGCAGGGCATGTGGCCCGGGACTGTAGGGCTCTGCCGCACTGTTACCACTGCCAGCAAGACGGACACTATGCAACCTCCATGCAATGCCCGGCCTACAAGCAACGAGTAGAGGCACTCCGGAAAACAACAAAGAACCATGGATCTTAAGTTTTTACAAGTCAACCAAAATAGGTCCGCCCCGGCGTTAGACATGGCACTACATTTTACCGCTTCTAAAGATATCGATTTTATCCTGGCCTCCGAAACCCCCAAAAGCCGGCTCCACACAGCGGCTGTGCACGCATCAAACGGGTCCTCGGCTGTATATCGAACCACCTCGTCTGCCTACCCTACTGGAGCAGACCGAGGAGTGCACTTCTCTTTTATCACCATAGATAAGGTGGCCATTTACTCAATATACATCTCCCCGAACGTTTCTACCGAGGTTTTTAAGAAGTTCTTAGAAGAATTGACAACATCGATCATAAAACAAAACCACCGCCAAGTCGTAATTGGGGGTGATTTTAACGCAGCTCACCGACAGTGGGGGAGCAACAGGATATCCCCGCGAGGGGCGGCGCTGGTAGACTGGGCATCGGAACACGACCTGCATCTAGTCAACGTTCCAGGCACCACTTTTAGAAGAGGAAACCAAGAATCAACCTTGGACCTTACTTTTTGTTCTGAGACTCTATTGCCCAGGTTGACAGGGTGGACTATACACGACGACGTCGAAAACCTCTCGGACCACTTCTACATTACTTTTTGCCTCAAAGTGGCGCCATCTTGTCCTAAAACCCGCAGGATGCGCCTAAGAATAAATTTTGAGACATTACAGCAGGAAATTGAGTCTCGTTGCGCTCGACTGCGTAATGTGGAACCACGCACGGTGTCGACTATGCTAGAGGAGGCTTGTAGAGCAGCAAGCCGCCCCTTGCACCCCGCACTGGCTCGGCGAACCCCCAATTACTGGTGGAATAGGCTAGTAGCCGAGGCACAGAAGAAATGCCATAAAATCAGGCGCATATGTACTCGCCGGCACGCTCGGCACCAAGCAAACCTTCAAGCGCTATGGGAGAAATACAGAGAAGCTCGTCGCACGCTGGTACGGGAAATCAAAAAGAGTAAGGCTGAGTGCTGGCAAAGGCTCCGTAACGATATCCAGAACAACCCCTGGGCGCAAGGTTATAAAATAGCCCGACACAAATTGAAGCACGCACAACCACCGCTGCCTCCCGACATCGCTCAAAAAGTCATCGGCGGGCTGTTTCCCTCGGACCCCCCACCACTGAGGCCAAACTTTGACGCCAAGGAGTTAGACTTCCCCGCCATCACAATGGAGGAAGTGAGAAAAGTCGTTAAGAAAATCCGACCGCGTAAGGCACCGGGAACAGACGGCATTCCAGGAGAAGCCGTTAAAATGCTTATAGAGAATCATCCAACTGTTTTTATGAAAATGGTGGAGGCCATCTTACGATCGGGCACATTCCCCGACGACTGGAAAAAGGCCGACCTTGTCCTGATTCCTAAAACCGCGTCGCCCCAAAGTGACCCCTCTGCTTTTAGGCCTATCAGCATCCTTCCCAGTCTCTCCAAGGCAGTGGAGCATTTTATACATATGCGGCTGACGAAGAAGTTGGACGACAAGAAAGTGATCTCAGAGGACCAACACGGCTTTCGCTCGGGTCACTCAACACATGACGCAGTTCAGAGCCTTTTAACGATAGCCGAAACCCAGAGAGGTACTCGCTCAGAAACGAGATCGCATTGCCTAGCAATTCTACTTGACATCAAGAACGCTTTTAACTCAGTTTCATGGAACTCTATTAATGACGCATTAGCACGGGCTTCTATCTCGCCCTATCTTAGAAGGATTTTAGCATCTTACTTGTCACAACGTACGGTGGTCTATCAAGGCAAGTCATATCCTGTTACCGCAGGGGTACCTCAAGGCTCCGTGCTGGGCCCAACTTTATGGAACATTGCATACGACGATGTTCTACGTCTGCCTCACCCTCCTAACGTTAAATCAATAGCCTATGCGGATGACCTGGCTATCGTGATTACGTCGCGGGATGCCAGGGAGCTGGAGAGGACAGCAATTGGCGCCTTGCAAGACATCTCCATCTGGCTCGCTCCGCACGGACTCCGCCTGGCTCCACACAAAACGTTAGCAATATTTCTAAACGGGCAGAAGCGCACTCCCCATCTCAACTTGACCTTAGAGGGACACAACATTGCCCTCTCTAGCGAAGCAAAATACTTAGGAGTGCTTCTGGATACCGGCCTGACAGGCACGCCTCATGTGCACTACGCGGCTGCAAAAGCCACCAAAGCTACTACAGAACTCGCAAGATTGCTGCCGCGCACACGGGGTGCTTCCGATGATCGGAGGTGTCTCCTGGCGACGGTAGTAGACAGCATTATGCTTTACGCAGCCCCGCTGTGGCAGCGTACGGCTAAGCGGGTTACGTGCCGACGGCTTTTGGATAAAACGCAGAGGCCGCTGGCCCTCAAGATTGCAAGGGCCAACAAAACTGCGTCTACCGCGGCCATTTAAGTACTCTCCAGGCAGATCCCTTGGGATCTCCGGGTTATGGAGAGTGCAGTCCGCCGCGCGGACTCCTCTGTCTCTAAAGAAGACGCACGTCGTCAGACACTAGACGCGTGGAACAATAGATGGATGGAGATCCAGGCGGGCCAGCCGGGTTTCTGGACTCGCTCTATTATCCCGGATCTCCGAGAGTGGTTCAAAAAGCGAGTGGGATCACTGTCGTACCCTCTAACCCAATTTTTGACGGGCCACGGCACCTTCAGAAAATACCTACACCGCATAGGACGTGCTCCGTCGCCAGCATGCATTCTCTGCGACTCAGGTGAAGAAGACGATGCCAAACACACCTTCGAAGTATGCACGGCTTTCAGCGCGAACAGGGCGGAGCTGGCGCGGCTCTTAGACCGGGAACCCCCGGTAACCTTTTTTTTTTTTTTTTTTTTTACAGGGGCCAGGAACAAAAATGCATAACGCACACCCTTTGGTCTGGGTAGTGTGGGACTCTCAAACCCACTAAAAACCTGGTGACCCCCTAACCTACATGACCGGGATACTTGTGGTATTACTTCAGTGAACCCCCCAGTAACCTGTGAACAAATGGGTCAGGCCCTTCTGCAAGACACCCAAGGCTGGCAGATCATAAAGGATTTTGCCGCGACGATTATTGAACAGAAAGATCTGGTGCAGACCGCGATGTGCGCCCTGATCACGCAACCCTAAGAAAGAAGTAGGGGTTGAAGTAATATTAAAGAATGGTTCCAGCTCCTCGCCTCTTCATGAGGCCATGTAGGTGAGAGGTTTTTAGTGGGTATTATGCCAACAACATCGGCATCGAGCCCCACACTACCCGCTCTGGGTGTGCGTAAACGCATTTTCCCTCTCACCATAAAACAAACAAAAAAAACCGTTTAAGCCGGCTTTGCTTGCGAAGGAAAAGGATCAAATAGCTTTAAAAACTAGATACATCTTGCTATTATCAAGGCTCAGAGCCACTGTCTCTTGGAAATGTTCTAGGTGGCTTGCAACAAGCCGAAAGTGGTGGATGTGTGTAACTCAGACTCCGTTTGCGAGTTATGGGGAGCAATTATGTCTGAAGACAGTAGTGCTTGCGCAGTACATCGGACAGTGGCGGCGTGGTCTAGGGGATTAGTGCGCTAGTCATGGTTGTCATCTACCGGTCCCCGGTTCGATCCCTGTTGTTGATCGAATTTTCTTTGAGCAATCCTCATTGAGATTAGATGAATAACCATACCGCTGAGGGTCAGCGGCCATGCTGCCACAAGGACTGTTAGGGAAACCCTAGATATCTTAACATGTCCGGCTCTCGGTGCTTTGAAGATATACTCGTACTTCAGGTTGAGTTCCAAGCCCGTAGGGGACGGAGGATAGTCTAGAATTAAAAACAACCTCCTTAAAAAATGTTTTTAATTCTAGTACATCGGACAACGCCTTCCGCCAATTTTCATACTTCGTTTAGGGTTTGATGTGTCTGATCATCGCCGCTTCCTCTATTTTTTCTTGCGGGAATTCGCACATAATAGATATAAACATTCCAAGTTTTTAGTTGGAACTTCAAACTTGCTATATATATATATATATATATATATATATATATATAAAGTATCTATACGGCGGGTATGGATAAATTGATCATACTTAAAAGAAGACGTAGAACTCGTTAATGCTGGCATTTTTTAATTGAAATTGGTGAAAGCAAATGTCGCGTTTAGGTGTGACAGTCAAATTACAAAACTTATAACAATGTAGCTGATTAGACATCACTTTTAAAAAAATGTGCGATTGCAAATGAACGGATTTTCGATTGAGAACCTGACACTGGCGTGTTCGGCCAATAATCCTGCTTTGTCGTAAATATATCAAATGCTGGCTAGCGACAGAAAAGTAGTCGAATTGAATAAAGCTACATAACTGCTGAGATCTTGTGATGTCTCCTTTTTAATACGAAAAATCAGAAAATTGCCCATTTATGGGGATCATTTTGGCTTCAGATCGATATTTGTTCAATTTGTGATATAATTACTGCAAGCTGTTTTTGGACACCACCTCATGTCTATTTCACATATAATCTTATGTGTACAGACGGAATAACGTTGGCGTCTGGTAGTCCAGTCTGAGTGTGTCTTTTATGAGCACAATGACAACATTGTGAGATAGTCACTGTGAAAGCGCAAATATGAGACATAACATCTCGATCATCATCATCATTCTGATGTTTGCGAATTTATTCAATACGACTATTTTTCCTGTGTTCCATCCGATGTTGGACTGTTACTCTGAAACAAGATTTTTCGCCCTCTCGCCCCAACCATTCCCTTGAAAGCACTGCTTATTTTAACGAGTTATAATATCCCCCACAAGTAGGGCTCTCATTCATCTACAATCACCCTGTATATACATCATAGGAGCATGTGCCTTGATATCAGCATCAGTAATAACGTACTGCCACGTGCAGGTGCCAGCTGCCCACAGGTGCTGGCAGGCAGATTTGATGGCAGAAAGGGCCAAGGGCAGGCTAGCAATCGATAGCCTCCTGGAGGTACACGAAATTGTTCGTGTCGGAGGCTCAAACCGCTATTGTTAAGAGTGTTAGCCGCTGAATCATCTGCCGGCCCCCGCGGGCGTTCATCCACTTAGCCGACGGATTTGTAGATCCTAGTGGAGAGCTTCCCGAACTTATACGTAGGCCACCACCCTGTCGCCGCCAATCTCTTGGCACGGAAGCTCCCCTTGCCCATCCTACTCCTTATACTCTCTCTACAAGCCAAGCGCTTGCTGTATGTCGTCCCACGCTCGTGCGGATCGCATGCATGCCATCGCATTCGCCAACAGCTCTCTAGTATCCGTGGGCAGGCGACAGGCCGGCTTGGGCGGTTAGAGCATTTCGAAGCAAGGTTTGAGGGCGACAAATGTCGTTACAAATCTCTCTCTCGCATTCTCTCTCTCTCTGTCTCTGATCCTTGATCTCTCGTCCCTCCCTCCTGTGGTTCACTTTCGCTACTTATCCGTATATCTCTATGAGTCTTTTTGTTTATTCACTTTTCTCTTCCGCCGCATCTGCCCCTCCTCACTCTGTCTCAAAGCTATCGGGTCTGCTTTTCTCGATCGACGTCGTCTCATGGCCAGCGTCCAGCCCGCCCCAGCAGCTGCACGCCGCGCGACGCCCCAGTCTACCCAATTCCGTTTGCCCTCTTTACCCGACGACGCCAAATCCTTGCCCATGTGTTAGAGCTTAACTCGCGCCATCGCCGCCGCTGCTGTTGACGCCCCTGCTTTTGGTATTCGTAGTAGTAGTAATAGTACTGTGGTGGTGATGCTGCTGCGACTACAGCTACTATTACTCTCACTACTTCTAAGACTGATTCCATCCTACCATGATGATGATGAAGCTGGCTATATCTCCATAGACTCCTTCATCTAGTGAGGAGCCACTACTAACAGCGTATAGACGCGACCACCTTACCTCTCAAGTGTGGTGATCGAGTGCCCCGACGACGCATATCAGCCTCTTTCTTCTCCTTTCTTTGCAGATAGCCCTAGACTGGGCACCTTCTTCTTTTTCGCTTTCGTTTGCTCGTGCAGTGCTGGCGAGTGAGCCCAAACGAGTAGACAAATATATAGCATAGGAGCAACCAACTAAAACAAAAGAGGAAGAGTGGGACAGCAAAACACACAGGGAATCGGATAGACGGAAAAGGAAAGAAAGGGAGAGAAAGAGAGACAACGATAGCGACGGAGATGAAAAGCGTTTGCATTCACTTAGTAGTTCTATGCTGAGCCTCCTACCGTACATGCGCGGTTATTCGTTGTCGTTACTGTAGCTACAGCACGTACGCAGGCGTAATCTTCGCCGGCTCGAGCCGATCGAGCCCTCTTCCGCCGCCAGCTAGCTGTTAGATGGCGGTTCTTGTTGTTGTTTCGCTGATTCGGCTGCTTACCACTACTTATCACGCAATGAACTCCTCAGCAGCAGCAGCAGAAGGACTACGACAAGGAATACGACGTCGAGTGGGCTTAAGCGTACACTGCCGCGTCGTCCGCGTATCCCTGAGCAGGGATGCAGGGAGAGCTTAGTCTGCTTTACGCGGACACGAGCGAGGAGCCCCCCCCCCCCAAAGAACGTGAACCTGGTCCCAGAGCCTCGCAAAGGTAATCGGTCGCCTACCCTTAAACTCACCCCACCCTACCCCGTACTACTATTGCTATCCCTCCCCTCCTCCCAAAACTCTGAATTAGAGCGAGATAGATAAATCGAAAGGAATGCCAATACCAAACGCAAGAAAAAGTAAGCGGTGTCCATATAGGAAATCGCTTAACACCAAGTAGGCGAGCATAAGCGAAAGCCAACGGAAAACTGAGAAAATGTTCGAGAACGAGGCCTAAGTGCACGTGCTGTATGCTGCCTGTGTATGTACAGGACACAGGTGCCGCAGAAAAACACTAAGTATCGCTCACGCTCGGCGGATCACGCGGCCGTCATGCAGAGATGTGATTACTGCTGCTGCTGCTACTTTCTCAGCTTTTGCGGCATAGGCACATTTGGCAGTTCCGAACTGTTTGAGCTGGGTGTGGTGCGATCCAAGCGGATGGCCGACCGATTTGGACGATGCACAGAGGGAGAGAAAAGGTAAGAGTGTCGCTACTTTGACATTGTGGGTAGGCAGGCTTGGCCTAATATGGTGTTCGTGAGTGATATCTTATTTAGGAATAGCTTATTTATCGTGCACGCGCCGATCGGCACGCGCAACGCAACACAGTCCGGCCAGAAAACACATCGAGGCATCGGCATAGAGCGATCGCTCTCTCTCTCTCTCTCTCTCTCTCTCTCTATATATATATATATATATATATATGAGTGCGTTTCTGTGTGAGTGTATATGGGATAAGGGGGACGCATATGACGGCAACCGGGCAAATTTGGGGCTCAAATCTCGGCGAGCCTTTCGGCCTAGGGAGGAGTCCGTTCTGTCGCCATTCGACCAACAGTAGAAAGTGGCGCGAACATCATGCACGACACATTGGACCAAGTACGACAAAGCGGCATGCTTCAACTTTTCTTTCTCAAAATTGCCTTTTATCATTAGCTCTAGAATAAAGATGTTTATATATAGAAAGTAGTATATGTTTGTCAATGGAATAAAGAGGAAGGAAGAAGTGGCCGGCGACTCTGGACCTAGGAGTTGTCGCTTTGATCTCAGTGTTTTACCATTTTATAGCATATGTTTAGATTTCTTCTTTATATATATTTTTTTTTTGTAAGGCAATTGCCCGTGTACGGTTTCATGTCATGGCTAATTTTAATCCACTGCGGCATTTACCTTGTCTAAATTGGAAACCATGCAAACCAATTTAAGAGTGGCCGGTCTGGGTTTTAAACCCAGTCCCCCCGAACGCAAGGCAAAGGCTTTGCCACTAAGCCATCTTGCTCGGTATATATATATATATATATATATACAGGGTGCCCACAAAAACATTCAAAGGCGATATAGGCAATTGTCGAACTTGCTAAAACAAATATAAAAAAAATACTAAAATATGTGACACTGGTGTTGCTACCCGACTAAAAGCTCAAAATGTGCCATTCGTGCAAAATTTATCGAAATTAAAGTTCTTTTATTAGCTTTCACGCCCAATATCTCAAAATCGTAACCCTTCAACCATTCACAGCGCTCAAAACTAACACAGCCAGACAAATGCGCATTTCGATGATGATTATGCTAGTGTCAAATCTATGGCGATACATTTCGTGCTTGCGTAGTAATTAAGGTTTTCCTGGGGGCATGTCGAAATCGAATGCATGCATAAATTACTTCCTTCATCAGATAAATCACTCGAGATCATTTATGCATGCACTCAATCTCGGCATGCCCGCCGGAAAACCTTAATTACTCCACAACTACGGATCGGATCGTCGTAGATTTGTTAACAGAATAATCGTCGTGAAGTGTGCAATGTATGCCTGAACGCTATGCATGGTCAAAAGGTTATGATTTTGAGATATTAGGCGTGAAAGCTAACAATAGAACTTAAACTTTTGCAACCTCTCTTCTACACGACGATGTCGCTAGATGAAGCAGAATTTTTTCACAACATTACGGTGTGCTGCTATATTGGGCAAGAACACCAGTGTCACACATTTTAGTAATTCCACTCTCACTTCGGAACAATACTTGTTACAGATCGTGCTCCATTGAAACAAAATATTATAATAATTTAAGGCTCGCGCAGTTTATGGAAAGTATTAGATAAGCGAAGCAAGGATCGCAAAATATGAAGTTGTTTTCGTTGCCAAGAAGCCCTCAAATAGAGCTGATAAGGGCAGCTGTTTGCACATATGAGTCCACAAAACAGCTTTGTCGACAAAACAACTCAAGCATGTCCTTTTTCAAATTTAGTTTTCTACTTAGAATTAGCACTTCATATTAATGTTCTATGATATAAATATATATATATATATATATATATATATATATATATATATATATATATATATATATATATATATATATATATATATATGTATATATATATATATATATATATATATATATAAATAATATGCATTATAGATAACAAGTGTCCGTTTTTTTGCATAGAAGGGTGGCTAATTAACCGAAAAAGCCAAGGACGGAATGATATCCAAATACCTGGGAATTATTGATTTTGCTCATGCGGTGCTACTGGCCTCCTGGATGCTACAAGTAACTCGGAAAGAGATTGGCGCGTTTCGAATATCGAGACAGGTAAACTAGCTCTGTGTAGGGGCGCATCCCGGTGTCCTCATAACCATTTAAGACCATATTCTCGCTATATATATATATATATATATATATATATATATATATATATATATATATATATATATATATATTTAAGTACGTATTTACATGTATGTGTGCGTGTTGCTGTCCTGGTGGCAACCAACGCGCAGATAGTGTTAATTCGGGTAGGCGTCATCAGCCGCGCGCCGCGGAACAACCCGAAGCAGTAAGCCGCAGTACAGCTTGTACACGCAATCCGATATGTGTTTGTGTGCAGGCAGGTTGTGCAAGTGTGACTTGATACTTGTAGGATCGAATAGGTGGCCACAACAGCCGTTCGCCCGGCCTGGCGCCAGTGCGGCGCCAAAACGCCGGTCGTCAGCGTACATATAGAGCGACGCTGACCCCGTTCATCCCTGTCTCGGCTCTATCGGCCGCCACCAATGATGGCGGCGATGCGACAACAGCGACCACATTATCATCACGCAAGGCAGACCACTCGGTTGGTCTGTCGATCAGCAGCAGCAGCAACAGCAGCTGCTGCCGCATCAGCCATAGCAGAGACTGGTGATGGCGATGATTAGTTGGATGAGAAAAGTCCACCTGCCGAGGAAGGAACGAACCTGCGGAAGAACGCCGTCTTCATCGTCGTCGTCGTTGTGGTCGTCCTACAGAAGTCGCAAAGTAGACCTAGAGACGACAAGAAACGAATCAGAAAAGAAAAGATGTACCCTAACTGCTACTATTGAAAGCAGGAGCAGCAGCAGCCGCATCATAGTGGGAGAACACACATAGCCACGCCCGTGAGTACACAGAGATTCTTTTCATGCACATACACATACGGAGACAGGGAGAGAGATAGAGAAAAATCGAGAGAGAGAGAGAGAGAGAGAGAGAGAGAGATGGAGGAGAGAGGTGGGGGGGAGAGGGAGGTGCCTAGACAGGCCACAGATATAGTCAATCGATCTAAAGCAATCGATGGGATGGTGGAGGTTGCGGACACAAACAGTGTTCGTCTGTAGGCAGAGCAGCGCTAGATATAGAAAGGATCGGCCCCGAAGATCGACTACGACACCCTCGACGTTGGTCTCCAACGTCGTTTTGTTGGCGTCGTTTCCCCCGTCCCTGCCGTTCTTGTCGCTTTGGCCGTCGTCGTCCACAACGGGGCGCGGCTGTGTGCAAGTGGGGGGCGCGGCTGTGTACGAGTGGGGGGCGCTACATAGGCACAGGAGGCTATCATCCCGCCGAAACAAACAGAAGATCTAGCCTGTAGACGCACACACAACACATGGTTGCTAGCCGAGGTCGACGCAGGTAGGTGGTGGTGGTGGTAGGTGCATCTTTTCAAAGGCCTAATGCTGCTGCTACGGGTGCAGCTGCGACTTCTACACTCTATGCTGTTTCTGCTATTTCGCACTGGCCGCTACGCCAGTCTGCTGGGGGTTTGTTGTTGTTGTTGTTGTCGTTGTTGTTGCTGTCGTTGTTCTTACTGGTGCTGTTGTTGTTGATAATAGTATTGACGCCGCGGTTGTGGCTGTTGTCGAAGCTAACTGCCGTTTTTGGCTGGCTCGTTCGCTCTTTGTGATGGTAATGGCCGCCGACCTAGCGGGCAACGCGTCGCTGCGCCCACCGGAAGCCACTGCGCTCGTGAGCTCCACGAACCAAATGCTATCTTTCTTCTCTGCTGCTGCTACTGCCAACGGCCACCGTGCGTACGACAACGACATCACCCCCTGACAACCCCAAGGCCCTAAACCCCGCCCGGCCGCCTGCGCCCCCCTCCTCCTGAAGCCCTGAAGCTGCTGCTGCGGCAACAGCAGGACATTATCATCATCATCATCTGTGCCCTTCCTTTACACGGCCAACCCCCCACACACGCACGACGGCAAGTCCGACGTCTGTCCCGCCGGCTGCAAGTTCTGATGACACCGACAAACTTTTGGCGCCAAATATTTGCGTGAAAGAAGGCGGAAGAAAGAGCGATGACAACCACAGCGGCTGAGGCGGCAGCGGCGGCGACCAGACGACGCACAACGACGAACGAGAAGAAAAGACGCGCAAGAAGACGCCGTGCTGTGCCACTGCCTGTCGGTCGCCACATAAATAGAGTTTCTCTCCCGCTCTCGGCCACATTGTCGGGTCGACGGTTCGTAGGGCTCAAACAAAAATCCTTCCATACTATATACACACGGCATTTCACTTCTTGGACGCAACCACTTATATATACAGGGTGTGACTGAAAGAATTTTATAGCGATACATAAAATTGTAGAGCTCGTTAAAACGAATATTTTTTCCAATGGAACATGTGCTCTGAGAAGTCTTGTTTCGGAGTTACAGTGAAATTACTACAATTTGTGACACTGGTGTTTTTGCCCGACATAGGAGCACAAAATGTGCTGTTGCGAGACAACCAGTCTTCCTAGACAGAAACTAAGCACACCGTCGGGTTCGTGATAAAATTCTGCTCCAGCTGATGAATATGCAAGGCCGGTCAGAAGACGCGACATGGTCGCTTAGAAGAAAATTCGCCAAAAATGAAGTTCTTCATTAGCGTTCACGCCAAATACTTTAGAATCATAACCCTACAACCACTCACAGCGCTCAAAGCGGACATATTCAGCCAATGCGCAATTCATGGCGATCATTTTGGTACCAAACATATGTCAATGCGAGCTGTGGTTGCGAAGTAATTACGATTTTTCGGCGGGACGTCCAGATTAAGTGCATGTAAAATGACTGTGTGGCGACGTTCACTACCGCCGACGTGTCGCGCGACAGCCGCAGCGCGTCATTTTTCATGCACTTTATCTGGACATCCCGCCGAAAAATCGTAATTACTCCGCAACCACAGCTCGCATTGCCATACGTTTGGTACCAAAATGATCGTCATGAAATGCGCATTTGCTGTATATGTTAGCTTTGAACACGTGGGTGGTCGTAGGGTTATGATTCTAAAGTATTTGGCGTGAACGCTAATAAAGAACTTTATTTTTGGCGAATTATCTTCTAAGCGACCATGTCGCGTCTTCTGATCGGCTTTGCATATTCATCAGATGGAGCAATTTTATCACGAACACGACGGTGTGCTTAGTTTCTGTCTAGGAAGACTGGTTGTCTCGCAACAGCACATTTTGTGCTCCTATGTCGGGCAAAAACACCAGTGTCACAAATTGTAGTAATTTCACTGTAACTCCGAAACAAGACTTCTCAGAGCACATGTTCCATTGGAAAAAATATTCGTTTTAACGAGCTCTACAATTTTATGTATCGCTATAAAATTCTTTCAGTCACACCCTGTATATATATATATATATATATAAATATACATGTATAGTATACTTGGCGGGAGTAACTATGACTCTCTTGTTCGGAACACCTTCGGCGGAGCGGTGCCTACCGCCGCGAAACCGGGGGTGCGAGGATAAGTGACAGTCATAGGTACACGTGTCAGGCGCCTCCTCGTGGCGACCGCTGGAAACGGGTGCTTCGGCATGCCGGCTAAGATCTGACACACCCGGGAGTATCTATGACTCTCTTACCGGCCTGGTCTGCTGGTGCGCGACTTCCGCGCGCTGCGGGGACCTTCACGAGCCACTATGTAAGCTAGTCAGACGGTACAAACTCCCAAAACTGACACTCCCGTGTTTTAACAACTAACCGGGGGGCAAGGCATACGATAGATTTGGGTGTCAACGAATTTATATTGTCATCCTGTCGTGGCCCATTCGAGGGCTGTTAAGGCTATTGCCAATACGGGGGGACCGTTCTGCACGAGGACCCCCGGGCCGGACGGTTAATGCCCCGAGTGACACTCGGTGGTACCGTTCGGGACGCCTGCTGCCTTGGCTTAATAGGCAAAATGAAGAGCGAGTCGCCACATGAAGCAGACCACCGGTCGAGAGGACCGTCTGGCATAGTTTTTGCTATGTAACCCTGCCCTGGAATGGTCGAGCACCCTGTAATGGGGGGTATTGTATATTCTGGGGTGTAACGCGGAATCGCGAGGTGATTGAATCTGATCGGTACGGTGGAGTAGTGTGGCACCCCCACAGATACCCTCGATAGGGGGGAAGGGTGGGGGGTCTGTCGGCCTGTCTATTCGGGCGCGGCGGGCACTCCCGTGATTTGTCCGCGCGAAAATCGCGGGCGGCGGGAGTGTAAGTATTTCTCTCTTTTGATATACTGGCGTACTTTTTTTACCCTATATATATTTTTTTTTTGTTTTATTCTTATATAGAGGTAATTAGTAAAATATGTGATGCACATTGGACGTCGTAGTTAGAGCCCGTCGTAAATAGTGTGGGATTCTTGAACCCACTAAAATGAAGTCGCCCTCTTTGCGCCTTGTCGGGGAGGGGGGCGGGGGGTGGCCGCAACACTGTCTTCTCGAGATTACTTCACCTGACCGCGCTTTTTGCCATTTAGACTGCTTGACTTTCTGTGGCGGTTATTTTCGCCGCGGAGACAATTTCTGCGAATCTTCTTACAATAAGCCAGGATTCATGGTCCATGAGGAGCGCCTCTACAAGGGCTTGGCATGTCAGCGAGGGAGGGGAGCGTTCCTCAGTCTTAAGTTCCAGGACAGTAACTCTCAGTGTCGAAAAAAGCGCCGCGTTCATGGCAGTGCCATACGTCGTTAGCTTCTCCTGAGTTGCACATTAGGCATACGGGGGAGTCAGTTTTACAAATGCGGTCTAGGTATTGCTGAAAGCAGCCACCATGGCCTGTTAGCAGTTGCGCGACTGGGTAGGTAAGTGAGCAGTGTCTGGAAATGTACTCTTTTTTTAGATCAAGAAATATTCATTTTATACAGTATCCAGGATGGCCAGACTGGATTGCTTCCCATTGTTGGCTCCATTTGCTTAGGGTGTCTGCTTATTAGGGTTTCCTCCATCCGGTCGTTAATTAAAGGGTTTCTTCATGCCAATTATTTAACTCTTATGTTCCAGGGGATTTGTCTGGAGAAGACCTGTATTGCTGCTGTGGAAGCCGAGCAGCGACTTACTTGTGCTATGTTGAGCGCCGAGAGTCAGTTGCTCCTCTGGTCCGTAGGAGGATTTTTCGTAGCTCTGCTAAATCTTTGGCTGGTTTTTTTCACTGTCATCCCTGGATAGACCCGAGGGTTCTAGAGCACACTTATCTTAGTGATATATATATATATATATATATATATATATATATATATATATATATATATATATATATATATATACATATATGTATATATATATATATATACACACGTTCTCGGGAGACAATTGTCGTTCCATTTGTATTCTTAATAAATTATATATTATATATATATATATATATATATCATACATACGGCTTGGGCCTTGTATTGTGTATGACGGTGGCGGCGTTACAACGGCGACATTAGCCGTTGATCTTTCTTCAGTTTTGGACACCTAAATTGATTTAGAAAATAGGCTGTTAGTTGTTAGGCGAGCGTTCACAAGCAAATGTCCTTAATACGCGCACAATTACGACATTTCCCTTTATTTCTATTTGGGCAATTCGATGCCGCACTTTAGCAAATGAAATTACGCCTTTAGTGAATGCAGGAGTAATTACTCCAAAAGTAACTAACTGTAAGCTACGCATCAAACTGAGAATGACTTTAGTTATTTAAAGGTTGGCTTGTGACATCTCGATGAGCTCAAATCTTAATTAAGGGAATCCGCGGCTCAGCTGTTCTAAATAGTTCGAATTGAGAAAAAATACTATAGTTAAACTAGTGGACGCCTAACTCGCCACTTTATAAGGTTAACTTTAGGGCGAAGCAAATGTACGCCGAGCATTGTTGACCTTAAGGTTTTTCAAAATAATTAGAAACATGATTTTAGACTCTTAACTTGATTAGTAGCTGACTCGTCGGTGACTAAAGGGACTTGCGAGAATGCCTTTAGAAGCGTCTTCCAAATGTCGACTCAAACTAAAGTAATATCATGAAAATTAACTATTTTAAATGTACATCGCTCGCTATAAGTATTTATAAGAAAATAAGACTATGGATCGTTCAGGATCCATCATCTATTTTCTGACGTGGATAAAAACAAAAAAGAAGAACAACGAAGAAAAAATTAGCTCTAAGCTAATTGAGCTAAAGATTGAGTCATTTGATTCCCCAGACCTAAGCCCATGTTACTCATCTGTGTGTAATTTTTGATCCGGTTGGCGAGTCCAATATATAAGGTGGTACTTACCCCGGGAGTCGTTGAGCAAAAAATCGAGGTTATTGTCAGATGCGTATATAACGTACAGGTTACGTAAAATTATTTACAGCATTTTATTGGCTCTAGCATCGATGCTAGGTTGATTCTGAAAAAAAAGTGTCCGCAAGAATACAACTACTTGAGCTGCATATTTAGCCTCATACGTAATGTCATAATTTATTGTTCATAATTTATATGATTTTTGATTTAAATATTATCTAGCCGCTATGAATCTAACCCTAACTGGAAGTAGTGAAACGCAAAAAAACGTAAAAGGTTAGCATCAGCATACAAGCATATCTAAAGCTGGCGCTAACGCTGGTACCGTTTTAGCCTCTCAGAGCCTCAGAGATTTTGCTTTGACGAACGTCAAAGATCGTCAGTGTAGTGTAGCAGCCAATTTTATGCTCAAAGGCAACGTCAAACATCGCCTAAACCGAGACGTCCAGTGTTACTACGTAGGTCATAGTAGTAGTAGTAGTAGTAGTAGTAGTAGTAGTAAGTTAAGCAGGCGTAAGCGCTCAACCGATTAAAATAATCAGGATACGGTTCGTTACCTTCTCGCTGGTAGAAGCGGGAAACTTTCACTGGTCACAGTCCGAGTCATAAGAACGCTTGTGGCGTGATTACTAGTGAGGAGAGGGCGTGCGACGATCACGACTTAGTTAACGATTCTGCCCTCCTTCCTAACGATCCCTTATTCACATCAACTTAGGGCTAAGCCACGGGAGCTATTGATGAACCTTGATTGATTACCGTTTAAAGCGGTAGGGATTAACCAGATAGTGATAAATGTTAGTCATGCTTAGTAGTGCTGCACTTTACGGCTTCGTGCTATTCTGAACCAGCTGTGTGCTAAACGTTGCTTAGTAAGGCGTTCCTCAATCGATTATGTGCATGCATGTTTCAGATGAGGTAGACAAGCTTCAATAGACAACGTATGACACATTACGTAGTATTATATACAATACTCTCTTGTGAATTGCAATATATATATATATATATATATATATATATATATATATATATATATATATATATATATAAGGTTAATAAATTAGTGCGATAGCGTTTCTCGCCTCGCCGAACAATGCTTGGCGTGTGAAGAAGCGAAGAAGAATGAGGCACGACTAAGTTGGTAATTACCAAGTTGACCTTTGGTCGCTATAGAACAGCACCGAACGTCAACGCGGCTGACGAAACTGTTTCTGATAGTTTGTTTGGCTGACACAACGGGCGAGCACCAACCGAAGCAACGCGGACTTGTTTGCGAATTGAGCCATTCAGATTCGCGTGTAGCCCTGCCACAGCAGCAGCAACAGCCGCTTCTGCTGCTATTTTCCGTAGGCTCTGCAAGAGTTGCTCCAATTTGGTTTCCTCGTGTTTTCTGTAGTTCTGTCTTTTTCGCTTTCTCTCTCTCTCTCTCAACCGTTTTTCCATCTGACAATCTCAACGAGCAGATTTACAGAACGGAAAGCAATGCAGCAAGACAGCACAACTGATTGGCTAGCAATAGCATCAACAGCAGCAGCAGCAGCAGCAGCAACAACAGCAACAGAAATATTAACAACGGCAATCACAACCAACAACAACAACAACAGTGGTAGCGATAGCAACACGATTTCCCTACCGTTCCAGCAGCGTTTCGGGCGAGTATCAAGGGGTTAGGCCGGCGGCCGGGAGCTTGTCGGGCCAGAAGCCAGGCCGGCAGCTTACGAAAGAACCGCAAACTGAACAAAAAAAGCAAAAATCTCTGATCAGCTGATCTGTGCGGAAAGATGATGAGCAGAAGAGAACAACTAACGAAGCGAGAGCTGGAGCAGCGCTCTGGTGCAACGTCAAATCGCAACGAAATGACGTTGCCAACAGCAGCAGCTGCAGCAGCAGCAACTTCAGCCGGTGCTGCGTGCCGGCGACCGTTCCGCATCGTGAGGTTTCGCATCATTCCGCTGTTGGCTGTCTGTCGACTGTCGTCCTGCTATTTCCTGCTGAGGCTGACTCTGACTGGTTAGGTCCGATGACCGTCGTGGTTATCGAGCCTAATCAGTACTGAGCCGCCATGATATAGCTGCGGCGGCGGCGACAGTAGAAGCAGTATCGATAGTGGTGGTGGTGGAGGTTTTTTTAGTGGTGGTGGAGGTAGTGGTGCGGGCCACGACGACGACAAAAACAAAAAATCTCCCGCGAAACTGGTGGTTAACCATCCAGACCGCGTCGCTTCTCGCCTTCCAGCTCACAGAGACACAACTTGTCTAAACCTGAGCCGTGCCGCCTGTAGCAGTAGAAGCGCCGGCTACAAAACAAAACAAGGAGAAAAAAACACCAGGAAACGACGAAGAGAATAAGCGGGACGAAGCTGAAAAGAAGAGGCAAAATAAGAAGGAGCAGGAAGAGGCCAAAGAGGATGAAGAAAAAGAAGAAGAAGAAGAAGAAGAAAAAAACAGAAGGTCTCTAAGGGACTTAAGTAGCTCATTATAGTCTTGGAGGCTTCGCGCTGCTAACGACCCTTTTGCCACGGGTTCTTTTGTCCACTCCTCGAATAGCTAATCGTAGCCATAGCGCTCTGCTCTACCTGGTAGCGGTCGCAGCGATAAGTCAGGGAAAGAATTAGCTTACATATGCTGACGTATACAAACGCATATATATATATCCATTTTGTTTATCTCACTTATCTGAGTAGAGTATATATTCATATATGTAATATATATATATATATATATATATATATATATATATATATATATATATATATATAATATATATATATATATATATATATATATATATATATATATATATATATATATATATAATAGAATACGTTTTATGTTCAATGTTGTCCTCCTAATTATTTATATTCTTCCCGCTGTCGGCAAAAGAAGTTGTGCATCGTATATATTTTTTTATGGAACCGTCTTCTCCGGACGGCAAGTTTACTTAGATTCAGTAAGTTCTCATTAAGCTTAAAATTTACATAGTTACACAATTTTAACAATTGTAGTAACTAAGGGCATTTTGCAGAAAATGATATCGCGTGTCTCATATATATATATATATATATATATATATATATATATATATATATATATATATATATTAGGCGCAATTTACATACATGCACATACTTTTGGAGTTGATTAATGTGCTAATCACAAGATAAAGGGGTACACACTCAGACAAAAAATCTCATTATTGAAATATATATATATATATATAATGTTCTGTTTGCTATATATTACATCATTATTTGGTATTGTTACCCAATGTTAATTACATCACGCGTGTCCATTAAGTCTCGAAGACGGCATTCATTTACGTTATCCTTGATTATATACAGATCGTATGTTGTATATGCATTTTCCAGGAAATATAACCGATCCAACACCTAAATAGTCGACGCTGAATGTAATGATTACTATGTAACTAGTCTCGTAACATGCTAACGTGAGCTCGCTCACTGCCACCATTAAGAAAACGTTCAACAATTTAAATAGGAACATTTTGACACGGGCTTGTATGCGGTTTAAAGTTAAAACAGTGATTAGCGTGATCGGGGCTTATATTGAATTTAAATGTTCGCTAGGTGTTCCTTTGTCGACCTACGCAAAGAGGTACCTAAACATTGGTTTTTATTTAGGTACAAAATAAACCTTTCTTTGATCACGATAGACCCACAAAAAAAAAAACAGCCACGTTGCGAGCCGCAACACGGGCAACAGCACCTGCCGCATCGTAATCGTACGGCAGCCTTAAGAGGCATTCGTTTCTGGGTCTCAGTGAGAGGTTTCTATATCGAGCCTCCATCGCAAAGCGCCTTAAGGGCATCGTTGGTTGGCTCCCCCGACTTATTGATGGAGCCACGAAGCGAAATCCACTATCCAGAAAAGAAGTTCGTCCTTTGTGATGTAGAATCAGTCCGCCGGCCCTGGACGGAAAAAAACCTAAATATAGTATCAGAGTATCAATTTTTATACGCAAATATAGTATTAACCTTTTTGTTGGCCTTGATTACAATTTCTACCCCTGTTTTATGATGCACAGTAACCCATCACCATGAGCGACTGATTATTAGGCTGCTCTCGCAACGAGAAGCCCCCTAACTTATTTACTGCCGAAGAGTAGAGCTCTCTTCTTTGTTCTCTGTATAAAGGCCCAGCCGCGCTCATAGCATTGGTGGTGAGCGTCGTCTTTATCTCGACGTGACACTGCCGCTGGTCGTGAACTCCACAATCGAGCGAGTCACTGACACGGCAGAGGGCACACTTTGCCCATCAGGAGTTTGCTGTGCAGGAGGGTTTGGCCAGCGGCTGATAGGCGTAAAAATAGGGAAGGATCCGCCCAAACATTGATATCAGCAGCCCCCGACACAAAAGGTTGCACGCACCTGATGCAACGGATAGAAATAGGGCTTGCACGGTGGTTTCATCTGTAAGACCGTTTCTTGCTGCATTTGCCATTCATCAACTGCCGTGTATTATCCCACGTGTTCGAATTCCGGTGTACTACGCTCTATTGGTTATTGAGATAGCGGCTTGATGTGTGCGATATTTCTCTTTTTCGAACGAACATGTTTTTAACCTGAATTCGCTGCACCACAGCAGCCGCGGATTCGCGGACGGCCTCTTCGGCGACTAGGTCTCTTAGTCTTAACTGAACTGTTTTAAAACCCAACGCAAAGTAATATTAATTATTAAGATTCTAAAGTAAAGTTATTCACACGCTTATAGTGTAATCGATCAGTCATACGGCGATCGCCTTGTGGCGATCGCTGTATGACTGATTGATGGCCCACAATGTTTAAAGCCGGCTTATGTACATTGTGTTTAAGGCAGTAAGAAGCTGCCGAAGATATTCAGATGTTCAGAAATTTCACTCTATTCGCTTTAATTCAGAAATTTGACAGCATCCGCCGGAACGGAGATCGACAGATTGAGGGCAGTATTAGTCATGGACGAATATAAAATATTCCAAAGGTGGGCAGCAGTGCCGAAAAATATCGCTCTCACTGCACTAGAAATAGTAACCGAAAGCAGATCCCAATATAATATCTTCCTAGGAGTGGTACAGAAATCTTCCGCACCCAATGCAGTAAAAAATAATGGTCAGTTGGCAGTTAGTATACCGTATAAGAGATCTCACTTAAGGAGTGCTAAAATATATTTACTAATACATATACATGTATACAACAATTAATATATGTAGAACAGTCCCGTAACCGATGGAATGCATAAGTTATATATATATATATATATATATATATATACACCATATGACAACTGGTAGAAGAACAATCTAATAAATGTTTTAACGCTGTAGTATGTACCCGCAATATATATAGGGCTACAAAAAAGTTTTTTCGGTTTTTTCCGTAAAGAATAATTATAAAAATCGAAAAAACGTTTTGTAGATTCAATATATATATATATATATATATATATATATATATATATATATATATATATATATATATATATATATATATCATGTTTTTTGGCACTAATGTATTTACTCGCTTCTACTAGATTCGTAATCCTAATTAGAATGCATTACGGTTAAAAGTGAAGTTTTAAGGACGTATCATTAAGATTCAAGCCACCGCTCTGGCTAACCTTGAAAACTACACTGATGCTTAGCTTTTGATATCAAAGTTATAGTAGCTTATGTTATTACTTGCATAATTCAAACTATGAATAGGCATTATAAATTATTGAGTGTAGTACTTATGAAATGTGATTGTTTTAGTTAAAAAGGCACTTACACTTGTAACTAACTACCTGCAGCTACTGCGCTTATCATGGGATGGCTCCGCTTCTGTATTTAAAGCGAAACATGTGCTCTGCTTGTTAGTATAATTTGATGACACCAACAAGGTCTACCAACTACCTGAGTACTAAGTCTCCAAAGCGCGCGCAGGCAGCTTAAATGGTTATATGTGCTAACTAAAATAGACTGGATAATCTATAAATGCTCTAAGGCCTAGCAATTGGCTGCCACTAGCCACCGGATATATCGTCTGCAATTCCTACGCTTTAAGGCCTAGGCCAAGCTTGACAAATCAAATGCGCCATTTTTATCTATTTAATTGGCCTTCCTACAGAATTCATTTCCATTATCGTCTAACCGGGAGATAAGCATCACTTTTGACCATCGGGAGATAAGGCCATCACTTTTGATCTATCAGTGTCGGGTTGCCCCGTACGGGCTGTGCTGTTGTCTGCCTGTTGTCGAAAAATCAACCCCACTAACCAAAGGTTTGAGTCAATCAGACAACCTTGCAACAAAGATAAAACGACATTTATATTATTAGCATTATTATTATTGATGTTACTCGTAGAAACATATAGAATTATATCACGTATCCATTAATGTGGATATTAAACACACACACACACACATATATATATTTATATATATATATGCGTGGACAGGCACTCTATGTAGGCAAGCCCGTGATTGGAGCGAAGTAGAGTTGAACAAGACGGCAGCCCGAGAGTGCATAGAGGCCGGGTTTCTATGCACGCAGGAACGTAGGAGTCGCCAAGTGGAAAAGTTTGGAGGGCCTACGCCTGATAGAGTAGCAACTCAAGACCTCACGGCGATAACGGCGCCAATGCAGAAAATGCTTACTAATGTAGGGTCGTCTAGCGACCTAAGGCTACTAAGGGAAGTACCCAAAAGGTCCTCAGAAACTAGCGTATAGAAGGGGTTATCTACGCTGTTAGAACGGGTACTTGCAGCAGCAGCAACCTAACAACCTTGGCATTTTTAGCTATATATGCCGTGCTGCATAGATTGCCGAAAAATATGCATTAAGACAAATATAGTCTGGAGTAAAATGCAAAACGTGTTTAGACACCTTGTGTAATAACGCCTTGAAATAAAATATATACCTCATATATATTTTTTATGGGTCCGTCTTCTCCGGACGGCCAATTTATTTAAGTTCAATAATTCTTAGTTAAGCTTGAAATTTCCATAATTACACAAAATCAAACAATTGTAACTATTCAGGGCATTCTGCAGAAAAGGCTATCGCCCGTATTCGCTGCTTTTCCAGAATGCTAGCAAGTTTTGAGCCCCAGCGTAAAAGCACAAAACTATTAACAGCAAGACAATTGGCAGTAATTAGAAGAACTGCTGGCTGCAATAATGTGAGGAAAGGTAAAACTTTACTTTCGCCACATTGTTGCATAGATCGCTCGTCGTCGGTTAACGCAGAACAAACTTCTGAGCAACGGTCATATCCCGGCTACATAACTTACACCTGCGACCGGTTCGGCAGCCTCTCTTACCTTGAAGCTGCGCAAAATAGCGGAAGAGATAGGCATTAGCTACGGTGCCGTACACAAAATACTGCGTCAGCTTTATGCATGCAAGAAATTAAGACAATGTGGCTACCGCACCAACTATCATTGAAACAAAAACTGGCATGCGTGTTAATTTCGAATTTTTAATGAACTGTTGAGACGAAATCCTTCATCCCTCTTTGGGCCGATACTCACCGTCGACAAAAGGTGAACCACCACTTCACTCCGGAACAGAAAAAGGCTAGCAGGGAGTGGGTTGCACGCGACTAACGGCTGCCCACTAGAGTTAAGAGCCACAAATCGACCGGAAAGGTTTTGATGACCGTTTTATGGAATGCAAAACGTATTCCATTCATATCAGTTGACTACTTTTCTACAGAAAGAGCCATAACTGAAGAATACTACTCCTCACACTTAGACCAATTGTAGAAACGCGGTGTTATATATATATAATATATATATATATATCTATATTGTAAGTTAGCTAGTTATATATAAATATATATATATATATATATATATATATATATATATATATATATATATATATATCTATCTATATTGTAAGTTAGCTAGTTATATATAATATATATATATATATATATATATATATTTATAGCTAACTTACAATATATATAGATAATATATATCTACTCTATATATATCCTTTCCTATCTACCTTACAATCTCTATATATCTATCTCGATCCTATTATCTTCTCTCGTCTATCTCCGTCTCTCCTCTATATTTATTTCTTCTCTTTTTCTCTCTCTATCTCTCTTCTATAATATATATAGTATATATATATATATATATATATATTTATAAACACAATAAAGCTCGCTACAACAGCGATCTCTTGTTTCGCACCTAATCCAAGTCACGGACCGAACGAAGTTTCAAATCGTCGAGCATCCCCCATATTCTTCGAAGCTAAGCCCGTGCGACTATCGGTTTGGGGACCTCAAGACCTATTTCTCCGGAGAGAGAGATTTAAGAACAACAATGATGTGATATGCGCAGCAAACGAGTACTTAGTTGCTTGCGCCGAAAGGCTCGCAATATTTTGCTTGTGGTATGAAGACTCTTGAGACTCGTTAAACTAGATGTGTAGAGGGATTTCAGTAAGACTATTTAACGAATAAAGGGTACGTGGTTTTTTTAAACCGTCTGTTGCTTGTAGTCCATGTTACAAAATAGCTACGTGTATTCCATGCTACAAACATGCTACAAAACTTTTATCCACCTAATATAACTGATTATACTAGTATATGCTTTGCTTTGCAAAAATAGACGAGTTCGAAAGCAACTTTTCCCCCGAAACAAAACTGGCCGGCGTCTATCGAAAAACAGCATCAATTAGTAATGTTTCACGGCAAAACCAAATACATTACACTGTCATTTAGAGAAAAAGCTGCCACGGTATCAAAGAGGGCTTACGCTCCTTGAATCCCTAGTATCCCTCCGGATACTACGCAATTATAGCTAAATGATAGCTGGGTAGGCTGTAGCACAACGTATCGTAGACAATGAATAAGAAAAGCTGCCTCACGATGTGAGTACGTTCAATTACATAGATAGAGCTGATTAGTACTTCTCCAGTAAATGCTTGCTTTTTGTCTTAACCGTTATGGCTATTCAAATCTGCCAAAAAAATTCGACATATGCTTGTTCATATACGCATTTTATCTGCATAACGATGACGACAACAACAACAACGAAAACAAGAACCACAAGCTTACTGGAGGATCACACTAACGGCGTTTGTCTCCGTGCCTGCCGTTTCTAAATGATTTTTTTATGAAGCTGTCAGCAGCTGTTGACTCGAGTTTAACGAGAACAGATGAAATAAAATCGTCTGCGAGCAGGCAACGCCGGAAGGAGCAGACTAGTCTGCAGGTGTGCAAAAGGCCCCGAGTACCAGTTGCACTCGGTCCTAGCGCACTTTCGCTCTCATCTCGCAGCCGCGCCCTAGTTTCTCGCAGCCGCGTCCTAGTTTCTCGCGTCCATTCACTAGTTTTCTCGCATTCGTTCCTTTCTCCGGCAAGTGCAACACGCGCGTGCCAAGCTCCTTTAAAGAGCATACGCACATTTCGTAGTCGTACTTAAGAACGGGTTTTCGTTTAACGGACGTTTTTCTGCTGCTGCTGCAGCTGCTGCTGCTGCAGTTGTCTGCTTTTTCCTTCTTCTGACAACAAATCTTCTGCGTGCACATGCAAGCACATCTTGGCAAAGCGTTTTGTTCCGCGGCAAGACACTTCTCGCTTCTCGATCTGCTATTTCGAGGTTTGACGCAAGGCTCCTTCCGCCTTTAAGCGTTAAGTACTCGCTTTCTTGTTCCGTCTGACACGGCACGGAGGCTATCGTTGCTACTCCTGAAAACAGATGGTAAAAAAATTCTCTTTTTGCCATATTTCCGTAAGTACGAGTGCGTAATATATTCGTTTTCACTTCAGTGTGAATAACGACTAGTTGTAACTAGCGCCGCTGATATCACAAACAGCTCACACAGTGTCCGTTCATCCGCCTCATTGAAACCGTTTTGTATCGTTTGTACAGCGGTTGAAACTCAAGCTTGGCACCTTGTCCAGGTGGTCTACACCAGGCCTAGACCTAGGGCTGATGTAGTTTGTCGTCACGTTGCTTGGTCAATTACAACGATCAATAACACTTACCCGTAGAATGAATTCGGATTGTATAGTATATGTATATATATTTTTTTTGTGGAGGAGGGTTAAATGCAGTTACGCACTAGTGCTACGAGAAATGGTGTTTTGATCTCGAGCTGTGTGGGACTCGACCCCAGCGGATGGATGTTCCGCCGCTGAGACCCATACCCACTAAACGCACCTCCCCCCTTAAACTTCACTCTCTGATGGCCCAGATCGCCCCATAGAACAGTGCTATGGGCCAACTATAGTAGTGTCGCGAAAAGGGCAAGAAGTATCCTAGGCACTTGCGTACGTATCGTAGAGGTCGCATGCCATAACAAATCGTGTCAATACTTAAACACGTGTTGATGACGTTAGACGTCGTTGGACGAACAACGTGTAGATCAGCTATACTTAAGAGCTTAAGCGATTTCGCGTCTGTTTAGTCTACGAACGAAATGCTCTCGTTGTCTTTGTATGTGCACTGCTAGTCTAAGCGCATGTATCCTAAGCGAGAGCACAGCTTTGTACGCGTATTCTTACTGTTGTTTGTTCTATGTTGTTTGCATACGTTGCATAGTTAGGAAGTCAGTGTGAGTCTGTGTTGGTTTTGTGTACACAGATGTGTATCATGCTGTGGCACTTGTTGTTGTTGTTGTTGTTAATGTTGTTGTTGTTTTTCTTGGTGGTGGTAGTGGTGTTGACGTTGTTAATGTTGTTGTTGTTGGTGGTGGTGGTGTTGACGTTGTTGTTGTTAATTTGCCATACATTTCGCAGTCGAAAGAAAGTCAGAATTTTCTTCGGAGTTTATCGACACACAAGGCGAAGGTTCAGGCCGTCCCGTCCCTGATACGCTGCCGCCTACCTGTAACAGTTGGCATTTTTTTTGGCTTCACATCTGCGGCGCGTCAGCGACCGCCGGGGCTATGAATCATCTCATCTTGGGTTCATCCTTCGAAAGAAACTGGCAAACATAGGCCTGATAGACCGGCAGACAGACCGCCAGGCCGACAGACAATGAGGAACATGGTTGTGCCCAACTGGCAGATGCCACCGGTGAATGTAGCGCGCGATGCGAGTAACGACAACGCTATCGTAGGCCAACGCAACTCTTGACTGACAGTTAAGATTTGCAATTTCATTTTGTGCCAATGGAAGTAATCAACGCGTACGTATTTCATGTGCACGCCTAATGGAACATATCAAAACACGCAAAAACAAGAGAGAGAGAGAGAGAGGGGGTGGGATAAGCAAGAGGGGAAATAAGCAAGAGGGGGAGAAATAAATGAAGGGAGCAGCGAAAAAGAGAGGGAAGTATGCCAAAAGGTGCTAGAAAAAGAGAACCTTAGCTCGAGGTGCTCAAACATCATGATGAAACCACATGATGAAGCCAGCACCCGCGGCAAAAGGTCACAGAAAGGCAAAATGCCTTCTTCTTCTTCTTCACGATCGGCGTTGTTGTCGTCGTGTGTCACATCGTCGATTTGTTCGATGAACACGGCGTGCGTGTCGTCGATCCAGCGCCGTCAATTCCGGCCAGCCCACAGGTTCTTCGTACTGCTAGGCTGTTGCTGCTGCTGCTGCACAGTGGTCCGAAAATCCACGGAGAGCCACGTTTTTTAGAAGCACATGGATAGAAACGATGCAAACCGACAATAAATCTATGAGCGCATACACAGTCACGCAAGCACACGCACTCGCGCCGATATTCACACACCAACGACACCAATCTATTGTACGAGCAGTTCATTTGTCATTGCGCTGTTGAAGATAAATGTCCTCTCTCCGTCCCGCCCTTCTCCTTCCTGCAGACAGGATGATGTCCAAACGAACAAAAGGAACGAGTGAGTAAATCCTATTGGTGCATCGTGACAATAGCGTTAAAGAATGGCCATAGTAATACTAGTTGCGCGCATAGCAAGTAGTATACTAGTTATAAATTTGTCGATACGCTATATATGACGCTACTATGGTGAATAAAAACGTTACAGACAATAATATGGCAACACTATTGATTTTTTGGCGTAAACTTAATCCTTGACCATAGAGGCAACAGCATGGTCAAGCACAACGAGTTCCATGGATAGAAAGGTAGCAGGGACGAAGGAAAGGGCAGGGGAAAATGGCAGGGCGAGAACAAGAAGACTAGATCCGAGCAAGATGGCTTAGTGGCAAAGCCTTTGCCTTGCATTCGGGAGGTCTGGGTTCGAGACCCAGACCGGCCACTCTTAAATTGGTTTGCAAGGTTTCCAATTTAGACAAGGTATATGCCGGAGTGGAGTAAAACTTAGCCATGACATGAAAAATCCGTGCACGGGCCATTGCCTTACGGGAAATCTAACAAAAAAAGGATACCTGATCTGTCCAGGTGCATCTGCTCTGTCATTGTTCTGATTATTATTGCCATAATTAGTGCAATCGTATTCAAAGACTCAAAATGTCCCGTGAAACACGAATTGAAAATCGCGCAACAAACGAATTAAAAATCATGCAACACTAATTGCCAATCGCGCAAAACACTTCTATAAGTCGCCAATGCTATTTTATTGTCGTTGTTGCTGCTGCTGCTGCCGTCGTCGTGGGATTATTGTTCCTGTCAAAATGGTTGCTCATGTGGGTACTGTTGTTTCTTGCTCCGGCGAGTCGACAGCCCAAAGTCGCTCAGCCAAATCAATACATCTGTGAGGCAGCTAGCCTGTTAACTTTCGGTCGGTCGGTTGGTCTGTCTATGTGTCGAGTGACGGGATCGCTGGCAGGCTGCGGGAACTACGTTACACACCTGGGCCGTTGCATTAGCGGACAACGTCACCTTCACAACCACATCCACCACCTGCACTACCTCCACCACCCCCACCTCCTCCACCACCCCCACCTCCACCTCCACCACCACTACCACCAAATGGGGCCAAAGCCATCCATTTTCTTTCAGCGCCACTTTTTCCGTAGCGCTATAGATAGGTGCCACGCAAACGGGCAAACAGACTGTATGACGGCCGGCTGGCAGACATAACCAACAGCATCTACGTGCGCACTACTCAGGTAGAAAACGTAAGAGCATTTGTTTGTGCTTTGCTGGTTTGCCTGTTGCCCCTGTTCTCTCAGCTCTTTTTCCGGCAGTCTATCGAACAGTGACGTCGCTGCTACCGCAACCCTCGCACTGCAGCTCCAGCTTTGGCGCTGTCCGGTTCTGTTCCGTCGCAGGGGTGTCTAGTATGTGTGTTTTGTCGGTTATTGAAAATGTGTTGCTAAACGCACAACAGTATTTACCGTCGTAGGGCAAAGATCAGATGACAGTCCTAGTTCTATAGAGTTCTGCCTCGATGTCATTTTGTTACATTTATATATATATATATATATATATATATATATATATGTACACTTGAGTTAAATAATCAACTTCATTTGGAACCTTCTTTTGGTAGATCTCCTCTCATTTAGGATTTAAAAAGTCCAATAAAAAACTACCGAACAAAGTGTACAGAGCTTTTAGAGGAATACGTCAATAACTAAGTACAAATATATTGCCTACTCCACCCGTTCCCTCCACTGTCGCCCGTTTGACCATTTGCCCCGCGTTTTGCCGCTATGGTCGACTTCGATCACGTGCGTAGGTCAAATCTGACGTTAAAACACTGTTGTTGACCTGTTGACAATAGTGACCGCGAACTTACATGGACTACCACCGGTTCTGCTGGCGTTTGTTCAGCTCGGTACGTTATTCACCTCTCTCAAAAGACCCGACGTGTAGGAGCCAAGAGCCCGTAGTAGAAAAAATAGCCATCGAACGTTATTTGTGAGCATACTAAATATAAATTGTGTGTTGGATGAAATTATATAAAAAAATTGACGTTGCACGTTGCACTATACAAAAAAAATTTGACGGCAATGAGAAATTGACGTTGAAAAGTAAAGTTGTTGATAACAAGATACTCTTACTTGCAAGGAACAACCGTCTTATCTACTAAAAAATAACTCTTATCGGCTGGTCGATATGCCCCTGTGACTAAACGTATATAAAACATAAACACAGGTTTTGCGGTAAATAGAACATCTTTATCAAACAATCTAACACGTTTGAAGTAGCTTTTATATTGCACTATTTACTCTTGGCAAACGATTTATCAGGCATACAAAATGCCTGCTACATGTTCTTTAGTAGGTTTTGTGCGTATCAGCCGACTTTCAGTTTTAGAACTCGACTATTGGTTTATTTGAATTTGGTTTAATTTGATAGTCATGCAGTTCATAAAAGAAATGCCATTTTTTGTGCCTTCGTGTTCAACTTGTGCCAGAGCAGTTCGAGATCTGCATGAGCACCGAAGGTCCTCCTTAGGAGGCACTACGCCAAGCCACCTGTCTTGAACCTGTCACTACGTCAAAATTGCGACCGAGTACTCCTATATAAATGCATTTAGCTATTCTATTAAAATTTATAAATAAAAAGCTTTAAGCAACACGCATTCGATTAAGTGAATTGTAACGCTTTCGTATTATTGTTTAACGCAACCTATATGGCTTTAGGTAAATTATTGGCTATAATGTTTTCTAGAAAAACTATTATCTTATTGTTAAAATAACGTTCTAGATTATCGAATAATCTCTAAGTGGTAGAATTGGACGTTTTCTATACAAAATAATTTGATCGGTAAATTTGAATGGATAGATTTATTATTCGCTTAACATGGATACCTAATACACACGACACCCTTTTAAAACAGAGGAGTCTAGAGTGGCAGCATACGCGGGTGTGTGTATATATTGCGTAAGCGGACATAATATCAACTGATGTACTCGACTTGAGAAATATATTTTTTTATATATTCCATGCACAATTTACATCCTATTTATGCTCAATCAGAACACCTAATAATACTATTTCCTATACAATTAATTTTAATTAGAGAATCTCGCTAACAAACCTTGCCGTTCCATGTTTGTTATCAAAATAAAGGATTTGTGCCACATGTTGATCTACGTTATGTTTATGTTATATGACAAAACCAAGCCATGCTTTTTTGCTACGAATAGCCGTCCGTTTTAGAGACACTGATTGTAGGTCAGTGCGATTATACTTATTCAGTAGACAAGTCTCTGCAACACCCCGCTCAGAGCTCATGCGAAATACGAAGTCGTAATAAATGGGAACTTGCTGTCAAAAACAGAAGTACCCAAATAGACATGTCAATGGCGGAGGTACACAGTCATAGACAAAGGACAGACCTTAGAGCAAGTAGGTACGTAGGCGAATTCGTTGGTTTCTGTTATATGCCGGTCGAACTCGCAGGCGGTCGTGGCGGCGAATTCGCACGCGCTACGTACAAACTCTACCTCATGAAGTCGTCACCCCCGCCAACTTCCTCTCCATGACCTTCGTAGGACAGATGCTCGTCGATGAAAGCGGAGGAAAGGTGTAGAAGGAAATACGCTCCTGTTGTGATTTACTCTATTGCACTCGACCGCTTCCACTACATCAGTTTTCCTGGCGGCCAAACTTTTCTCAGCGTACTCAGGAATAGCCAGCTATGTAGGTAGTCAAGTGGCCGGAGCGGGGCATTCTGCTCTCGGAGATCGAAGCCCAAAAAAAGTGCGCTTCACAAAGTGCGCTTTCGTTCAGAGGTGACGGTGAAATTTTGCTTGGAAAAGGAATAATAAAACTCGGTAGACGTGGCGAGGGGGGCGGATGTAGTTGTTACGTTCTGTTTTTCGGGCAGCAATGCCGTCGCATCTGCGTCGGTTGCCAGTTGTGAAATCGGTGTATAGGGAATAGAATAGCCAGCTGGCATGGAAATGTCGCTCTCATAACATACACACATATCAGTAATTTGAAGGCCTGCACATCGCTACATATACACATACTCTCATTGACCATCAGAGAAAATTCTATCAACAACAGGGATCCAGCCGGCGATGTCCTGGGAGATGACAACCATGCACACTTGCCCCGGGTTACACCGCCACAAGTTAGAATGATCAAATTGCATCGCATGATACAGTGCAAGTTACACCTGAACGCCAAAGCAGATTTCCACATTTTGGATTTTACCCCACTGTTGAGTCGCTGACCAGACTGACGTCAGGACAGATTACTTTTAGAAAGAACATTACCTAACGCTTTCTAAACACATAATCTGTTACACTAAATATTTGTAAAAAAATACACTAAAACAATCAATCTGACTGATCTCGGTCGTGGTTCAGGTGAACCAATTCCGATGGTTGGGCCCGATTCCGATTGTTGTTGTTGTTGCTGCTGTTCGCGACGACCATCTAGCGCCCGCAGTATAAACTAACATAGCGTGACGTGACGTCTTGTGCCGTGCTGAGTCTAGATGCAATGGTCACCTCAGTTTAACACGATAGTCCCACCTCAGTGAGCGTTCGTAGTTACCTTTTAGGGCCACTTACTGTGAGTGCGTCGTTGCCGTCTGCTTGACTCGGTTTGCCTTTGTCCAAAAGTCGCTAGAGATTTCCGTCATTGGGCCGCGCTGGTATTAGCGACTCTAGTAACAGTCTGTTTTTAGACAAAACCAATATTCCATTTTGACAGCGAAGAGCGAAAATAGTGAGATTGGAACCTATCTGTAAGCCTAACACCAACAAAGCTCGGTAGATGTCCGCGTTGGAATTTGGTAGGCCAGACAAAAATTGAACGTGAATTTCTCGCTTACCTATTTTGGCAAACCAAAAATGACTTGGTTTTATACCAACTGTGACCGCCTTACGCATTAGCTGCAGTGCGTCAGATCTCCTGATAGTTCTTGATTCATGTTAGTACACGAAAGCAACTTATATTTAGTTACTTCCATAAAGAACCCCCACCTAGTCGTGTTATTTGGTTTGAATGTGTACGAACTTTCTGCACAAAAGCTTAAGAAGGATTTCGTAAAGACAAGTTTTAAACACATTTGGTTATGCTGTTGGCACATTACCACGATTAACAGTGTTTGGATAATTATAATTAATACTGTTAATTATAATTATTAATAGCAATTTGGAATTTTTTAAACAGTTAGATATGAAAAGCTCTAAGACCAACGTTCCAATGTAAGCGCAGGTTGTCTTAAGCAAAAAACAGATTGTTAAAAAGTGTCGCCTGCCTCCTTGCAGAACTCGTACGCGCGTACGAGGCGCATCATGCAGTCCTTACGCGAAGTCGAATATATATATATATATATATATATATATATATATATATATATGGAGGACTGTTAAGCAATATTGGCTATAAAGAAAGGTAGGCTGTTGATTTGCTCTCTCCGCTCCGACCATTAATTCGACAAACGACGAACGTGTTGGACAAGGCAGTCCGATGAAGTGACAGGTTTCCGATTAGCCAAGTTGCAGTCGAAACCCAGGCGGACACAAAAAGAACAGGCAGCATAGAAATGAGCCGGCCCTGTACAGGAGAACGGCGATCCCACTGAGCGTGCTCATCAGCGCGTACGCTGAGAAGGCTAGCCTCGTGCCGCCCCAGCAGGGGTCTTCCAACCAACTCGTTTCCTCTATCCGTCCTTTTTTTTTCCAACGTCCGGCGAGCTCTGTCTAAAAACTCTCCACCTTTCCTAGACTTCATCCGAAGGAACTAATTAAAATAAATTGCTAAAGGTGTCGCTGTCACCGAACGTGGTCACCCCGAGCACCTTTCCGCGGCCCTTTGCGCCCGCGTAGCAGAGGCGAGGGGATCAGCGCCACCACGCCGAGTTGCGTTCCATTGTTGTGGATGTTCATGACGACCCTCATGAACATTCGCACGAACACACGCTCTCTCGTTTGCTGGGTCGCTCCTTGACGTTCATGGACCCGCAGTCGCAAATCGCTGGACAAATCTACCAGTTAGTTCAGGTTGCTGCTGCTGCTTGATGAGCGTACAGCAAGCACAGGCCCATGTCCTTGCTCGAAGCGGCCTTAAGCCACCGCCGAACGTGGAACGATGACCCACGATCCCTCTAGACGTCACTCGTTTCGCGAATTGGCTTCACTGAAATGAACCCTCCGGCCGACCAGCCAGCAGATATAGAGCAAGACAGAGCAACGGTGACCATGGCGACGGTAACCCGCACTAGAACAATGACGACGACGACAACATTGTCGACGGCCACAATGAGGGCAATGACAATAATAATAACAACATATATACAACAATAATAATAACAACAACAACAGAGAATACACCGCCAGCAGAACAGATACAAATTTTTTTTTTACATCGGCCAGGATAATAACGCAGCAGTGGCAGTCATGCCGTGGGTCTTCCCGGCCCGCCGATGAACGTACGTTGAATTGCGGCTACGGACTACGACAACAGAAACCGAATGCGACGACCAAGACGGAACAAAGGGAAAAGAAGACAGTGCCAGAGGAAAAGGACGAGGCGTAGACCGCGACTAGTAAGAAACCCCCTTTTCCCTTTCCTGAGGAGGTCTCACTGGTCTCAGGGTGTGGAGACCCGGGCAGAAGAGTACCCCCCCCCCCCCACCCTCTGGCCGCTGCTCAACGGGGCCGCAGTTGATAACAGAGATAAAAATCAAACCTATGGAGTCAGTCAGTCCATCTGATTGTGCCTCCGTCTATCCGCTTGTTGTCCGTGCTTGCCTCTCTCTCTCTCTCCTCTTGTTTGCGGGATCTCTTCTTCGGCTCTGTGGGGAACGACTGTTCGGGTCGATGTCAATGTGTGTGTTTGCGGGGGGGGGGGGGGGGCGAGGGGGGCGCCGTCAGCTGTGTTTCTTTTCTGCTGTGTTTCTTTAGCCGCGGGCAGAGCGAGCAGAAGGCCGCCACCATCGGCCGACAAGCAACGAAGGGCCCCCGTAAAAACGACGAGGGCTTGGGGACCACGACCACGGCCCTGTTCTTCCTCCGTCCTCACGTTCACTAGACGTGGTGGTGGTGCTGCTGACAGTGGCGGTCGTGGCACTGCTACTGCGTTTGCTGCTGCTGCTATTGCTACTACTACTATTACTGCTAATGCTGCTAGTGCAACGCGGTGCACTGTCAAACCTCTGCCGGCCCCCTCTGCAAGTCCAGGCTCTGCGAGCTATAGAACCTCAGTCCTACTCGGCCAGTTAGTCTCTCAGCCAGTCTCTCTCTCTATAGGCCGTCGCCGTTGTTGTCGTGGCGTTGATGTCATCGTCGCAGTTGTTGTCGTCTATATTGTTGCGATTGTTATTGTTGTTGTCGTCGTCATCGTTGTTGCGGTTGTTGTTATTGTCGTCGACGTAGGCAAAGGCTACAAACGAACGACATGGAACAGCAGACGGGTGGCTGGCTGGCTGTGTACATAGGGCACCGCTATGTATGCTGCTGGCACCGCTCGCTGTCTCTGCCAAAGCTGCCACACGACGACACAGTAGCCGGGGCGAAAGCAGCAATGGCCTGAAACGGCTCACCACGGTCTCGCTCACAGCGGCCGCCATATCGATGAATCGGGATTAGTCGCTTGGCTGGAGCCAAAACAAAGAGTTATTTAGCCGACATACTCTGGCAAAGGCTAGGATGGCGGCGGCGGCGGCTGCTGCTGCTGCTGCTTCGATCTTGCTACGTAGTTGGTCGATAGCGGAAGAGAAGAGACAAAACCAGAGAAACGAGCGAGAGGGGTAAATAGGTGGGAGGGAGTCGGTGAAGGCCAACACATACTACATCGGCAATGAAGCTGTCGCAACGGGACAACCTAAAAATGATACCTCGGAGCAGAGAATCGGTGGCAGCAGAAGTAGTAGTAACGCGTTAACGACAACAGCAACAACAACAACAGCAGCACCAGCAACAACAACAACAACAACAACAACAACAAAAACAGTAGCAAAAGCAGCTCAATAGCTCGTCGTGGCCCGGCCCGATTCATCCGAACGCAAACAACATATCGAAGAGGCAGAACAGGCCCGAACAAGACAGCACGTTGTAGCCCACGCGAGAAGCTTTCCCTTACACTGCGCTAATTTGGCTCCTTATCGGTGCATGCATTAAAAAATGCGGCAATTCTGTGTTGCCCATATCCATACGCCAATCACATATGTTGTGTGTTTGTACAGATGTATATGTAATCAGACTTATTAGTATATATACACACAAAGCCAAGCACCTCATGACAAACGAATTAACTTAATAATAATAATAATAATAATAGTTTCGTCAATATCACTCCACTCTAGGTGTATGTACAAAGAAAATAATGATATCAAAAGGGTAGTCGGTGCATGTCGCAAAACGATCTCAAGTAAACGTCATTAGAAAATCTAAAAACTTTGCAGCAATTTTGAACAATCGTAAGTCTACATTTTGCAGAGTATCTTGCTGTGATATATTGTCCGCGTTTGTTCGGTAATTAGTCGAATTTACTGGAATAGAAACTCGCGTATTCAAATTAAGGCCGAGGCGTTACAGACGAAAGCGTGGGCAGACTAGCATACATTGCAATTTCAAGGTACACTGCTATATCACCAAGCGGTCATTGTGACATGTCTCCTTTAATAAATTGAACTTAAAATGATAACCACAAGCTGCACTAATACATTCGTTTAAATCTGTATGCCCACTATATCAATGACAACGTATTGTGTGGTATACTCGATTTTCAAATTACAACGCTTTGGAAGCATTAGATTATAATACTGAAAAAATTCATTATTTATCAAAAGGGCTTTGCATTGAACCAATTAGTGCTACGGCGCTTATCCTCACCCTAATCAGCCTGTACCTCCTATTCCACTAACCTCTTTCACTCACCAATTTCCTGGAGCAGGATACCGACTTCCTGCAGCGGTGGACGGCCAGGAGAAAGAGGAGGTGGTCAAGGTCTACCATAAATGTGGGAACCCGGACGGCTTGGTCACAGCCTGCACGGTTCAGACTTTAGGGCGTCACGTCTGTAGTATATACGATAACGCTAGCTAGCAGAAACTAAGTCTCAGAAAAGCTCAAACAAGTAGAGTGCCGGGCCCGTATATCCACTATTGGTGCAGCCCAACGGCCAACTGATTCGCTCAATGAGGGACAATCCAACGGAGGCAGCGGAGCTCGCAAGATAAGGGAGAAGAGACCGACGAAGGCAAACACAACAGTTCGGGCCGAAGACGGAGACAGATTGACAGGCTGTCAAGAAACCCTTTAAGTCACAATTATAGTCAACGCTCCACAAGTAAACCTTAATTGGCGCCGAGCGGCATGCAACATGCTCAAGCAAGCGATCGGCCTGTGATGAATAGAACTGTGTCTGCATTCTAAACCGAACGACAGCATTGCGAAGCCCGGGGGCGACTATCGTTACTAAAATTACGGACGTAACAAAATGGAGGATCGGAACTGACCGCTGCCACGCTACCAGCGCAAAGGGAAATAATTCGCTTAGGTGGACCAAAGGAAAGAGGGAAATTATTTGCCTGTGCGGGGTGAAGCATTGAAGCAAAAAGACACTATCCACAAGACTCCGTACCTTGGACATGTAAGTTCCTCATTCTTCGAAGAAGACTAGGGAGTTCAGCAAATCTCTTTGGGGCCTACTCTTCGACGGGATTTCTATTTCTCCCACCTCCCTCGGAGATTGAAGACTATAACGTAGGCAGGTGATCTTATGGTTTTGCAACCGCCCGAAAAAGAAGAGGTATTGGAAAACGCAACGAACACCACTCTACTGCGGATGGCAGCCTGGAGACATGAGCATCGCCTAGAGCTAGCTCCTGAAAGAACCGAAGCCCTGTACCTAACCGGAAGACAAAGAACGCGGAACATCTAAGAGGCCATAAGATTTAACTCAAGCGGCAGGCGAAATACCTCGGAATTGTGCTGGAGAAACGGCCTCACGGGGTCATTGCGAAGACAGTTTAGCAGTCCTGTCGAACCTAGTCAGGGTCCTCCCCCAAAACATTCGAGGCCGCCCTACGCGACCCCCAAGGTTGAAAAGTTTAAGGCATATTTGGACTTTTTACTGTGTAAAGGGAGGGATTGAAAGGGAAAGCAGAGACAGCCTAGAGATGTGCCCAGCCGTAGGCTGTCGACGCACCCCTGTGATGGAACGTAACGGGCACTATTAGCCAACTAGAAACAAAAATATTCCTTTACAGTTTCGGGAGTGATGCTAAAGCAATCCCAAGCCTGGGGGGGGGCGTGGAGTAATTCGGGTTTAGAAAGTCTATAAGTCCCGTTCTGGCCACCCCTGACTGCCGGTGGGGTATGTCATGCATTCCCAGCGCTTTTCATATAAAAAACAACACGGTAGATATATTGCATACCAGTTCTAGAGTAATTTGGTACCAAATGTCTCGCAAGTGTTGATAAAGCGTCTGCTTAAAGCGTCCTCCTGCTGAAGAGGATTCTTGGTTTGCAACTAAAAGCGCACAGACTATAGGCGAAGATCGGGTAGAAACGATTCGAGTTTATATGTGTGAGTAAACAATGATAAGGGATCAACAATGTTTTAAGCTGCAACAATACTGTCGACCGTTAGCCGAGCGACTAACTCATGGCAGCATCGTTTTGACAAGACGTCTCGTCCTGCTCATGTCCTGCGACCCCGCATATACGCTTCATTGATGTTGAAGCGTTCAAGAGCTGCCTACGTATATATATATATATATATATATATATATGTATATATATATGTATATATGTATATATATATATATATATATATATATATATATATGTATATATGTATATATATATATATATATATATATGTATATATAGTAGATAGAGTGGACGGTTCTTCATTCTTCTCTTTTTTTTTAGCCGTTTGCCAAGACTTACAGGTGGCCCCACACATCTATTCGCCGTTGTTGTTGTTGTTGTTTGTATTACCGCTTTTGCTGCTGCTGCCGCTGCTGTTATTGTCCGTATGATTGTCGTTGTCCTTATTTCTGCCCACCGTGCCGGCGGTGACGTTGACGACCCTACGTACACTGTTGACGGAATGCAGCACTAGCAGGAGCAGCGCCAACATAAGCTGTCGCTATTGTCCTTGTCGCCGTACCAGACGCCGCGACGGTCGTTTCTGACCTCTACTACGACCGACAGCCGTGGCTTGATGCGTGCCCCAGAGGCGGGGGGGGGGGGGGGACGCTGGGGCTCGACCGCAGGCCGCAAGTGGGGCTGGCGAGGACGTTTACGTCTGCCTGCCCAACAACAACAAACATCAGTCTGCCATCTAGGCGGCGATCTGGGGCCGAGCAGCCGTGAGCCTCGAGAATGAGGCCAGAATAGCAGCATAACCCGTCTACGAAACGGCTGGAGCTTGTATAGCTTTGCCACGGGCACGGGGTGATCTTCGCGATCGTCATCCATGGTGGCTGCCAGTGCTACGGCGTAGACAAGCGCACTTTACTACTGTCGAGCCTTAATTCGTCTTTCCACCGCCGCCGCCACCACTGTAACGTCATGGCGTTACAGTTGCCACTGGCTGACGGAATTCCAGCAACGCAGGCTGCATGGCAATATAAACCTGGACACGATCCCTCAACAGCTTCCCTACCCCCCCCCCCCCTGGGGCACTCCACGCGGAGGCGCTTTGCGGTCCGAGGCGCCGAGCAACTATGATGCAGCAAACATCAAAATACCAGTGATATTGCCTCGCGTTGACAATAACGTCACCCGTCACTTTGCGCACTATATTTTGATATACATGTGTGTGTGTATATAGATATAATCATGATGTATACATATATTGATATACATATCAGCCACGAAGGATCGTCTTTCCCTGTCTTTGCGTTTTTCCAAACAACAAATAACGCTATTTATAGACACGTAGATATTAGGTATCTGTACAGTCTCACATATCACATGTGTAGAGACGCACCTTCATACTAATACGGGTAAATTCCCATCTGAATGCACGAATACAAAGTACTACTTTAAGGTACGTTTTATATAGTAAATTGGTTTGTCAGCTATATGTTGGGTAAAACTAACTTAGAGGATATCTATTTGGCCGAACAGTGAAGTTAATAAAAACAGGTATAATTTTACGACAGTACTAATTTTAAGACCCGGTGCCCCACGAGAATACATTTTCCTCCCCGAGGGATCCTGGAGGATCCCTGCGCGTATTGCTGCCAGATATTAAAGCATGGGTAGAAAGGCCAGGGGGCGACCTCACCTATCACATCACTCAGATCCTCACAGGGCACGGGAACTTCAACTACTACTTGTCCCGAACGGGCTAAGGGCTGGCAGACTCGTCCGTAGAGAAATGGACCAGGGAGGGAGACCCACACCACGAGATCTGCGATCCACCTCGGTCCAGCCTAATAGAGTTTATAGAATACATTGTCTTTAGTAAGCAGGCCTGGAAACTGGGAGCAGCTATGACAAAATACGTCCTCCAAGAGAAATACAAAAAGTGCAAAGAAAGACAGACACAACTGCTGCTTCAACCCGAGAGCAACCGTAGAGAAGTGAAGCTCGAAGAAAACGGGCTTGCGGGTGTTAGAAAAGAGCGGGAACCTTTGGGCGAAGCCAAACTACGCACAAATTACTGACCAGTAGTTTGATCAGGAACTCATACAGATGAGATTGGCGAAGGACAGACAAAGTATAGTAGTAGATGTGATAAGTTGGGGCTAAACGAGCTTTCAAAAATATATAAGAAAGCATGTGCCCAAAAACAAAGAGAATTCTATGCGGACAAATTTAACACCTCTACACTCCGAGAGAGATGGAAAATTATTAACGTGCTTTGTGGCAGAAATATACAGAAAGAAACTATAATTAAGTCGATTAGCCACAACAACACATCTACAACTGACCCTGCTGAGATAGCCGAAGTACTCAACGTTAACTTTGCAACAATGGGTTCTAAAACAGCTTACAAAAAATATGGGGCAAAGATAACTGAATACAATTATATAATTAATCAATTCAATCCGCATGACGAAGACATTCCCGCTGAAAAATGTACATTCAATGAAATTACTCCCGAGGCAAATATACTATAATCAAGTAAGCTTAAAGCAAACACAAGAGGCTGTCAAGCGTCAAGTTGATTAAACAATACATAATCTACATATCAAATATTTTGGCAGCGATCTTCAACCAATGTCTTACACAAGGGGTACCACCGGCAGAATCGGAATATGCAATAATTACACCAATATTTAAACAGGGAGATAAACATAAAGCAACTAACTATCGACCTATAAGTCTCGTTCCATTTATAGCCAAATTGTTTGAGTCAATTATCAATGCTCTGATTCGTCTATCTTGCCAACACACGCTTTATTAGTTCAATTCAGTTTGGCTTCCGTAGTAAATGTAATACCAATTTAGCTCTTTGCCGCTTTTGCCGATGATATTACATTTCTTTGCCCAATTTCCTTACAAAATCAGACTAGCAATGTTGAGTACACAAACTTAAGCTTATCTCAAATTGGTACCCAAAACACAGGATGTGTTTAAATAGAAAAAAACAAAAATGTTAATTTTTACTCCATGGCAAATATCAATAAACCGACAAATAGCAATGAAACTCGACAATCATTTGAATATAACTGCTTGGGTGTAATCCTTGACCCGTCACTGACGTATCGAAATCACATACATACCTTAGTTACCAAACTTGAACAGACTGTGCCCTAATTAAGCATACTTAGCAATATTGGCGTATTCCCCAATGTGATGTTGATTATATATAAATCGTTATTCCTCTGTTATATAACATATTGCTTACCACTGCCAACGCTTTCAACACTTACACATAAATTACAGGTTGCGCAGAATAATGCTTTAAGAACCATTTTTGGCTACAGAAGGGATGAAAGTGTTTTTCATCTTTATGCTCTTCACAAACTATTTAAAATAACATCACTTTACAAATTTGAATTAGGCATTCTTGCGTATAAAATCTTCTGTGGCATGCCTCCTCCGGTTTTATCGTTTTATTTTAGATCCAACACCAACAGGAATCGCAACAGCCTACCTCTGAGAATACCCAATACGTATCGTAACTATGGACTTAAATTGCCTGATATGGCCATGGCCAAAATATGAAACACTCTCGATAATGAATTACGGGAATGTACATCACTTAAGTTATTCAAGGAAAAATAGCATCATAAATTACACAATGAACAATTCCTCGATCGATAAGACATTTCAGCGATATGTATACTTATTATTATTATTATTATTATTATTATTATTATTATTATTATTATTATTATTATTATTATTATTATTATTATTATTATTATTATTATTATTATTATTATTATTATTATTAATATTATTACCCACTGCTGATGGGTCCTAATGTTTCCATAGCCACCGGTACAAAGTGAAGACTGTTTTCAAGGTCTGCGTATATTATTATTATTATTACTATTTTCTGAATACTAATAAGTACTAATAACAATATAGATAACTGGAATGACAAGTAAAACGATCTTGCTCGGTTTAATTATATATATACAGGTAGTTTCCAAATCTTGTTTTTAATTTTTTTCTTATTCGATATACTCCCCGAGAAGCTCAATACACTTTTCCCACCGAGATTTCAGAGCACTTATACCTCTTGAGTAGAATTCCGCGTCTTTAGACTGAAAATAGGCATTGACAGCAGCCTTAACCTCTTCATTGCTGGAAAAACGCTTTCCACCGAGACTATTCTTCAAATGTCCGAAGAGGACATAATCAGAGGGGGCCAGGTCTCGAGAATAGGAAGGTTGTTCAATAAGTTCGAACCTCACTTGGGCCAGTTTTGCCGTTGCTTGCCGCGACTTGTGTGCGGCAGCATTGTCCTGGTGAAACAGGACAACCTTCTTCTGCAAAGCGGGCCGTTTCACGATGAGTTCTTGCTTCAGGCAGTCCAACAGTCTTGCATAATATTCTCCCGTGATCGTTTTACCGCTCTCAAGGTAGTCGACCAGAATTATTCCACGTTGGTCCCAAAAAACCGTAGCCATCATCTTTCCGGCCGATGATGTTGTCCGCACCCTCTTCGGAGGTCCTTCACCAGGTGCACACCATTGACGAGATGCTTCTTGGGTCTCGGGAGTGTAGTGATGGACCCAGCTTTCATCGACGGTCACGAATCTGCTTCAAAAATCCGACGGATTTTTCGACATCTTGGCCAAATTTCGCTGTGAAGCGGAAACACGCGCGTCGTTCTGGCCTTGGTTGAGCAAATGCGGCAGCCATTTTGCACTCTACCCAAACTGATCCCCAAGGCCTCCGCTATCTCCCTAATGTTCACTCGCTTATCTGCGGCAACGATTTTCCGCACTTTTCCCACGTTTTCCTCATCAGTTGCCGTTTTTGGGCGTCCTGAACGTAGTTCATCCTCGGTGCTCCTGCGACCTCTTTTTAACTCATTAATCCACTTGGAAACAGTGGCAAAATATGGCGCAGAGTCACCGTACACCTCGTCTAACTCAGTTTTCACTTGGGTCGCATTCCAACTTTTGAAATAAAAACGCTTGATAACCACTCGAAACTCCTTTTTCTCCATTTTTCAAAATCACGCCGATACGTTGCACGGGAAAAGCGATCAAACGAAATCGCAACGGCCAATCACCATAATATTTTGACTGCTAGCAATCGAAAAGTTGCCGTTTCCAATAGCGGTGAAAGCGCGAAAAAATTCGAATTCTGAAAAGCTCATTTTAAGAACTTGTAGAACTACCTGTATATATATATATATATATATATATATATATATATATATATATATATATATATATATATATGCATATATATCTCAATCAATCGTATTTATTTCACTCAAATATAGTGTGTACAACATAGTTCATGTTATTATTAAACATAAATACTTGTTGTCCTGCCGTTCCACCGAGAGAAGAAGTGTAAAGATCTCCGTTGCAGTGCCGGACAATCAACCGTGTGGTACTTAGCGCATTGCTGCGAGCAGAACCGACAAATACACTGAGTACTATAGTCTTATGGAACTCTCTACGAGAGCATACGAGGTGATGGAACCCGTGTACGATGTACCTGGTATATACATGCCTGTCATCGCAGGCGCTTCGTGAATTTGCGTCGCCATTCTTTCAAGAAATGTTCAAGTGGCTCCGTCAATGGCATACGCAGCCTAAGCCGAAGCATCTCCATCATCGGCGCACAGTTCGACAATACATACACGAAGCGGCTTCTCGCCTTAATTGAAAGGCAGAGTACTCGCTTCATCTACAGTGTGAAGCACTTTTCAAGCAAATTAAAATTAGCGGGAGATAGGTGTTGCCACACTCTGTCTAAACTATATATATATCAGGCCTCTGCGCAATGGACTCTAGGCGTCCAGACGGGACTAATACCCTTCAAGCGAGGCAAATTATTGGTTTAGAATGCCACCATTACCGACTCCTTAGCCCTCTCTATGGTCGGCGGCGACGCAATCGAAGCTGGTTATGCAGCCCACCTTGCGGAGACAAGCAAGTTGAGAAAGTACTCATCAATTCGGGTATCTCCACGAATTCTGCCCTCTCGCGTTTGAAACCTTGGGTACTCATGGCGTTCGGACAAGGCAGCTGATCCGTAAAGGCGCTTTGTTACACCTATCATAAGGTGATAGCAGGCCTCGTACTTTTTTAAACAACGTCTGGATTTTGAAATACAACATGGTAACGCTGCCTCCGTTCGGGGCACACTACTGAATCGGTCTCGGCCTGGCTTCCTCTAAATGGACACGTGGTAGTCACAATACACGCCCGCTAGGCACATTGGCTTAGTTAATTATTTGTGATATTATTTGCCGTATATCGTTTTATCCTTAAAGGTCGCTTATGTCCCTATCTAGTGTAATATCTAAACCTTTGGGGGACTGACTAGTTATTTTGTCACATCTGCGGCTCTTTGCGTAGACTGTTGACGTTTCATAACACATCGTTAGTTCCGCGAGAGAGCGCCACAATGGTCTTTGCAGCGTATGACCAGGAAGTAACACATTTTACAATACTACATATCAAGTTTTAAGCAAAAGCGACGCTTAGAAGCGTGCGGTAGACATTTGAACTTAGCATATGATTAGTGTCGTAAATACAGATAAACACGTACTGTTATTAATCATTTTCAAGAAGTAAAAGGATATGCAAATTAAAGCCGAGTTGGGCGAAGTTTACATGGCACTTAATCGCATAACTAGCGTTGGCGACAATTTACCTTAGACGAAGTCTTAATGCTATTGTGCGTGATAACGCACGTATAAAATAATTGCCATTTTGTACCATTGTAACATAAAATGCACTAGCATGTTCAGGGCAACCCACGGTACTCTCCGTCGCACGTGCGGGTCCTGCAGATGCAAGCAAAAAATTACGGCATTCTGCAAATTGTTTATAGAAGCGAAAAACCTCAATTGGCGCTAAACACCTGCCACTCTAGCCTCGTTGACTATGAATTGGTTTTTGACACAACCTTTTGTGTCCTTGTTTCAATGCAAATGCGCAGCAAAAGCTTTGACGAGATTGTTGGTGTGCAAAAAATATTTCTTCTCCGCATATGCCAGTTTTATATATTATATTACGGTCTTATTACATATACTAACTTTGATCTGAATGAAGAGAATTGATCCGTAGATTCATTTCGTTAATCAATTTGTACTAGTCTAGACCTTTCAGGAATGGTGCCTGGTGTTATTCTAATTGCACCCTTCCGCACTTGTGTTTTTCTTTCATGATTATTATACATCTCTTCTTTGAACCAGTACACAGACTTCTAACAAAATGGCTGAGCCCGTATGATTGGCCGTTTCTGTGTACTTCCTGCTATCATATATTTGTTAGACAGAATACAGTTAGTCGTTCTGATTAGTGTAAGCCAGGATTGAGTCGTCTAGGGTGATAATTTCAATAAAGTTTGCGGAAACAAGAATAACGACCCTTTTGCAGCATGGATCCAGACGGCAGAAGACATCGACGATTTTAACGGAAATGATTTGTACGTATCAAGATATCCTCTCGTTCAGTTGACTCCACCTCAGATTCGCTCTAATTCAAATGCAATTGATTGCCAAACAAACTGCGCTTTTATTCTTACACTCTTCTCGATGTTAATCGTCTGCTTGGATGATATTGTTTTTCACCCCACTGTCCTATCCTTTGCTTCCTGCTCCCCTGCTCAATGTGTAGAATTTTACAGGATCATCAGTTATTTATTTGGCAGATCTGGTTGATGAAGAAAGCTTCAGCGATTACTTCTACATCACGCTTTGCGTTGACATTACTCCACGAAAGATGGCTAAATTCGTAGGCGGCTAATGATGCCCCTCAGAAGACACGGCGCACATATGGAACAATTTGCAGTCCAATGTCAAAAAACAGAGCCTTGACCAATATCCTAAGCGTAGAAGACGTCCAGGAAAATTCATTCCTAAGAGCTCCACGACCCACATCCCACCTATAGAAAACAATTGCCTATGCAGCCCAAGTGCTGGCAGACGGAGGATACAGCAAGCGCCAGAAGGAACCGTATTCAAGCATGCCGTATGTCTGTCTGTATAAATCTGCGTCTGTCTTTTCGTAATGAACAGATACACTCTTATACGGGAAGACGGACGATTATAAACATGCCCAAGGCAGAAACTAAAGTAAGGTGCTAAAGGGAGGCTTGGGAGTGACAGTGCTTGAGTTACAACGGAGCAGGATTGGCATCTTAAGAAAAAATCAAAGGCTACAACTTAACAAACAAGAAAGGTAATCGAATCATTATTCCCGGAACACTTACCACGTACAGATGTAGTAAAGAGAGCGTCAACAAAGTATCAGCAGTTTCACCTCTAGAAAACGTCGCGGCTGGGAAACGCAGCAGATCATTTTAGAAAATAATAATAATTATTATTCTGCACAAACAGATCTTACTATGCTTGGCATCGGGCGACGGGCGACATACACAACAGGTTATATTAGAAAGAAACAGCAGAGTTCAGGTTGGCAGTGGGTACCACACCTGCTATCAAAAGTCGATGCTTAGGCTTCTATCATGGAATATAGCATGTAACGTCGGGTCTTGATTAAGAGACCTTACAGCGGAAACGAGTCGAACAGTTAACACCAATCATCTAGCGGTGACAATCCAGGCGCCAGGACACTGAAGCAGCTCAACAATGAATGAGTCTGGATAAAGTTTCCCCGCGAATAAAGACTGCAGATTTGAACCTGACACCGAGTGAAAGCAAAACCATCATGCGAATCGGTTGCAAGCAACGCGTCCCAACCGCGCTTTTATTTACAGAGAGGAAAATAAAATCTAACAACATAATGCGCTGCTCGGCTGTTTTCCTTGACACCAATTGGAGTTTTACCATTCAGCATTCTGGGACGGCTTGTGGTGGCTACTAGGGCGTTTGAGTCTAGCAACGTCATCGTAAAGCCAACTCAGGCAAACTTAGTTGGGCCTCGAGAGACTCAACGACGTCTGATGCTGATGCCCGTCGCAGAGTCAATCACTCCGTCGTTTGCACCCCTGGCCTAGATTACGCCATCTCTTGATACAGCCTACGATATCGCAACCTGCGACGCAGCTCTTAACGGCTTGCTGCTCTCTGAAACAGTGGGGCCCACAAAACCACAGCCACCGTTGCCGACCAGGGTCCGCGGCAACACATTCCCTAGGGTCTTGAGTGGAAATAAGTGCGGCGAAGGCTACTCAAGCTACGTACAAGTAAATGCCACTCGCTTGCTCCGCAACTTAGGAAAACAGGGACAACATCGAGACCGTTGAGTCCTGCCTGCTCAATGCACGAGGCAAATAGGGTACTTCTTGCACGATTTCTTCGACTCGAAACCTCAACTACCTTTGGCCCTGTAGTTCAAGCTCTCCAAAAAGATCCTCTAACGTAGGAACCAATTTGGAGCTATACTGCGCACCATAGATTGCGCTAAGTAAGACACAAATGGTTGTATGTGCTTGAACACGACGGTGACCGTGGTATTAATGGAATGCAGAACATAAGTTCTAGCTTACTGAATTTGACAAGGTTCATATAGGGATATGCTAAGCAAGTAGTTTGCTAACAACGTCGATATCAATACCCACACGGCATTGCGGCCATGGTTTGCATAAATGCACATCGCCTTCTTTAATATAATAAAATTATTTGCGTAATTTTTTTTCCTATGTATGAGCATCCTTTGGCTATAGCTGCATTACTTCACGAGACTAAACGACACACTGTTTTTGATAAATCGAGATTTATCCAAGACAGTGTGTCGTTAAAAATCAGTAACGCTATATTGAAAACTGTGTCCTAAAAAATATCTAGTCGGACCACATAAACATATTCATATAAATATGGGAGGTGTGCCTTCACATAAGAGTTGTTTTAAAATAACAATAAAAATCACAAAACGTATCATTTTCCATACGTTTTGATTGCATAAAGCCTGGTTATTAAACACTTGTTACGTCAGAAGGCTCACTTATTTTAAGGCACTTGTAATAATACCGTATCGCCAACTTCTGAATTCCACTATAATCGCAACATACCGCCGGACTTGCTTACAGCTCCAGCAACTTCCCATGTTGGCTATATCGTTGTCACTACAGCGTACTCGGAGTCCTTCTTGATGCATGGTAAACCTTATCTCAACTTCATGGCGCAACCCAAAAAAAGACCAGGGCGTGACGTGCCCAGTTCAGGGATCGTCGAGCTACAGGACGATGCTAGTCCGTAACTTATTGAACCCGCCGTGTCATAGGGCTGGAAACAGCTTGGCCTTCACTGAGTCCTGACCGCGCACTAAATTATCATAATTTCTTCTTGCACGTTAAAAAATGCCATCGCGGCCAACGCTACCATAACGACGTCAACACGGCCGTGCTGGACTGGTCAGCAAATTAGGCGGAAGATTTTTATAACGATGGAAAAGCTGATCAACGCCTTATTATAGCTGGAACTAATAATATCTTCATATTATCACCAATAATAATTCTAGGGTTCAGATAACAACTAATATGCAAAAACAAGGTGTTAATTTTCTTGTTTTGTTCAATATCAAAAGGTCCGTACTCACTTGCGGACTAATACTGTGATTATTATAGCGTCGTATTTAAATAAAGCAGCACTTTGTTTTCAACGTAAAACAAAAATTGAAATTATCAACACGTAAAAAAACATTGCTGCATTTGAAGATTTCTTGGATTATTCCCTTGTTCGGGGGGTTTAGAGGCTCTGGTTGTCCACGTGCAATTTACGTAGTATAATAACGTTTGCATTGATTTACAATAAGCAGGCTTTCACGTTTTTTTTAATTACCGTCAAAATTATTTGTCAGAAGAACGACGTACTAATACTACTTGAACTAAATTTAAACTACTGCAGAATTGACACCCACCATGCACTGCAAGATGAAGACGCGCGCGCGCACTCTCACCGACCTGCAAATTTGACTGAGCAGTGCACTTTAAAATTGTAACTTGGACTGAGCCCATATACCCCATCGTGCTGACCATTTGATTGATCAATGCGCCGCCCCGTACGTAATAGCTGCTTACGAGATAAGAAGACCTCTCCGTCGTTGCTGCACGTGCGTTGCGTTGACAATGGTGACACTTGGTAAGTTATCGCTTCAGAGGCGAACGATAATAACGGATCCCCAGCCCGTGGACATTCCCCGCACCAGCCTCGCGTTCCATCGCCTCCCAGAAACAGGATCGCGGGGTCCCGCTACCCCCGCCCCGGGGCCGGCGGATAACTTCAGCAATGCACCGCGACAGTTGGCGTTCCGTCCTGCTTCGCCCTCGCTGGCCTGTTGTAGCGTGAGAATATCGACTCGTTTGGCGCCATTTGTTTCCTGGTCGCAGTTTCTGACCTGCTGCCGCCGCCGCTGCCGCCCTTGAAAAGCCCTCTAACAAACTCTAGGACCAGAAAGAGACCTGATCCGATTTTAGGCATAGGAGGCTGGAAGATCTCGCTCGATTTGCTGCGTCCTTCGCAGACATCCAGACGTAGTAGGCTAGACGGGCCGGCGGAACGCCGGAGGGAGAGCGGAGAGGAACCAGGGAAGAGGGAAACTAACTCCGTGATTCGGCTAGCCTTATTTACGAGCTTCTGGGGCAGCCTGCCAAACAAGCTTACCGACTCACATCGAAGTGCAGACTGAAAGACTACAATTTCACGTCATGAACAGGACAGCGTGCACCGATAGTTCTCTGCATAGCGGCGCTACGAGTGCGATATATATAGTACTGTAAGGACTCTGTTGTGTAGTTTCTTTTGTGCTATAAAGTAAACACGAACAGCGACATGTCATCCAATATATTTACTGCTGTGTTTACGGTACTCTGTTGCTAATTTTTACTATGCACTACTCATCGACACCAGGACGGATACTCATCAGTTGGCGCGCGAGATTCCAATAATCGCTTGTTAACTCGTCGGCAGGATGGTGTGGTGGAGGTGCGCTGCAACTCTGATGTCATGGGTCGACGCATAACGGCTAGATATCAAAGACTTGTTTTTTGTGTAAATTAATAACTTTAATTATAATATTTCTACATTAAAAATGCAAACACCTCCATTTTGCCTGCCTTGTTCTAGATAGAGAATGTTGTGCTACCGTGTTCTCTATATCATTCGCTGTATCATGTTCTCTAGATTAGCGTGCATTGGAGCACAGTGTAAGCACAGTGTAAAAAAACATATATATATATATATATATATATTTATATACTTCCCCACACAAACTCAGTCTACGCAATCTATCTCTTTGCTGAGCGCAGGTTCTCATAACATAAGTATATCATATTAAATACATTTTGTCATAACACAATATATATATATATATATATAGATAATACAATATATAAATATATACCTTCATGTAATAATAGTGGCTTCTCAATGCTATGTTATAATAATTTTGTCGCCAGACCGAAATAGCGGCGCTGATCGATATAGCGCAAATATGTCTCTCAGAGTGTGGGGCTCATTGAGCTGTACTAGTACGATGGTTGTTCTGTAACATATTGCTTGCCAGTTTTCCGTTCGACGCATAGTATAAATACAGGACCTTTAGAAACGGGGGTTTACACCCTGGTGACAAAAATTAGGAAATTAGATCGGTACATGATGCCGCCTGCTCGAGGTGTCCACGTACCGCTCGCTCGGGAGAAAGCATCAATGCAGTGGCTGCGGACGTGTTACAAAATCTAACCATCTCAACTCGTCGGCAAGCACAAGAGCTAGATTTATACTAGTTTGTACTCGAACGTCTATACTATATACACTATTCACTCCACTGTACCAATTTTCTGTCGTAACTGCTAGAGACAGACCCCCATAGCAGCCGCATGCTTTAGTCAGCCACGGTGCATCAAGCGCGGGGGTACCCACAGTGCAAGCGCCATGTCCAGCGCGAGAATAAAGTTTCCATAAAGTAGCAATTAAATCCTAAGAAAGGCCCCGAAACTACAGCAGATGCAGTACATAAAAGTGTATGCAAAAATGCAAAATATGTGAACAGTTGTCTCTAGGGTCAGACACGACACGCTCTGGGGTAGCGGACCTCACTCTGAATGTCATGGCTTTCTGTGAACTGCTAGGAACATTATATGTATAAAATTATAAAGCATAAGGCGTAATTTGTAGAATCAGTAGCAAGTAGGCAATAAAGACCAGCCGATTCTACTTACACAGCATAGACTAAGACTATATTCATCGCACTACATTAGCATACAATGGTTTAAATCGATAAAAATGCGTTTTATAAATAGTGATTCACCGTGGAAGGAGAACTTTTAAGTAAGGTATTCGCGATTGCAAGAAAATATCGAATTGGGACCTTGGAGAAATAGCCTTACTTCAGGTATCACTTTAGTCTTTCGTTCAGGGATAAGATAGCTTACGAGCCTCCCATTCGTCTAAAATGTAAGTTAGTGTAGCATTGACATGAGCAAATGTATCGTCGGAGATTTTAAGAGTTCGACAGTTCTGTCGTCCGCAAAGACCTGAGTGGTTGCATTCACACGTTGGTTGTATAGCGGAAATATATACATATATATATATATATATATATATATATATATATATATAGCAAGAAATACTGAAAAAAAAACAAGTAGATGTAGAACAGTACCTTGTGACACTTTCGTATTGACGGTTAAGATGAGTCTGGTTCTGCCCAAATTACCCAACCCGGTGGGCTGGAAACGGCGTAAATCATTGAGCATAAATATATGGCACTCCTAAAAAGGTAAGTAAGGTGGCCAAAACTGAGTGCTCAATTTAGTCGAAAGCTTTTGCATCGTTCAAGAAGGTCCCAAAGGCTTTAATCTCACGCCTATTCCGTCGGTACCAGTCCATGCTACAGCCCTCGTAATTATAACTTTGCTATATTAGCAGTTTGGAGTAGGCAATTGTCTCCGCGCGATCGTGTGGTTCTCTAACCAACGGTTAGCCCAATTCAACGATGTGGCCTGAAGAGTTATCCCCGTAGGTTATTAATTTCGAAGTTAGAAATAGGCTAAGCGGTATTGGGAAAAAATTGTCCCCGTCTGCTTTTGAACTAATTCACATATTGGGACAATACAGCCTCAAGAAAAGTGGAAATGCATTCATAGCAGAGTTTAAACGTTAAGTATATAAACGATCGAACATGCTGGGGTGCATATGGCAGATTTGATAACTCTTTAAATCTGCCTTTAATATTGCATATTTACAGTCGCCCATGGGAATCTAGAGACGTAATTATTAGAATTCACAGAATTAGTCGAAAAAAAGCTGTGGTCTGTTTCCGGTCCTGTGTTGTTTTTAAGTTTTGAGGCAACAGTGAACAAAATTAGTGCATATGTATTAGCTACTGCTTTATGGTAGTTTTTGAGCTTGCCTATTGGGAACACGTGTATCGATCTCTGTTTCAGCCTTTGTTTTACCCGTACAAATCTTAACAAGAACTTACATTTTACTCGGTGAACTGGCTGCTTGGTTAAATCGAGCATATTGATGCCCATTTCGTGCCTATTTGAGCTTGCTTTCCATAGGACTGAGAGGTGTATCTTTGGATTCTAACTCCCGCGATAACCAGTGGTTGATATATTTTTAGGATGCTTGAATAGGAAGCACTAGAAATAGTGGTTGGATAAGATTCAGTTAAAGAGACCGCCTCGTTTAGAGACCAGTTTGAGTTTCACTGGCAAACGCATAATATAATTTATTTTAAATGTGAGTACTAAATATATGTATGGATCTAGCGATGTACATGTTCACGATACGCGTTGACAAGTGAGCGTCTAATTGAGCCAACCCCATCGGATTGCATGTAACGCTATCAGCAACGTAACGGCCTCATGAGGAAATTGCTTTTTATGCAACCCCGATAAACAATGTATGCAATGTTAACGCATTGGACAGGCGGAACACTCGGTCTCCGGCGCGACAATGGTTTACCTAACGTTGCTGAAAACAAAAAAGAAGTGGAAGGTGTATATATATATTTTTTTTTTCTTTTCTTTTTTTTTAATAAAAATAACTACCGACAACCACGACGTACGCAAAGATCTACGACTGAGAACATAATTGTTTTCACTCGCCGCAAGGCTAAGGGGAACGGCTGAAGCCTAACATACCCAGTCTAAAATGTTAAAATGTTTCTCTCTTGTGCAATATTGACTCACTAAGATTCTTCCTTGCAAAGAACTCAGACAAGTCAACTTTAAAGAAAAAAAATTGTGTTTCATGGACTCGTTGCAAGGAACTTGGCACCCAATACGAGCCGGATTTATTTTTCACATCTAAGGAAGAGAGCGGTCGGTACGTAAGGGTATTGCCGTAATAGTCCCTATAGATGGCACGCCTACCAAAAATGTTTGCTACGAAACTAAAAAGTTGTATGAAGATTGATGGGCCTAAAGCTCTCAGATTATCATATCGTCTACAAGCAAACGATCTTCCCACAAATCCGTACATCTAGGTGTCAGCACGCCAGGTCGGGAAAGCGCGGTTTGGTGGACAGCGCATACTACTCAGCTCTAACTAGGCTGGAAGTCGGGTATGCTAAAAACCGAACCGAAGTTCACTTGCTGTCATGTATGTCCAATTTCTATGTGTACGGGTGATAAAGGAGGTACGAAAGAACCAGCGAACAATAAGTGGGTTACACGATTTTCAAATTTTAGTTGAATACTGCGTACTTGTATACGACAGACCGCAAGTACGACATAGTTGTACAATATATTTAGACAAACTGGTCACTTACAAGTCGGCTAGAGTAAACGAAAAGTCGACAAGACTACAACATGAAATTTTGTATGTGAGCATAATAAAGCAAATATTGGCGTGCTGGACGCTCTCATAGTCACTCGATCTGTTCGCCGGACAGCCCAATCTAGTTTGCCTGTCTCTCGCTCAAACAACACACGTCCTCCTTCTGGCTCGCACCAACCACAACTAACTCATTTATTCTCATGTCTCCTTGCCATTGCCGCCAACCGACGCTGTTTATGCCCCCGCTGCTTAAGGGAAACTCCTACTCTACAGACACAATCGTAGAGTAGGAGTTTCCCTTAAGCAGCGGGGCCCTTAACATTCGCACTCCCGAATGCGCCGGTATGCTCGGTTTTTCAATCGCGTTCTCTCACATAAACGTATGTCGGGACAGCCACCCCTTAAATCGCAACTCATAAGAATTTATCTCACTCCTATACGAAGTATTTCTGCTCCCTTTCCGTTGGCAAAAATGATTTCCTCACCGAGTTTGACCATCCTCCAGAGTTTTAGACAATCAAATCCGCTCACCCTACTTATATATATATATATATATATATATATATATATGTTTTTCTGCATTAGTGAGATCAGCTGTTTGGTTCGCACTGCAACATTTAAGTTCTGCGTTTTAATAGACCTCTGTAGCAATGATAAGCTCGGCGAAAGGATTGCCTCATGAGACAGAGAACGCAGAGCTTCACCGGTTAGTTAAAAAAATCAGAATGTCAGAGAGCAAGGGAGCAAGACGAGCTTTCGCTGCGCTGAACACTCGGGTCGATTTCACGCAGTATAGGAAACGGTGTCATTCTGAAATTACAGTGTCGTGTCTGGTGACTTCCAGCCGATAGAAATGGTGTTTTCCATAGCAAGAACGACGCGTTCGAGACGCGTTTTCATTGATATTAATGTAGTCTTCGCCGCTGTCCCCTTGACCGTACTAACAGCCTGCAAGCAAACAACTAATTGCAGAGTCCTGTACAGACCGACAAACGCGCGGGGAGACAGAAGGGGCATACGGACGTTCGGTCAGCCTGCCCAGCAACACACGCGCCTAAGACCTAGACACATGCATATATGTATAGATACACAAACGCATAGGCCGTCGTCGTGTAGCGATGCCGCCGATGCCGTCTCTATTAAATACGGGACAGATACGGATGCCTTCGTCCGACCCCTCGACCTCCGACACCTAATAATGGGTCGAACGGCGAGGTGGGGAAATGGAGCGGGTATACGAGGACTCACACAAAAGGACTGGCATACAAGCGTATGAGGAGGCAGACAGAAGATCATGGACAATAACCCCTCTTCTCTTCTGCCCTAGAGGCTAGACTAGGCACGCAGTCAGGAAGGCAAGCTGAAGGAAACTGCTATACCAGATTTCTAGTGTGGCAGTAGTCTTGCGGCCCGCTGCGCAATGAGTCTCGACGTCTATCGTAGTTGAGTCGTTCTGTCAAGTCGAGTTGACTCGAGCTGATAAGTATTAATATATACCACGATGAAAGACATTAAACGTGCAGAGAACGATAAAGGGACAGAGAGAGAGAGAGAGAGAGAAACGAATCAGATGGACAGGAGAAAGAGCGGCTGTAGCAGCAGAAGAGGAAAAAGATTGACTAGATCCCTCCATCTACGATTCCGATATGCGTCGGAAAGTCCGACAGGAGCCTGTTCTGTCCTTGCTAGAGCTAGCAGCATTCGCAGTAGTAAACACTCTATGTACATCTCTGCACAAGCTCACTTTCTATCGAGATGGAAGCGGGATGAATCTTCTTGCAAGGAAATTGTAGATGACTAGAGGGACTGACGGGGCGCAGGGCCCCTTAATTCCCCCATAAAACCTACCGCGATAAAATCAGCGGGTAGCAGAGAGCGTCGCTCAGTGGCCTGAATCCGGAACGAAACGAACTGAAGAGAGATCTATGTGAGGAGCTCCGCGATGGAGAACCTCAGATTTACGGAAAATTGGTACTTTTGTGCGTCTAGGTTTGCTACGCATACGCTTAACCTGTAACCATGTTATAGTGATTCTGTGGGCGTAGGCTATGCTTGTCTAGTTGTTCTCTTAAATTGAAAATTATCTTTCATTGTAGAGGCGAGCGTGTGTCGATATTACATCCAGTTTTCTTTTCTCAGTGCACCATGGATAACTTGGCCCAAGTGACGTGAGACAAAAATCATAACGACAAAAATTATCAATGCAAATACCATATTATATATCCGATTTGTGTGCAAATTATACAGGTATCTCCTGCATAAGTTGCACACAAACCTAATACTTATTGACGTTGTTAAAACCTCATCTATCGTATTATATGCACGCGTTCTGCCTATCTAGCAAGAGGAACTTATAAAAATAATTCATTCTTGCCTAGCATTCAATATATATATATTTTTAAATGGGATAATGCCTAAGCGTGCACCTAGCGTAGCGTGTCGTTGGCAATGTGTTCGCTGAAATCATTATCACATCATGTAAATCGAGATCCCGGCAAATCGAGAGCTTAATGAAATGTACGCATGCATTGAGTTCATAAGAACATAGCGTGATACACGTAAATTACGTCCAAATGAAGCGAGTATTCATCCAGACCGGCATCTATATGGTCTTGACGCTTTAAGCAAACAACGTACCCGTCATCAGTTTAGTTGAGCATCAGTTTAGTAGAGAGTCTTTTATACAGAGGTGTTATTTGTAGCACGAACGTAGTCACCGAAAAAGCACGACACAAAAAATGCAACGCGGGCATTCGGGCATATCGACAGGTGGCTCCTGTTAGCAGCGTCTGCTGGTCCAAGGTTGCCAACATTTGCGGTTTAACATACGCGTAATCCGAGTAACACCGCGGCACCTTTCTCGCGGCCGTGTCGGCAAAGTTCTGCTTTTGGTCAGTTGATACGTTGCAAATCGATTACCCTTGTGCAAACTCCTCGTCCCGTTTATTTCTAATGTCTAGGTTATTTGTGTGTGTGTGTGTGTGTGTGCATACATAGAGAAACGTTTGAAATGTGAATGTCCCAATTTTTAAGGTCCCCTCTTTCTATCGGTTGGCGTTCCGTCCATCCTACGGCCAAAATCACCGGTGTCAATGTGATGGGCGCAAGTTCCGTTCAGCGAGCACTCGGCTTTCTCATCATTGCACGCACACACACGGTTGAATCCTCGACTTTAACTACTATTACTACTACTACTACTACTATTACAGCTACTACTACTACTACAACTACGAATATAACAGCCACTGGCCGAGCGTCCAGCGGCCAACGGTAAACGAGTTGCTCGTATGGATGGAGCACTTAACGCTGGCTTAATGACGGCAGTCAAATCGCGCCGCTGCAGTTGGACGCTTCGTCGTTCCCCATAGTGCGCTGGTTTGCCTTCTACGTCGTACTCATTTCCCTTCACGTGAAAACCGTCTCGCGTTGCCTCTCGCTCTCTCTCTCTCTCACGTCCTCTTATTTTCGCTCTCGTCGTCGGCATCTTTCCGCCGTTTCCCGGTAAATCGTCCGAACCATCGTCCGTGCCGGCTCACGCGGAAAGCAGCGAGCCAGATTTTAAAATTGCCGGTTAGACAACTCGAATACCGCTTACCACGCCACGCTGCGGCGGCGCCGTTCTAGTCTAAAATCTAGCACGCAGTTTCTACCATATATGGTAACCACTGTACCTCTATCTCACCATATAGGTAATTGAAATGTGGAGGCCCACACCATGTTGCCACGGCCACGTCGATTACAACTGTACTGAACACAGTCGTCAGTACTCTACAGTAGAGTCGCATCACACAGAAGGAGCTACGCGTTTGCTTATATTCGTTCGCTAATGTGTTGTTTACACAATATATATATATATATATATATATATATATATAGGATAGATCACATTCAACAGGAACTTGCGTTGATGGCCACTGCCTCTGTAGTCGTAAATGTACGTGAGAAAATCTGCTGATACGTTCTTTGTGTTGCTATGGGCGAAGGTACTTTGCCGCCAAAAGATGCGCGTTAAGTAGGTAGCGGGCAAATTTGAATATCTGCTGACCGTCTGCCTGCATCCATGAAGCCTCGACCCTAAAATCCAGCGCACAGTACCACCCAATGGGCTGCCATTTCGCCTGCTGCTGGGCTGAAACAGCATTGTGTCTAACTGCCTTTATAGTCGTCTTATAACGCCGGCTCTTAGTCGTTTATAACGCTCAGCCATTCCAATATTTTCGCGAAACTCAGCGTACGTAGCACATTATTCCCGGAACTGAACTAGCTCCACTAACTCTCGTTTCCTGTGCGTCGTTTATAACAGCAGCCTCACAAGACAGAAAATAGCCGCGATTTTTCCACCTCAACGAACGGAAGAGATGAGCCTGATTCTGCCTGCAGCAGAGAAGTGGAAAGAGAATGTTCCTCGAGAGCATTTAAGCTAGAAAGAAACGTCGGGAAATTAAAAGCAAATGCTTGTCGAGAGACAAAGAGTAAGAATAGTAGCAGCAGTATTAATAGGAAGGCGTTTGGCAAACCGAAAACGGGACCTGTACGCTAGAGCATGCCCAGAGCGAAGTGGGAACATGTGACGCACTGTGACGTGCTTCTGAAGTGCTTCTTATTTTAAGTCGACAGGAACAATAAAGCCATCGTTTGGTGTGTATCGCGTGCTCTTTCTGCCCAAGGCCCCTGTTGCAATGCGACGCGACAATTTTAGCCCCGGTCAGGTCGTTAGCTGGCTGTTCATTTGTTACTTAAAAAAAATTCTTTCGGGGCTGACTTTCAGCCAAGATTTGGCGTCCATGGGACTGTTTTTCGCAATGCTTCATAGACGGGCCCCACACAAATACAAATGTGCAACGGTGGGGTTCGAACCCGCGCAATTATGTGTCTCCTCCGGTCGCGAGGCGCAGACGCACGCTACCACGCCACCGGGTTCGATTCACTTGTTACTTACTCAGCTTCTATCCGCCGCCTACTGCAATGAAGATCTCCTGTCACTACAACGAACAACGGATGTTCGCATACCATGATTCTACCCTTCATAGGCAGCACGCCAATTTCGGAAACACGGCTTGCCGAACTTAGGAGAAATGCATTAGCGTCGCCGAAGGGTGGCCAGAGCGTCTTTCGTTTGCATCTGCCAAGTACTACTCATTCACTCATTTAACCTGTGAAAATCAGTGTTGCTTACCAACCTTCCACCTCCTAGCAACTCCTGCTGCTTGACTTCACGTGACTGTAGCAACAAACGGACAAAAAATGTGGCTCGCACAATGCGACTCAAACAAAACATGTTAATCGCTAGAGGTGGCTCTGGGGTTGGATGTGGAAGTCCTGTTATGATATCCTGCACGACCACTTCGAAGTCACCTAAAAAATCTGCTCGATGGGTACTCCGTGATTTAGCACTTCTCGTCTCGTTCATGTTTCACAGGTGATGAATGACACTTGGGTACATTCTTATGAATGTTCCGGAACTCGCAGTGGTCAACGTTAAAGAGTCTCCATCCACAAAATAAATGTGCCAACGGTCGGCTGGCAATACGATTGTGGCCATCTTCTTCTCTAGGAGTGAAACCGTAGAGATGGCCAAACTGAAATAAGGTGGTACGGTGGCGGGCGATTGGCAAACTACAGTGTTTGTTGAGCTTACCTGCGAGTTCTTCCTTATTTTAGCATTAAAAAAATGAGTCAGCTGTTTTGATTTACGTGAGTCGGTGCTTGAAGCCATAGAAATAAAGCTAGAAAACATCGAAAAACGAACTTTGAAGGTGTGCTTCGATGCATGAATCCGCCTCGACAGATGTGTATCAATTAATACAAATTGCAACGATATCTAAATAATGAATCTACTTTCTGAAAAATATGTGTAGTCTATCATGGATTTTTATTAAATTGCTGAATCCCAAATAATATGCCTGTAGTGCAAAAATACCTTACATGAGAAATAAGGGTATCGACTGGGTATATGCAGAAATTAACTTGGAGCAATAATTTTACTTTTAATAAAGTTCACAGATACAAAAGAGACAGGTTTACCTTTAATAACTCGTGGTTCACTTTAAGCTGTCGTTTGAGAACACACTGCGCCTAGGCATAAAGAATAAAACTGCACAATAAGCAATTTTAAAATCAACCAGAATATATAAAAACATAGCAAATGATATAAACAGCAAAGCTTAACGAGGCCTACTTACAATCACAAGCCTACAACAGATCACGGCTGTGCTCACGTTGCGGCCTACATACAATACAACAATTTCACACACACAACAACACAACACTTCCAGTACCAGCACGTTGGTGCTTGGCGTAGTACATCAAATTTTTTTTTGGCTAAAACACATAGTAAAACTTAATACTTGTATGCAATTCTGCCAGAGACATACTTACTGCGCCTCTACTCACGTTTTACTGATAGCAATAATGTTACTATTCCGACATTTGTAGATGCACTCGTCGACTTTTTAACTAATGCCTACATACTTAAGGTTTGTACGGGGCATTGAACAGTCATTTTATGTCTGATCATTAGAAACATCTGCATGTTGCGTAATTATCGTACTGCGAACAAGTTGCCCGTGTGATCTACCTTGCTCCGCCGTTTATAACTAGCTACAATCCTTGGAATCGTGCCGCCTCTTTCTTATGCTTGCCACAATTCATTTCCCTGAAGGCAGCCACGTATACTAAGCGGGTTATGGGCGTTCACCGAAGCAGCCGAAACCGATTGGTGTATCTGACTGCGGGCAAGCCCCACTTTTCACAGAATACCTCCGGCGCCGCTTTAACCTGCGGCTAAGAGCAATTACTAAAGTGGGAAGCTAAGATGTATCAAGTGGATATAGATTTGTATCCACTTGATACATCTTAGCTTCCCATTTGCATCGACGGCAAGCTATGATGAACAACCTGTGAACGGATGTCCAATATAAAACTTGCCACCAAGCCATGTGTCATGTAATTCACGGTTTTCATCATGCAGTGTGCACGAAAGTTGACTTCCATGAGGCAGACGAGTCCACAGTGCACCTGTCGGCATTGTGGGACAACTTGCTCAACCTATCATCAATTGTACTGCCGGAAACCACCAACACTCCGGTAGGTTCATATTTAACATATACTCAACTCGAGTAACAAATGCTTGTTTAAACAATTATACTTTTCTACGATTCCCCCTATCAAGAAACGCTGCATTACATAGCCCTGGAGCGCCCACGAGTGTTCTACGATCATTTTTAATGCGTTTGGCAAGCACTGGGGTAACATGAGACACATTGATCCATCATGTCACGTTTTTTAGAGACGCACTCTGATCCTGCATTAATTATCTAATTATTTTCGTTGCAGTCTTACATTGTGTAAGAATTCAACGAAAGGACCTAAGTCATCCTCTGCCGCCGCTTAACTTCAGGATTTCGTACTCCTGATGTCTTTCCTGATAGAGCCTGGACGTGGTACAGTAACTAGGTGCACTCACTGCGCTCCCAGAGTGCTCTTTAAATACTGCTACTACCGTTTTGGGCATACAGTGGTTCTTTAGTTTAGTGCGGACGGACTTCCGTACGATTCTAGCTGACCTCTGAGATCCTAAAACCTAACCTGCCGATATCCTACGTTTACCATTGACAAGTCTGTCAATCAGTTGTTTTACAGCTTCTAGTTTTGACAGAGGACACATACGATATAGCTGTTTCCACGAAGATGTTGGGCACGGACATAACCAAATGCGAGAAATTTGCGTCTTTCGTATATTTATATATATATATATATATATATATATATATATATATATATATATATATATATATATATATATATATATATATATTTACAAACCCTTTGGCAGAAAGGCTTTATTGAGGATTATCAAAACTTAATAACAAACGCGCCATCTGGCGATTTACATGTTTGACTATACATGATTGCACTTGCGGGCTGTGCGCCACGCAAACATTTTATTAACGATTTCTTTCCTGGCTACAGCTTTATCCTAAATGTTCATACCAGAGCGAGTTGTCGTTGTCATGACTTTACTAAACTTATTGAATCTATCAGGCTGCTTACATATGCTTGCAAACGTGCACCTGTCAATCCTATCTAATATAACGGCTATGTCCATGCACTTAACATTATCCCTGCTAATGTTGCAGCGCCCGAATCTTCTCATCAGACGGAGTCCTTGATGCCATACGAGTGAAGCGTATAATAAGACAGGGAGGACATATTGCTTGTACTGTCCGACATACAGGGAAGCGTCTTTAATCACAAACGAACGCAAGATCCAGGCCAGTCTTCTTGTGGCAGCCGCTACCACTTCAAGTATATGAGATGTATAGTTCAGGGTGTCAGATTTCAGTATTCTTAAGTCTTTAATCGCTTTCTTAACGGGTATTCCTCAGAACCTAGCGTGTATTTGTGTGCAGGGTTATTGTGTCCAAAGTGTAGCACAGCACATTTATTAACAGATAGTTTAAGATCGAGGCCTTTACACCACTTCATCAATTTGTCTAGCGTCTCTTGAAAGGTTACTATGTTGCTTCGATTATCCACGGGTATATACATTTTGATATCATCAGCATAAATTTTTACATGAACGACTTGAGATATTACGTGCTTTCGTCGGTATACAGTATATACATTAAAGGGCCGAAAGTTGTACCCTGCGGACAGCCCGAGGCTACCTGAGCCGTAGATGACAGACAGTCGTTAACTCTGACCCTAAAGAGTCTATCACTTAAGAAAGCCTTAATCCAATTAACTATTTGATTACCCACTCCATACTGTGAAGGATTTTGAGTAGCTTAGAGTAAGTGGTACTCTCAAAAGCAGATTTGAAATCGAAATACACACAGTGTCAAACGGTCTTCCATCCTTTATGAAGAGGGCCCAATCATTTTGGGTCAGTCGCAGCAGAATGTAAAGTCGTTCTCGACTTTAGATTCGCAAGGCTCGTCCGCACGGTGTAGATTCTACAAACCCTAGTGTAGATGCACATTTCGCATGTCAACTCTGCATAATTTAACACCAATTGCTTAATACTAAGTTTGTCTGTTGCTCCTATTTTCTTATGACCCTTCTGAGCTTCCGCCAATAATATGGGCCACGTTTTACAGTTTCGCTTCTAGCTTTGACATAGGACACGCATGATATAGCTGTTCTCACGAAGATGTAGGGCACGGACATAACAAACGTTCCTGTATATGGTAGAATAGCTCAGCCTCTAAACGAAGGGGCCACCAATCCTTACGGGGGTGATATTGCAATCTTTTACAACCGTAGAATGATTGCCGCGTGCACCTACCATACGTAGGACAACTGCGTAGATTTTGACCAGGATCAGTTTTAACGTCGTGTGACATAAATGGGATAGTCTTGATACAGCAATATTATAATATTCTTTTCCGGTTGTGGTTAGCACATTTACAGTACATTTTTGTGGGGACTGTAACTGCCTGTTAAATAAAGCACTTAACACAAGAACTTGTTCTACTGACATTTATTCAATTGAGTTCACATTTATTGGATCCCGAGATACTCTCTCTGAGCTACTGTCAACAATGTAGGACGATGTAATGTTATCATTACGCATAATGAACGTTTGATTTAGCGTTTTAGAACAAGAATCGTCATTTCCCCCAAGGAACGCGTGCAGTCGTAATACATCCGCCTCGTTGCACCGCCAGTGCAAGATCACAAACCGCATCAGCGTTTTGTTGCTAAACTACGGTGGCTTACCACCAACAAATAGAGCTTTGCTGCTCGTTTAATCCACGGTGGCCCTCGCTAGTCGCTGGATGCTTCTCGGAGAAGATGCGTGATGTGTGGACCCGGCCATCAAGCATCTCAAATGCCGATAACATGAATTTGTAAGCCCGTACAAAGTCAAAATAGTTTCATATTTTGCTACACCTACGGACCTACGCGGCCGTGTTCTCAGGCCGAAATGCACCTTGACCGACAATAGAAGTAGTTAGAATTTCAATCACGGTGCCACTTTACGCCAGGGCTGTGCCTCCTTAGGAACCAGAGTTAAGCCGTCGAGATGTAGTAGCCCTAAGTAGCTCAATTGGCTCTGAAATGCATGGCATTCCCGCCAGACCCAAAAAGAAGATGTCGTTGGTGGCTACGTGCCTCGGGCCTCGGAATGCTCGAAGCGCGCGAGAGACCGCGTCGCATGTGGCTTTTCCGTAGCCACATCTGGTAGGCCGATTTGGGCGCCGAGTCTCAAATGCCGACTGCGCTTCCGAGAGCAAGGGGTGAGACACCGCCAAAAAGCTCGTCTTCCCGCTATTGTTTGCAGGCGCCGGAGAGAGCGACCGCAAGCGTTTCTCATGAGCCTTCATGGTCTACAATTTCTGAAGTTCCGGTTTTTAAGGTGGTTGCCTCAAGGTGGCATTGAGGTTGTCTAAGAGGGCACTCGGATTGTACTGAAATTAACCCAAGTAACGTCCGACGAATCGTAGCACTTGCACGTCAACGATGGCACCGCAAATCCAACCAGGACTACCGCGTCGGACATCTCAAGATCTTTGTTCGCTATGGGGAGCACGGCTTGGCCAATAGACGTTGTTTAACCGGTCCTTGAGGTCTTTCCTTGCAAACGCGTTGTTGATCGTTGATTTCAACAGTAAGGGAGAAGTGATTGGTAAGCATGATGCCCGTGTTATACGAGAGGTCGATAGGTAACTCTCATCCAAACTTTGAGGGGAGAGCAGCTTTCTGCGTGGCGCTTGTTGTCGTTGTCAAAAAGGTGTGATATCAAGCCACATCGAGCTCAACATGGTCCCGAAACCAGCAGTCAACATGTAGTAAACAAGAGGGAGGAGGGGGGTAAGTCAGAGCAACTACAACGAAAATATTACAACGTTGAGTTAGATGGAGATAGCGGAGATCAATCAACGCAAGTATATGGTGGCGTCAGAGACATCTACTATAGAACATCGTTACGTCTATCGAACATCGGTACATCGTTCAACCCGTGGTTATATATAATCTGACTGAGTTTAATTAAGTAGTGCTGAGAGAAAAGCAAATCTCTCTATCAAGAGACCTACGAAAGATGTTTGACTGACACATAGAACACATGAACAAAGAGGTCGAGCAAACCGAATCATCATAAACGAAAATATTGAGAGAACTGAAGAAAGATTTCTATTCAGCAAAACGGACCGAATGCCAAACCCGCGGGCAGCGTTTATCAAACTTGCACCGGAGGAGACCACTCATCGGGTGGTAGAGATGCTTTCTCAGTTTGTGCGTAGAAAAGGCGTCTTTTGGAGCTCTCAACAATGCGTAACCTCCTGGAACGATTTAAGCGTAAATTCGCAGCATGGAATACCCCCAGCAGACAGTAAGTGACCACGGGACCCAGTTCGCCAGCCTAGATTTGTAGGGGGATCATTGACAAGTTAGAAAAAGAAAGACACCCATGTACCACAGGGAGGCCGATTGGTAATCTGATTTATTGAAATGCGTGGCGGTTTCTATAATTGGGTTAGTAATCAGAAAGGGAGCTCAAGCAACGCAACGTGGATGAAAAAGTCAACGTCGAATTTATACAAAGTATTGGTAGCGCTACTTTGACAGTCGGGCGGAAACAGCAAGACTGGGTGAAGCAAACCATGCACCAGCAACCACGGAACAATAAATAAAAGCATCCTTGTTGAGCGAGGCAAGTTCCAAGCACAGTAGTCGTGTTTTTACTCTTACTACTAGTAAGTTTTTTAAGTAAGGCTAAGTTTAATAACTACTTAATCTAACTGGGCTACTTTAATGTTCCTCGCGACCACTTTACTGTTTTTAAATGATTTGCACTGCATTAGACATCTTCGGTCATACACGCGAACGGTTCCTATTGCCTTTGTTCCCTAAAGTTACAATGAATTATTAAGTCAAATCTACTCTTGCTTGCCACTTATGATGCTAGAGGCCCGCCCCCGTGGCAATTCGACACATTGCTATAAAGCGCATTCCTCGGCCCTAGACGTGATATTGAGCACCAAGGGTAAATTGGTAAAGCTTGTCCTGTTCAGTCCAGTTGTAAAGAACCTATACACCAAGTTAGTATATTACGCAGGTTGCGACACTTTGGTGAGGCAATTGTATTCGAACAGACTTAAGCGTGCATCTACATAATATTTGGAAAGAATCACTTTTAATAACTTCGCAAACCGAGAGCTTTGAAACCTGTTTACGTTTAAGCGTTGTTAGCAGCCTGCGCCCAGCCCCTTGGTCCACGCAAATCCCTGCCCATGTGAAGGGAGAACAAGGCGAGGCTGTCGCTGACATGAACGCAGTTCGGCGCAAATTGAGTCCAGTCCAGACTCGTCTTAGATCTCGCGCGTTTGTTGTCTTTGTGTTTGTCTCTTAACCGACAACCACTTCTGTGGGTGGTTGGAAATGTCATGGACACGCAAGAACTTCTGACGATCTGCTTGGGGCTAGATCTGTGAGTAGGACGGCGCGGGGCGGGGGGGGGGGGGGGGGGGCGCCTAGTTGGAATTCATTTCATCGTCGGCCAGAGGCGAGCCAGCACGCTGAGGGTAAACCCCAAGCACCCCTCACTACGCGACGTACTGGGCGGCTGCCGGCGTTCGGTGGCGAAAAAGCTATCGTGATGCTTTGCCAGAGGACGATGTTTTCCCTCCTCTGCTGCCTCTGCTGCTGCCGCCACTTCTGCTTGTGCTGCCGGGTTTTCTTCTGCTGCTATTGGCGCCGTCGAATCCGTTGCTGCTGATTTTTCCCACAAGACGCGCGCATTTTTATGGAATTCTCTTCCGAAGGCCGACACTCGCAGTCTCTGCCACCCACCGCAGTCCGTTTCGGCAGCGGCCGGAACAGCAGAGCTAGCGACGGTGGTGGCGGCGGGGGCGGCGGCGGGGGCGGCAACAGTCATAGCGTTGGCACTGCGAGGAGCGTACTCCGCCCGCAAGGGGAGAGATAGAGGGGAAGGCAGGACAAACGAAGGGTCGTGTGCATGTGCGCGTGACATACGTGCCTGTGTGTGCGTGCCAGAGTAGATCGAGATCGTATAGTCCGAGGTAGTTTTCGTTGTCGTCGTCGTCGTCTGCTGCTGCCTGGGCGCCGACTCTGGGGTCGGCGACTCGGGTGGTAGTCGACGCCGGCGAAGCGATGGTCACGCAAGACACGGACAGCACAGACCGGTTTTGGCGCCGGCAGGCGTCGGCAGCTTCAGCAGCAGCAGCAACGTCCGAGAGTCGTCCGTCAGCAGGGTGCTATAGATAGGTGCGAGAAGTTTTTATTCGACTTGCGCGCGACTTTAAACTGGCTGGCTGGCGAAGTGAAGTGAAGCGGCGACGCTGGCCGTCCAGGGAGACGGGGGGAGGCAAGAACGTACGAACGCCAGCGGATCCTCTACAATAGATGATAGTCGTAGTAGTAGTAGTATAAGTAATAGAAGCAAACGTAGTAGCAGTAGGAGTAGTAGTAGTAGCAGTAGGAGTAGTAGCAGTAGGAGTAGTAGCAGAGCCGTAGAGTAGGATAAGATGAACGCGCGTACGGCGACAGGATACGATGAGGCGACGTTTTATGTTCGTCGTTGGAAGCACGAGCCGCCCGGCTTAGATGGCAAGGCGGACGGACGGACGGACGAGCTGGTTTCAGCAGAGGGAGACATTTACCTTTTGAATAGCGCGACAAGACGAACCTTATACGAGGCGTCTATCACGGCGAAGACAACCACCCTACAATGGCTGCACAAGTAGGTGTATCAGTAGCAGCAGCAACAACAACAACAACAACAGCAACAATACCGGTAGTAGTTTTAGGAAGAGAGCAGCAGCAGCAGCAGCAGCAGCAACAACAACGACAACAACAACAACAAAAAGAGCAACAACAGCAACTACAACAACAACCAACAATAACGAGGATCATGATGGGGCGGATCTGTTGAAATTAACCTCCTCCTTCTCCTTCTTCTTCTCTTCGCGCGCGCCACTTCAATTTCCGTTTTTGTAATCGACTTTCTCCCTTCTTCGAACTCCTTTCAAATACAAGGGCCTCTCTACTCGTTTAAAACGCGGGCGGCGTATATATGTATACCTCATATGTGCAGAGCGCTCAGACAATGTACGTAGATATTTTCCGGGTTCCACCGGATATATATATATATATATATATATATATATATATATATATACATATATGTACATTTACATATATGCATATATATATATATACATATATACATATATTTGCTTTACTTCGCAGTCGCCTAGCGCGAGAGACCAGCGCACTGCCAGCTAACTCTGTGGCCGAACAGGGAAGATGCCGACCCGCACGCAAAGCTTTCGGGTTCAACGCACCCATGTGCTGCCAGAATTGTTCTCCAGATCGCTTAATTTTATCCTAATTCTATTTTTTTGCTGAGTTGAAACTGCCAACCCGATACCCAGTAGTCGCACTAGTGCTCCGCCGCCCATCCCAGATATATCCTAGTTACGACAGACCTCCATCATACCGCAGTTACGCCCGCGATGGATATTTCAGGTGAATCAAGCCCATCCTCACCGAACATTCCTGCGTCGAGTCCCAGTAGCGGCAACGTCACGGCTGAAGAGCTCAGCATAGGCTTCAAGCGCAAAGAGTTGTCTTCATCCTCTGCATGCGCTGCGGAAGGACATCTTGTTAAAACACATGACGACGAATTCGTTCGTGTGGTAATCCGCAGTGAAAAACTGGCTGCGTCCCGCGAACAGAAGACTCTAGCTAAACTTTAGAAAACTATATACTCTCGTGAACCAGAGACATTTAAGGTGATCATCCGACGAGAACCATCCGGAGACGAAGCCTCAGCAGAGTTTCCTCAAGGTTTGCTGTTATTGATGTACAGGCCCATTCACAATGCGGCCCCCGGACACAGAATATTGGTGAAAGGAGGTGCATTATCGTGTGGCCTTCGCAAATTGAAGACGCATACTTCGTGATTTCGATTTCAGCTCTAGAAGACCCGCTACACACAACCCATCCTTATCGGTCTTTAAAGCCAGGCTACACGGAGTCCCAATATCAATCACCGAAGAGCCGCTTCTGCGCGTTGTCACCACTTAGAGGCATTCACGTGAAAAAGATTGCCTCAAGTGCGAAACGGATCAAGATTTTTGCTCGACAAGGTAATGCTTTCGTTAGCGCATCAATATCCTCTTTCCGTATTCCGCTGATACAAAACATATCAAATAGTTCTCGAGCCCGACTAACTGAAGTGTGCCCCAAATGCCCTAAGTGCCTGAGGCCGGAACAGTTCGCCGACGCGTGCACCTTGTTCCAGGTATGCAACAAGTGCGGCAAATCTGTGTTGGCCCGATCTCAAGACTGGTGGATTAAATATTAGCAAAAGCAAGGCTATATGCTAGAGCAATCTTTTTAAAAAAGTCGAGAAGGGCCCTTTTGGAGAGCCGTACAGAATAATCAGGGCCAAGCGAAAAAAAACTGTAAAGAGACAGTTTTTTTATCCGAGATTCTGTCTGCGGCAGGAGAATAAAAGTGGAAAAAGCCCCTGCTCCGTATGGCATTCCAGCAGCAGTCACCAAACAGCTGTTTAACGATTTTTCTTTTTCGGCCGCCAACGTTGTTAATCGCGTCATCCGCAAAGACAAGATGCCGACGGCATGCAAAGGGACTGAGGTCGTTCTGATACCTACACAGAGCAGATTTTACAGACATATCTGTTTACCTGATCAACACCCTGTCACAAGGAGTGAATACCGTAATCGAACAAAAATTAAGAAACTTCGTCGACGAAAATAGTTTTTCTCAAAACCCCAATGCAGGTTCAGAAGGCGCAGGTCCGTCCTTACGGCTGCTAATAGGGTGGTGTCCAAAGCCCAAACGACTTTCTCAGCCACGGTAAAAACTTGATACTGCTTCTTGGCTGCTCTTCTATATGTCAAGACCGCAGTTTAGTGTCCCGTGAAAAATCATTATAAACACGCTTAGACGTACTATAGTCTTCCCACTACAGGGGTCTATACGGGGTCCGCAGCTCTGAAACATTGTGTAGGATAGAGTGCTTGGTCTTTAAGACATCCTTCTCATGACTACGGCTTTATAGTGTACACCGACGACCGCGCGATCACAGTTAGGACGAGAATTGCAGCTGAATTAGAGCTCCGGGTAAACGAGCTTACTGATATTTCCTTCTGAATGGAAACTAACGGTGTAACGCTTACCCCATCCAAAAGCGAAGTAATTCCTACGATCGACAGGAAAGAATGACATATTTGGCAATTTTTAGGCGGCATTAACAGCAAGGTACTTTGAGTCGACTTAGAATAAGGTATCACCGGCAACTTTTACATAAAACAGGCAGTATCAAAGACAACAAGGGCGCGACTAAAATCGCCCTGTTCATACCTAATAGATGACATTTTTTTAGGCTACTTGCGGAACGTGAAAAAAAGAGACGTTTGTTGGCGACAGGAATATTGAGAGTACAAGAAGGCCAATCTTGCAACAGAACGGCTTTCGAATGCGTCTGCGACTCTTTTGACAAAAGGAAGACGATGCCCTCCTTCAAGCAAAAAATTATATTTATATGTATTTATGTACATATACATACAAATTATATGTACAACAAAATCTAGCCTTAAACACGGGTTCCCGCTTAAGCAACTAATCACGGTGGCTGTTCTGAGCAATACCTACCCCACATTGGAAAAGCTGACTTTCCCTTATATACCGTATGTGCAACTCTGGATAAGCTGACAACGTAAGGCACTGTTGTGAGCGCTCTGCCTTTACAACACTGAGCGAAGGCTTCTCTCTCGGAACCTCAGGTAGTAGCGACTTTTCTTGAGGGTCATGAGTCCTGGTCTATTGTATAGAGATTCGCAGACATTTTTTCGGAAGCCGAGACTATTCTTCAAATTTCCAACGAAGAACTAATCACAGAAGGACAGGTCCAGAGAATAGGGGGTGTTGTTTTATAAGTTCTACCACAAATCGGTCAGCTTTTGCAGTCCAACAACATAATACTTCAGTGATAGCTTTACCGCTTTTAAGGCAGTCGACTAGAATTACTTTAAGTTGGTCCCAAAGAAACACATTACTCTCCCGGCCGATGCTGTTGTCTGTACCCTCTTCGGAGGTCCTTCAGCGGGTGCAGACCATTGGCGAGATGCTTCTTGGGTCTCGAGAGCGTTGTGATGGGTCCAACTTTCATGGGCAGTCTCGAATCTTCACAAAAAATCGGCCCGTTCATTGATGCATTGGCCAATTGTCGCTAAGAAATGGAAACAATGGAAACACGGGTTCTTCCCCTTGATTGAGCAATCATTCGTTTAAGTTATCGTGCAGGATATGATGCTTAAACTACTCAAACTGATTTCCAAGATCTCCGCTATCCAGTCACTCATTCACCTGCGGCAAAGATTTTCTAAATTAAATTTGAAAAATTGATTTCTAAGTAGCTTTTTCTACAGACTTTGAACTCCCTAGTATGTATGTGTACGTATGCATTTTATTTTTTATCTTTCTTTTTATTAGTATTATTATTGATTTTGATTCCTACGATATATGCCGTATTCTCTTTGCATCAATGTGCTGACTTTTCCGTTCGGGTTGCCAAAGAGTAGTATTCATATGAGAATGAGGGGCCATATATATATATATATATATATATATATATATATATATATATATATATATATATACATATGCCTGTCTACACACAAATATCAGTATAATGTGAACTGGTTTTAAACTTCTTTTGTACCAGGCGCAAATGTAACACGTAAGAGCCTTCAGTATTAATGGAGCAGAACGAGTACCGTGCTGTGGCCAATTTTTTTAAAAGGCTTAATTACAACGAGAATTAAAGGCAAATAAGTGCAATTTACGAAATTCATGCTTGGGAGTGCAACACCATTGGGGATGATGATTGCCTTATTCAAAAAAGTTAGTATGGGCACCAAGAATGCGCCATGTCTTGAACGGCTTACAACAAGTTCGGATAAAAAAACTGTGATAGAAGTCTACAAGCTCATAGTGACTGGCCACCGATCAAAACTGCCCGAAATAACAAAGATATGGTATAAGTTGTAGTATTGCAGCACATCAAATATTGCATTAGCATTTATGCATGAAAAACATAAAGCAAAGTGGCTTTTGTATGAGCTAACAATTGAGCAAAAACTGACACTCGTCAATTCGGAAAGCGATGTAGAACGTTTGAGACGAAATCCGCAGGCTTTTTTGGGCCGATCCGTAACCGTCGACGAATAGATCCTCCAATTTACTCCAGAATAAGAAAAGTAAACTGCATGCCGCAAAAGGCTTCCCGCCAAGGTGAAAAAAGCACATCTCGACTGGCGACTGTTTTCTAGGATGCAAAAAGTATTCTATTAATTAGTCGCCTTTTTGCGAGAAAAGCGATAACTAGAGAGTACTACGCAATATTCTTGGGGCAGCTGAAGGAACGCATCATAGAATTACGGCCCGCGATGTAAAAGAGAACTGTGCCGTTTCACCATGACAAGGCGCCCGCGAACACTATAGTTTTGCCATGGCATCACCATGGGCAGTTTGTTACATTTCCACCACTCTAGAATATATAATTTTTGTTTTTGACACAGATCTTGATGCAAAATCGTTGTTCCTTTATTTTCGTCTCCTTAAGCCAAACTCTAGCAATAAGCTCTTTTAACCAAGCTATATAATAAACGCCAACACCGATTGGCGCGGAGGTTGGCCTGTGTGTAGCCGACGAATGGCGCTTTCAAGCAGAACAGACTTTGGCGGTTTGGTTCAATTTTTAAAATTACAAGTACTAGACCTTGCCGATCTGCGCTTCTATATGTATATATATATATATATATATATATATATATATATATATATATATATATATATAATATATATATATATATATATATATATATATATATATATTTATATATAAATATATATATATATATATATATATATATATATACTAGCGTTTGTTTAAAAAGTATTACTCTTTGGCACTAGAGCCGAGAGAGTCTAAGATGCAGCACACGAATTCAAAGAGATTACGGCATATATCGTGGGAATGCAGCACCCGTGCAGCTGGGATTTTCGTAAGATTTCGAGCCGGACGGCTGAAGCTAGCAAAAGACATCAATCGAAGCTTCACCCTCACCCATATCCCGCTGCTCGGCCTGCTTGCTCAGGCCGAGACGAGTCCTGGAAGCCTGCAGATATTTCCTGAGAATTCTGCCACGTTAAACACCACTATCAACATAAGCTATGCAACGCAACATCAATTTCCGTTCAGCGTTTCCTGCTCTATCGAGTAACAACATCACACCACGTCTGTGGTAGATGGTAATGACCACACATACGCATGCCACGATAACGCTACAGCACAGCGCCATCATACCGTGCTGAAATCACTCATGGCGCTCGGATCGTGTGCGCCCGCCAGCGGGGGACCTTCGGGCTTCGGGTCCCGAACGTTCTCAAGCCTAAGGACGCCTAGGAGAAACCTAGGCTTCTCCTCATCCTTTGTCAGACCCATTAGAACGACCGAACGGTCTGATATACGCAGAGAACGAACCGGAGACTCGAAACGGTGGTTGTTGGTGGTTGTGATGATGATGATGATGACGACGACGATGCTGCATGATAATAGCACGACGACCAGGAGCATTGCCACGTCGAGGCAGACTTTCAATATGCCGCCGTGCCTTGGAAGGCGTCACTAGTAAAAGGCGTATTTGCTACCCGAAACATTTTTCGAACGTCCGCCCATCGAAGGCTATCTAGCTGGTTGCTGCCGAAAGCTATTAATATTATATAGAGCGTTGCCGCTCGCAGTGGAACATTCCTGAAGAGGGACGGTATACATTGAGCGTGGGTTCGGCTAACCTTCATCAAGATGTGATGGTTATCGATCCGCCTTGCGGCCCATTCTAGATAGCGATTGTGTGCGAGCTCGGTAGATAGTGGTGGTGTCGTCTAAGGGTTTGCCAAGTTTGCGTTTCTGCTTCTCTTAGGACATTGCCGAAATCTCCTCTCTATTACATTTTAGTTAAATTTGTTACTTAGTTGGCCCTACCTACTTTCGCCTTCTCTTGAAGTACTTTAAATGCAGGGCTGTTTCAAAGTTGGTGATTCTCGTTCATCACTGTAAGGCTTTCCTTTAATGAAACTCAAAACAATTGTGACTCTTGCAAAGGCATAGCCCTAGCTCTGGCGAGCGTCGATATTGCACTCCTTATTGTTTTAGATCTTCCTTTATCGAAATCTGAATATTATAGAATTTTAGGCAAGCTCTAGCCTTACGTATGACGGTCATCATCTTTTTGAGTGTATACATATACACATACATAAATACCACGCAGCGAGCTGCCAGATGCATCGGCGGTCTTTGCACTTCTTCGCCCGGTGGGACGGTCGCTGAAGTGTTCAAATTGCTTACAATGAACTGTATTATAATTATGTACCATTTTGAAATGCAATGATATTGCGAACTAAACAAAATATATATACACATACGCAACACATTTTTAAAGCACCTAAGCGTTGTTGAATTTTCTACGCCTTTTCAACTCTGATTTGACCGTTTAGTTTACGAGTGCTTTGGTTTTACGTAGTGCCGTCTTGGTTTCTTAAAAACCATTGTGCACATTGTGCATATCTTCTGCTGCAGTTCACGCCCAGCGCTATTCTTTCACTGAACTGCAGCACTTCGTATGTGGTTCTAAGGGCAGCAATTTAGCAGTGTGTACGTAGGATCTGAACGGACAATAGGCAAGTGCGCTTCCGCTCGTGCTAGACGGCCGTAGCCCGTAGTTTGCCCATACAAAGTTGACATCATATATCATTATTGCTCTAAAAAGATAGAGGCCTTGAACTCGTCGGTTGTCCGACGACAGCTTTAGCATAGCGCGAATTTCGAGCAGCTGCCAACTGGTTTGTTGTTGGCACTACTGCAGCAGCAGCAGCAACAGCTGTTGTTGCTGTTGTTGCTGCTGACACACCTTCGCAGAGGCTTCGTTTCTCTCTCGCGCGCTCTCTCTCTATTTCGCTCTCTCTCTCTCTTTCGTTTCCCGTCCATACAAGTTTATCTTCGTACCTAAATAGAATAGGGGGTGAACAAAGTTTATAATGGACTCCGGCGTGAACTTTTATTATATGCAAATCCACTAAGTGCGAGGATGCGTGGCGATGGCTGTGTTCGTCGCCGCTTGTTCCAGATCTATCTCCAGCAAGCCGGCGACATTGAGACGTGAGTGAGCGGGAGGCCAGCAGGCAACATCGGAAGAAGGCCTCGGCTGCCAGGGCCGGGATAGGCGGGCTGGGCCAGCAAGGGAATAGGCGCTGTCCTGAATTGCCCGTCAAGAGATGACAGAGCAGCAGCAGCTCGCGCAAGCCTCCCGCTCGTTTCGCTGTAGGCTGAGGGCGGGCCTACTACAGAGAACGAAACCATGTCGGGGTGGTTCCTGCATGGTTGACGTCCCAACGACTCCATACGGGAAGTATCCGTGGCAACAATGGCCAGATTATCGTCAACAGCGCCTAGCGCTGTTTGGCAACGACATGACAACAAACTTAATACTGACACTGAAACAACAATTAAAACAACATTTGGGCGACAATAACTTGCAATAATAAAAAATAATAATAATACTGAACGAAGTTCTTATCATTAACTTTACGAACAGCACGTGGAGAAGAGCAAGTCTCTTTACAAGGAAATGTGGACTGGTCGAACGAGGTTGGATCCAGATCCTTGGGAAGACATACAACGCAGAGATAGATGCAACTACAGATGCAAAGTCATAGTCCGTAAGATCACCGAAAGCCTTGAGCCTCCCACAGAGAAAGCGGTCTTCTTGGCCGCACGAGACACCTTTAGCGCCGATTGCAATGGAGACAATAGGTCCACTTAGCAGAAGTTCAAGGACATTTATAAACGACTTTGGTGATCGAATACAAGCAAACACAGGGGATATACGCGAAGGCGAGTTTCTAAGGCAGTTGCTTTCACTGGCAGTTTGCAGAGGAAATGCCGCGTCGATATTAGGTACAATGGGCTGGAAATAGCTAGAGGGAAACCATGAAATAACGAGCATACACATTCACACCCCACAATTGTATTGCCCTAACCCAGAATAAACAATGTGTTAATATTAATAATTAATGAAGTCCGTATGTATGTATTAGCTCTTACAGGCTTCTCCCCTTCGGGAGCGTGTCAAAAATAAGTTTCGCATTGCTGCGCTGAACTTCTAAAGCGATGCGCTGCCTTAGAAACGCTGTGGAATGTTTGTTCCCATTGGGCCTCTCGATAATCTGGCCAATTGTCCGCGAATAATAATATAAAACCAAAGTTTTAAATTTTTTAAAAAGCTCAAGGTCATAATCAGTTGCTCATCTTTAAACGTCAATACGTCTCTTATCTTTGTATCTTAAATTAAAAAAATTAGATAACAAATGTTTTATGTCTTCATTTTGCAAATTTTACTAAACACACAGGTATATCAGATTGTTAGTGCGGTTTGAAAACTACAGTAAATAATTTTTTCTATCTAGAGGTGAATTAAAGGAATGCTTCAAAATAACTGCTGCAAATCTCAAAATCCTAGAAGTGGCGGTCAGAGTCATAATCATGCTCTGATGATCGTCAAGCCGTAAAAAGCCTAAACGCCGTTATTCTGCTTAATTCACTTGCTAAGGCATGCAACTTGCTAGGGGTTGTATAATTTATTCGCGGTGTAGCTGTGTCAAATATAGAGATCTCGTGTTTCAGAATAATTCGAGACCCCAAATGTCGATGGAAGTCTCCGCCGTTATTCTATGAACATGTATCACTCTTGTTTTTACACGACTGGATATAATAAATGTGTGCAATGTGGCAAAAGCTAAACAAACAAAGTTTAAGGTCAAAAAGGATGGCTGTATCTTTTTTTTTCACCGACTGTAGATATATATATATATATATATATATATATAAACATTAAATTCCAGCTTCCTACGTTTGGCTACCCGCTGTGTTGAATCAACGTCCTGATCTCAAAAATTGTTCAGCTTAAACACGGCTCCCTTACCTACCCACTCGCACAATTGCTAACAGGACACATTGGCTGCTTTCACCGATACCTACACCCCGAATTGGTAAAGCTGGCTTTTCTTTATGCCATATGTGCAACTTAGAAAAAAACTGACGACGTAAGGCACTGCTACAAACGCTGTGCGCTTTCCGAAACTGAACGAGAGCTACTGTCTCAGAGCCTTTTTCTTATGAGAGGTTTAGAAAGTGCATAATGCACGGTCGGTGGCATTGTATTGGCATTCAACAACACCTAGTGTGCGACTCTTACTCACTAAAAACCCCAGTCCTCCCTACCCTCCACGGTTCGAAATTGCGTAGGATAATTCCTCTTCGACTCATGGCCTTCAAGCCCCGGTTCCCAAACCGGCTCACCCTAATCTCCAGCATTCGCTGGGATGACCTTAGTGCTCCCCTATTTATTGCCCTTCGCAGTGCCAGCAGTTAGTGTTGAGCGTGATTACGTCGCCCCACCTTGACTTCGATGCTCACATTTCCCTTCAAATTCGTTCGGCATCAACCCAAGAAAATGATATATTTAGAACTTACGATCGACTTGTATGCCACTTTATACAAAAGTTTAGTCATCTCAAAAATCCTTCTTTGCAGTGGAATCTGGCGCTCGTATCTGAAAAAGCCCTTGAGGGAGTCTACAACTGTTTCATTATACGTGCAGCTAGAAAATGCGGCTTCAGCAAATCTAGTACAGTAATTGAAAAAGCTATCGACGTTACACAGAGAAGCTGACATTCGCAAATTTAAAAGGTTACAAAACACTGCCATCATTCAGGACTATTGCGATATCCACTTTCACAACAATCTACGTCGTACATCGTTGTATAAAATGATATTGTATATATTGTCATATTGCATACAAACCATCATCAATTTTCGGAGACGATAACGACCGCCAGACACAAACCTTGGTTGATGACTATAACTGGAGCTTTGCTCTCGGACTGCTTTCTTTGGCCTCGGTGGAAACTTCTGGTGTCTAAAAGGCTTACGCACCCAGTGCTCACAAGCCCACCCTCTGATAGGCTAACAAATTCCCTTGTGTAGAGCTGCCTGGATGGCGCCTGATATATTTCGACAGCCCTGTAGCTTTTCCTTCTTCTGTCTATCGTGTGCGCCCGCTTCTATGCAATAAATGGTACGGACTCGTTTGTATACGCATGGCCAGCACTAGTAGCCGAGCGCAAATAGGTGGCAACGAAGGAGCTAATGTAATCTACATTTCATATATATGAACTTTGATTAAAGAACATCAGCTCGTTTGCGCACACAAAGACAACTCGTGATGAGCAAACTGCGACGTTACATGGCACGCTTCTTACAGTTGACCTCCTTTCGCCCCTTAGCTTACGCTTCTTTTATACCGCTCGCTCGTCCTATACGCATGCATACATGTACACGAACACTGCCATCGGTGTGAACGACAGCAACCAACTAGGTGCAGGGATTCAGTACTAGCGAGTAAGGTAAAAAGCAGTCGTTATTTTCAAAGAGAAACTATCGAATATTAAACGAATAGTGTGTGGTCGTCCACAACCTAACGAGCGTACTGCGCATACTGAGTGAAATAATGATGCTTAAGCGATATATGTATATATATATATATATATATATATATATATATATATATATATATACATATATATAGAAAATATTGTGATGATGTATTAATCATTTACAATATGTTTGCACACTCGGCAGTGCTCGCCTATATATATATATATATATATATATATATATATATATATATATAAAAGATCAAAATGACTATGTGATGAAATTTAATAGCAACCCTGTAGTAAGTAAATACATGTGTAAAGTGTGGTACACTTTACACATGTATTTACTTACTACATTAAGAACGATTATCTGGCGAAACTTTTTTTTTTTTAACAAGGTCATTTATTTATTATATACACAATTACAATGGTATGTTGTTTCATATATTTATAATTATTTGCAAGGAGGATATAGTAATTTAACTTGATGGAAGTTTCTAAATATTTTAAATGAGTAAGAACTAGCGCACGTGCATTATACATGTGTGTTCACTTATCATTGTCTTAAATGAAAAGACAAGCAATAATTGCAAGTTTGCTATACGCTGTACGCTCACCATTACACCACCACTCAAATCGTGCAATGATTCCACATCATACAAGCCATAAGTACCAACAAAAATTAACTTTTCAAAACTGTATACTTTAGCGTCTCGGTCTATATATAACAGATTTCAAAAAGTATGCGTTGCTCAGGGATACAAATCCGACTTCTTAGGTCAATGTGGCAGGCTACGACTGCGGGGATCTCTCTCTTCTCTATCAACGTGTCACTACGCATATATTTAGCACCATGCTATGACATGCGGGCTCATACATACGAGGCAGGTCTTTGGCTAGTATAGACATTTAAACACATAGCTAAATACTCTCACACGTATGGACGCGTTGTTGTGAGATTATTACTCAGTCGGATTACGCTAACTGTTTATGTGACAAGAATTTTATCACACACGATTGTCTCACTTCACTTAAAGTGTGCCATAAAACCTGCCGCAGTTATATATCTCAGCCACGATTTTATGACGTGCCGCGCCTTAAGCAGCCGTGTCGTTGTCCGTTTCAAGGGCAACAATAGACGAGGCGGCTTCTTCCCTTAGAGTACCGCTGCATGGTGGCATGAAGCAATGGAAGAACGTGGACAATTTAAGTGGTTCGGCAATAGGCGCTTTGTGTCTATTGAAAGCGAACGTGGAAACAAAAGCAGAAACATCGAAACGATTGTCTTTGTTGCTGTCCTACGAGAGGCTCAGTGCCAACCAGTGAGGGTCGTTATCGGTGAAAGAACTTCTCTTAGTAATCGAAACGGCACTCCGATCCTCCCACTTTTTCCATTCACGTGGGAGAGGCGCTGCGGACTTGCGCCTCTCTCGGCCGACTATCGTCTCCACACAGTATCGCATAGAAGTTGGCCCATGGGTTGTTGCTTCAACCAACCGAAGCCAAGGAGAGTTTAGCAACTCAGATTTCTCTGCCTAATAATATCACACTGTACTGCTGCTGGTCTTCTAGGTGTACTTGTGCGTAAAGGTTACGTAATCGTCAGTCGCATTTATGAATTATTTTCTGTACCGTACATATATATGCTACACGTATCACGAAGGATTATATATATATATATATATACATATACAGGGTATATGTAACAGTTCCACCCATATTGGGGCGGTGGTATTGAGCAACCTGCTAAAACGTAAAATTTTCTCGATAAAGTGAGAAACTGGAATGTCTTGTTTAGGAGTGACAGTAAAATTACAAAAGCTTGTAATATCGATGTGGCTGGCCAGACAAAATTGTTGAATGGAGAAACAGTAGAACACATACCGATGTGTTTCGAGGAAAATTCTGCTTCTGTCTGGATGGTGCCCATCCACGTGATTCACGAAACAAAAAGAACACGTATTATCAAACACACGCTTTTAGGAAAGGCGCATTATTAAACACACATATTTAGGGAAACGCGCATTTCATGTTGGTATCAAACAGACGATATACGGCATAAATATCCGCCGCACAAAGTCGAGTTTAGAAGCCATAATCACAAGTTAAGATGAGCAGATGACGAAATCTCAAGAAGACGGTGCTGAGACCACTCTCTACATTAGGCAAAGAGTACGACAGGATTTTAGTGGGCTTGTGAGTCCACCACCACTAGTAACTTTAACAACAACATGCGGTGTGTTTTACAGTTAATTCCTAAAGAAACTATATATATATTTTTTTTGTATATTATTATTTATTATTTAATACATTTCAAATCATTCACGGTCGGACCATGACATTTGGGTCCCTGCGAACGTGTGCACCATTACAAGGGGTCCAGTGTAGGGACCAGCCATTAATGGAGGGTTCCTTGAACCGAGGCCGCATTGCCCCATTGCACATCCAGCGACAGACGCTGTCTGAGGAAATCACTTGCTCGCTTATCTCCGCTGGCTAGAATTAGCCGCTTCCCGACCTTCTGTAGCAAACTACGAGTAGACGGACCCGGCCCGCCAAGGGTCTCGAAGGCAAGTGGGTGAAACTCGTACGGGTAATCGATGTTCTGGTACTTTCCAACCCTGCCTGCCTCGGCGAGAGCCGATGCATGACCAGCCTGAGCCGCGCCAGCACTGACCATTGAAGGGGCTAATGAGTCAGTAACTGTCGCGTCCCAAACCAGCATGCATCCGCGCTCGAACGGAGTTAAGGTCAGACCGTCAGGTCTCTTCCCGCCTTCTCTGTCCTAGTCCGACGGGCTCCAGGACGCACGGTAGACCACTGGATCGTAGAGCTCTGCTAAAGGTTTTGTTCAAGGCTTGGTGTCTTGCTCGCCTACCTGCGCTGACAATACAGGACAGCCCGTGGCGTCCATCTGGCTGGACGACGTCTCCGCAGACGCAGGCATGGGTGTACACAAGGTCTGTTGCTAAACGAAGTTCGACCGCGATCCTTACCGACTCGTCATCTAACAGAGTCCCGAGCACAGGGTATGGCGTGGAGCCATGCGCCCGCCCCCTTGGAGGAGACGGCACGCAGCCTGGCATTATCGGCGTCCGTGGCGCATTTCGCAACTCTTTGCTCATAAAGAATTGCTGCCCATTCTCTCTGGTGTCCAGCTTCGGCGGGCTCGTGGCCGCACAGGACAACTGCCTTGCGGTGGCTTGTCTCCAATCGGGCTTCTAAGTCCGTGAGAGCAACATAATCCAGGAGGGTTCTTGCCTGTTGCATAGAACTATGGAGGCAAGCTGCCAGAGCTGTCTCCGATAAGACAGTCGCGTCAGGTAACCCTAGGCCACCCCAAAGAACGGGGAGTAGAGCTTGTTGGCGCGCACGAGCGGATAGGATGAGGTTTAGCAACGCCTCTAATGTAGACATCACGCGGTCGTTGAGTCGTTCAAGAATTCCTGAAGCTCGCGAACAGTCTGCCCCTCGAAACAAGTGGTTGAGACGAAGGGCCGAAAATAATGATCTCAGAAGAAAAAGGCCTCGGTGAGAACCTACCAAGTGAATGCGTGACATTGCATTTTCTAGCTTGACCAGCCACCTCTCGAGGACATCCGGAACTCCTTGCGGGAATAGGGGGGCGCCTAGCAGCTCTAAATTCGTGCCGACGGTCTTGCACCCTGGGAGAGCCTCTAGCACTTCGGAGTCAGCAGCACCTCCTACAGCATGGACCTCACATTTTGCAGGGTTTAGGGCCAGGCTCTGCTCAGCAAACTTAATGACTCGGTGGATGTCCCTTATTACCGCATCGGGGGCGCCACCCAGAACACCGTCGTCCAAGTACCATACATTTAGAGGGTATTCAAGAGAGTCAACCAACTCCTTGACAGCCAGGCAGAACAGGGGGGGACCCAATGGGTCGCCCTGCTGCACCCCAGTTTGCGACATTATGACATCATGCGGCAGGAGAAGACAGGAAGGCTCTTTATAAGCTAGTTCCACCTGGTGGAACATACTCGGGACATAGGCTTTTACCGCACTCAATAAGTGGTCCCTCCGAATACTGTTAAAGGCGTTTCTGAAGTCAAGCTTGACCAGAAGGGTAGCTTCAGAGCGTGACTCCAGGAAGGACCGAGTCGAGTGCATGCGGTTTCGCATCCTCCCGGTGTCGCAAACCCAAGCTGATGGACACCAAGAGCATGTGAGATGTCTGCCTTGTTCTCTAAGATGCCAATCTTTGCCGCCTACTATATATATCTATATGTATATTCCTAAAGAAACTCTATTCCTATATATATATATATATATATATACTTATTTTACTTGTTGCCTGTTACAATGCTAATAAACAATCCACCTAAACTATTTAGAAAGAACATCATTACAGTCTTCTTTGACATATAGAAAGCAAGGGTTATATATATATAGAAAATATTGTGATGATTTATTAATCATTTACAATACGTTTGCACACTCGGCAGTGCTCGCCTTAATAAAAATGGTGGTAAAAAGGTGTCACGTAAGGTTAAGAATCAGCTGTCCGTGTCCTTGCTTGATGGTAGCCCTCGCTCTTATGGACCCGGTGCGAGCGGTATATCCTCAAGGTTCCTTGCAACGTTAAAACGGTAAGATCCATAAGATTCCTCTTCGTGACGCCGAGCCCCAAGAGCGTCCTCGCAGATTCAGAGTCCCATACACCACTCATAGAGGTAGTGATGGATCCAAATCTGCGAGGATTTTGCGGATCGGGGAGCGCCGCTCTTAGAAACTCGACGTCATATTTGGTGATCTTGTCCTGCCGCGCTTTTGCCAGGTCCCAATTCGGGCCGCAAACCTCGGCATCTAAAACCCAGACCTCGGTAGGTGTTGTTATTACGAGGTCGGGCTTTAGACCCGGTGCGCCCGGTCGACGGAATACTCGCTTACGAACCACCTCATGACCCCTCTCGCGGAGAAGACGCGCCACGCGATCACAGACGTCGTCATGTCTCCTTATAGTTTGTTTGTGTGTTGTATCGCACATCTGAGCGACATGAGCCAACGTCTCAGGCGCACGACACCCGTGCCTACAACGTTTGTTGTAGCCCGGGCGTCCCCTGGCCAATCTGGCACGCGTTGGTAGCGCGTTGATCCTGAGCTTTAGTAGGTTTAAATACTCCTTACTAGATAGGTAGGGCATACCCTTAATCCAGTAATGTACAAAGGGGGTTCCGTATGCTTTTTTAAAATGTGCCCCATCGAACGTGTTGTGTAGTTGTTGAGTCTCAATGGAGGTTCCCAAGCGCTCGCAATGAAGTCTTGTTTTCGCAAGGTCTTTTTTAAAGTGCTCGGTGGTTAGCATCCATTGGACCCCAATGTGTGTGGAGTGTTGTAGTGCTGTCAGGCGGGATAAATATATTCTTTATAACTTATTGTCTTCCATAACCGTAGGGTTTGGTAGAACTCGGCAAGAAAAAAATTATTTATGGAAGGAGAGGACCGAAACGTCTTGTTTAGGAGTGAGAAAATTTCTCTTCTTGAAACGGCGAACAACCAGGTTAAGAAAACCCATAAAAGTCCATATGTTGTTATGTCTTACGTTGAAACTTTCGCGTGCATAATTTTGCGTGCCCATCATTTTCGTACGAAGATGACGGTGCTGCGTTACGTGGTTGCCAAGTAACTAAGCTTCTTCGACAACCATATCCAAAGACTTGCGTACTTGCATAGGGTGTGTAAGAAAGTTAAGTACATATTTTGAGGCTTGGTAGAACTCGGCAAAAAAAAAATTCCCTAATGGAAGAAGGTAGCAAAAACATATTGGCAAAATTTTACGGTTTTGAACCTGAAAGTTTCAACGTAACACACAAGAACTATTGATGTCGAAACAGCGTAGTTACTCGGCAACTACATAACGCACCATCATCACGTCCGAACGAAAATGATGGGCATTCATTTTGCTATTGCCTCAGAATAGTCTTTTAGATGCATATATGACTTTCCTTAAACAGGCTATTTGCCTTTCGCTAGCTTGTGTCTGGTGTCATTCAGATTATTCGCCGCCGGTATGATTGTTTTTTCATGCGTTGATGCTGGTTCTACCGCAAAGGCATATTTAGCACAACTATGTAGAAGAAAAAAGCAGAACAACTTATTTTATACATTTTACCCTCACTCCTAACCAAAACGTTTTCGCCCCCTCCTTCCATTGGGAAACACTATTTTCTTGCCAAGTTTAACGAAATCTTAAAATAAGTACATACGGTTATGGAAGACCCTGCACAGTGCTTTGTTGCAAATATAATTGACACTTTCATCAGCCACAATGCATTGTCCTGGTCCTGTACCGAGCAATTACCACATTATGCTATCATGTAACAACTTTGCGTTCTACTATTTTCTCTTGTCAGTGATTCATCTGAACCGCTCGCAAACTTTCTCAGTTTGAGAGCCGGCTGTTCATGCTGCTGGTTGCCTCAACTATGTTCTGTACTCTATTTTCTGTATTTCTCTTTATTTCCTTCACCCCTCTAACTATAACTGTGTTACTAAAATACTTTAAGACTATATCTCTTGCTCGGGCACGTAGGTCTTTTTGTTCGACGTTGCGCGATCGCCACCGATGTAATTCTTTTCCGAGCATTCGTCTCAGCATTGTTATTAGTGTCATTGCACGAAGCGCGACGGAAAGTCACTTGAGTCGGTGGCAAATCGCTTGAGCTTGGCAGTCATTGTAAGGGTAGAGTATCTTTTCCTTGTTTTTTTTTCATCTTTTTTTTCTCAGGGCTGCGTATTTCCCCTAAGGCTCAGAGCCACGGTATAAAGGCGTAGAGAACAGCGAGCAGCAAAAAACGACGTTCGTACATAAAGGAGCAAAAAGAGTGGCCGGCGGGACGGCGGGAGGGAGATGGGGTACTCCCCACAAACCCATTTGCTATTGACTGAGTAAGTGCGAAAGGAGTAATTATTGAGTGGTCTGCGTCGGCGACCGCCGCTTGGGGCGATCGCGCCGTGCCGCTACCGCTGCCGCCGCAGCTGCCGCCGGCGGCCCTGTTGTCGTCGTCGGTGATCGTAGTCGTGGTCATACCAATGGCGATGATGGTGATGGCGATGGTGGTGGTTGTGGAGGTGGTGGGGGTGGGGGTGCTGCCAAAACGCCGACGACGACGACGACGATGTGTGAAACAGCTGCCGATCGGCCCCGACATTTTAAGCGAAGGCGATGAAGAAGACAATCATGACATTGACGTCGGCAGTAAGAGTGGCGATGACGACGACCGTGAGGCTCCGCCCCTTGTCCCCGTCGGTTGCGTCGTTTTCCTCAATGTCTTTCTATCGGTCAGTCGGTTCAACGGACGGACAGACAGATAGCCAGACAGATAGCCAGACAGGAGCAGCAAGGAGGAACAAGCAGAACGCCAGCAAATCACTGTGGCTGTCTCATGTGCAGAGAAGGACAGACTCCTGAAGAGAGAGAGATAGATAGATAGATAGATAGAGGGAAGACGCATCAGAGAGCAAGACAAGAAGAGAGATTGCAAGGAGGAAAGAATGCAGATTCGATGAAGGAACGACAATCAGGGGGACTATTAGAGGAGTGGGGTAAATAGCATAGGATAGAAACGCAAAGAGCAAAGGCGAGATAAAGAGAGACATCTATAGAGAGATAGGGTTAGAGGCAAAAGTGAGTGTGATGAGAGAATTAGGAAAAAGAACAAGAAGGCGAGGCAACAAAGGCACGAAACACAACGAACATCGGAGTTAGACTGAGTGGGCAATATATGTATGTATTCTCGTGCCGCCTGTGGCACGACCACTACCGCTGCTGCTATTGCTTTCTTCTTCGGAGCCTTCTATGTTTGCGCGCCTTCGAATGGCGCTAGGATATCGATTTGATGAAGCCTTTCGCTAACCTCGCCTCTTCTCGTCTTGCCATGTGCTATTCCTCTGTCCTTTTTCTTTTTCCTCTTCTTTCGCGCTCCCTTTCTTCCTCTTCAGTCTGTTTTCCTCTAACCTTAATATATATATATATATACCGACGCCGGTCGCATAGTCGCCGGCGGTCGGTGGGTGCGCCTCTATAGTAGTTGCCATCGCCACAGCCACAGCGGATCCTTTTCAGGCATCGGCACGCTCTCTACGTCGATGTGTAGCAGTTCCAGTGGCAGAGTTTCGATGATCCAGCCCCCCTTCCACGGTCCTCACTGACTTCGTCATCATCGTCCGCCGCGGCTTCCCGTCGTATCCTGCCAAGGCGTACGTACGTCAAGGGCTTCCCATCGTATCCTGGCAAGAGATGCACGCAACGCACGCACCCCTTGGTGGAAGGCGTCGTTCATTTACACGCCGAGAAAGTTTTAAGAGAATAACATCATGACGATGCTCCATTGAGCACACAGGACAACAAATAGAATGAAACGCAGGAAGCGCGGTAGAGATTTAAAGAAAGATGGGGGGGGGCGAAAGGAAGTGAGGCAAAACGAGAGGGAAAGAGAGTTAGAGAGGCAGAGCGAGAGGGAAAGAGAGTTAGAGAGAAAGAAAGAGGATGAGAGGGGAGAGGGGAGAGGGAGAGAGAGCCGAACACTTGGGGGTTGTTGGAAAGCCATTTGTCGCAGGAAAGAGGAACCGGACAACGCTGACATGTCGTTGCCTTTAGTGATAGTGAAATTTGTGACAGTGCTGCCGCGGTCGCCGTATAACGATCTCAACGAACGATGCCGTATTGTTGATTCAACAAATTCATTGTCAAAATGAGAATCAATTCGAGCGGGGTCTAAGCGTTTTATCTGTAGAAACATTCGGTAAAAATGTTTCTACTAGGAATATTGCTAGACAGCTCTCAGCAGCTTAACAGGAATATTGCTAAATGAAGAACTCTGTTTTCTAGTGGTCGTTTCCCTGTTTTTAGATTTTTTACGACATGAACTAGAAACCAACTCCGTTTGACATTGAGGCAACAGTTTCACAAAATTATCAGAACTCTAAACATTCTATATCGGTCCGAGTAATCCCTAAAGTTTCTTAATTCATTCCCCACTCCTTAATTCAGTGACCGCTCACTTAAATGTTTTGAACGACCAAGACATTTAGAGATTCCATTTTAATCAGTTAAAGCTAAGAAATCGAAAAAATAAATTTTATTGAGCACGACCTAAAGCCATTATAGCTCTCGTGTCCCAATCTACTATTGAGGCAGCATTGGAGAGAAGCCATAATCAATAAATGAGCGCCGGGCTTGCTAAGAGATTGCAAAGTCCTCAGTACAACCGATTCTACCCAAGTCTCGTTGTATACTACAATAAGGTTAGTCGTCGCATTGGGGCAGGCTCGCAACCCCACAGCATCTCAGAAATACACATGGTTAGTAATAACTGAGCTTCATAGGAACAGGCTATATTGCTAAAAATTAAACAAAAAATTCAATTTAGTTTAGACGACTTAGGCTTAGGACGTTCCTTGTAGGCGTAGACTTCTCCCTTATCGAATCGTGAGAAAACTGCCGCCGCAGCGGTGTCAAGGGTAGCGTTGAGGCTACAAGGTTTCAGCTGCGGCTATAAAACGAACCTTTAATTTAGGTTCAGGGTGTCCACCGACACACTCCCGCCGTGTGACGAAAGGGCACATCGCTAAGAAGTAATCGACAGATAAGTTGCGAAACTCTTTTTATGGGCCGTGAACGACGCCGAGGAGCTCTCCGTTGCTAGATGTGCTGCGTTTATAATATGCAGACTTTCAGTAAAAGTGTTACGGGCATAAATAAAACCCAACACAACACCGGTTAGAGATCTACGTGTTTGGTGTCAAGCGAGCTTATGTTTCGTGGGCACATGGGTCATGTCGTAAAACCCGCCTTAATCATGTGCAAACTTGTTATGAGATGACGCTTATTATAACGAATCCGGATTCTGTATGCTGTTGTTTTCTGGCGCTTCACTTAAACTGTATAGCACGCTAATAGTACTGGCGCTATTATGTCGCTGTGTTGTGTGATATTTTTTGTATGTCTTGTGATGTTAACCTACTTGAGAAAGCTCGTGGAACATTTATTGGGCGTGTTGTATGAACGTATTCACGATGCGCATCACATGCTACCCGTTTTTAGGCTAACCTTGAGGCGGCGCATATACATGTATCTACGCGTATAGATCACGTACGCCACCATGTGCGCGATAGATACACATAATTCTTAGACGTAAAATCGAAACCACATAGTGAATTTCCTAAAACAACTGACTTAATAACAACTGCCTAGGTAACATATTTGGTCCACCTTTAAGTTTATAGATTACATTTTAGATCTAGATTTTTGGATTAACATTTCAGATTTTAGATTTAAAGTTATAGATCTACATTTTAGATCTAGATTTTAGATTTAAAGTTATAGATGTACATTTTAGATCTAGATTTTAGATTTAAAGCTATAGATTTACATTTTAGATCTAGATTTTAGATTTAAAGGTATAGATTTATCATTTTATCATTTTAAATCCAGCGAGCCCCGCTCTGGATAAATATGTTAGTCAAAGGGGATGCTAGTTCTGATGTTGGAAAATACTGACTTGATACTTGAATGAATAGTTGCTGATCGTGGAGGATTGTCGCGCGAATCATATCAAGTGCTGGCCAAGATCTACTGCCTTCACGTCGACAGCAGTTTCTCGTTTTAGGTTGGCTGACGTGCCGTTGATCAAGCAAGAGATTTAGTTATGTAAAAACAATATAAGTTCGAGTTTGCTTTTTTTAATGTTATGAGTATTTGTTGGCCTTTGTACTTGAAGACAGTATAACGTATGGGGGAGAAGCATCCACCGTGCAGTATGCCAGACAATACAGGAAGAGGTTTACTATGGACAATAATTGGCTAGTTTCATCTGAACCTGCCAATGACTAACAAGTATGAGCCCTCAGCGGCTGCATCTCGATAAGAAAAATGGGGATGTCTACTGAGTTCAAATTACAGTTCTAGTCAAAATAAACACTGCCAAATATTTAGAGTTTATTAGCATTGCCTGTGTATAACGTATATCGTGTTTCTCCGAGCAGCTAGTTGCCAATAGATCGCTATAGTTTAAAGCAATATTGAGACTCACTCTATGCTCTGGGTTAACGAGTGGAATCTTCTGTGGGCGGCTTGAAGTTATAACATGGAACAAGGAGCACCGAAACAAAAACGGTAATTTACCGCATTGTTCATAAGGTCCTTCTTATGAATAAGGGCCATATTGCAATGTCAAAAAACTGTGGGACCTTATTATCACTATGTATTTTTTATTATGGTTTAATGGTTCTGCCAGGAAAAGCGCAAGCTTAAGTGAGTCAGGGACCCTTTACTGGCAAAATAAGGGAACACGCTTATTTTGTTTGGGACCTGCGTGCGGATCCGACGTTGCCGTACATTGTTTAATAAGCAAACAGAGATGTTTGCTATTTGCATTTCTTTATTATGTTTTATTCCTTATTCCTATCGCTGGCAGCGCTAAAAGTTATGTTTTTGTTTCTTACATGAATGGCACCTCTTTTTTTTTTTTTTAAGGGGACTAACTGGAAAATGCGGTTGCACACACGGACACCACTGCAGGGAGTCCCTGCAAGTGTGGGCCGGTAGTGTGGGGCTCCAACCCACTAAAAACCAGTCATGTCCCCGTCCCCCAACTGACCAGGAGCTGCTTGCGTATGCATCAAACAGTCAGAGGGGGCGAGTCTTCTTACTCCTGGCGAAAGTTGTCTCTGGGAGCCGCAGGGAATCGCAAAAGTCGCAGCTTGTTGGCCGATGTCTTAGCTTGTAAAATCTTGTTAAAAACCGCTGTTGTCAAGTTCCAATGTTCCAGGGATTCTGTCATCTTCAGAACGACATCGCGTAGATTAAAAATGTGCGTATTCATTAAAGTCTTTAAGGGGTGACGCTGTTCCGCCCATGCGGGACACGCCAGAGCTGTGTGCTCTGGAGTGTCCTCAAGTCCATTGCCGCAGTGGACGCACATGGGGCTGGGGGCCTTCCCGATCCTGAATAGGTACGACTGAAAGTCGCCGTGCCCCGTCAAAATCTGGGTGGTGTGGAAGGTGAGCTCCCCACCGGGCCGGTACAGCCAGTCCTTGATGTTAGAGACCAGCTTGCGGAGACTGGCACCTGGGTCCCCCTCCGCCAGACCATCCCACTCCCCCTGCCATAGCTGCAATGTGTGTTGCCGTGTCTCTTCCTTCTTAAGGCTCTGGTCGCCCCACAGGCGGCGGCGCTCTTCTGTCTTCAGGTCCCATGGGATAGTGCCCGCGAGCACGAGCGCCGCCGCTGTGCTAACCGTGCGGTACGCCATGGTGACCCTAAGGGCTCCGACCCGTTGAGCCCGCCGTATGCGGGTTCTATTTGCTTTAGTCTTCAGAGCGTTGGTAGGCCAGGCCGGAGCCCCGTATAAAGCGACTGACTCGGCCACGGACATAATAATCCTTCTTCTTGTTTGTTTAGGGCCGTATGTGTTTGGCATGAGGCGCGCGAAACTATTGGCGATCTTCAATGCCCTTTCTGACGCCCGCCGTAGGTGTTCAGTACCCCGGAGGCCCCGGTCCAGGAAGACCCCGAGGTACTTTGTAGTATTGACTACAGCAATCTCCTGGTCCACCAGGACAAGGTGCGGCGGGGGCAAGCCCCTCCGACTCACCAGGAGAATAGCTTCGCTTTTAGCGGGGGCCAGGGTAAGCCCCGTTATTTGCATTTAGTGCGCTATGTCAAAGAGGGCTTCATTCGCACGCGCCTCAAGCTGGCCCGTTGTCCGGGCCTGGACGGTGAGGACCAGGTCGTCAGCGTAAGCGAGGAGTTCGACTCCGGGTGGAAGATCCCCCAGCACGTCATCGTACGTGATGTTGCATAGCAGGGGGCCTAGTATTGAGTCCTGCGGCACCCCTGCGGTCATGTTAAAAGTTTGGTCGTGTGAGTGGATAATCCTGTCGTGTAGGTAGCTCGATAAAATCCGTCTTAAGTAAAAGGGCACCCTTTTCCTGTGGAGAGTATCGAGGATGACTCTTCACGGGAGGCTATTAAAAGCGTTCTTCACGTCCAGTAGTATTGCTAAAAATAGATCTCGGCGTCCGGGCAAGGAGTCGCGAATGCTTTTGGCCCTTAGTTGGATTTTCTTTATCGCTGCAATGTTGAAGCGACCTTTACGAAACCCATATTGGGCCTCGGAGAGGAGGCCGTTCTTCTCCGCGAACTCTCGGAGTCGTGCCTCTACGATGGACTCGAAGGCCTTGGCCAGGGAGCCGAGAAGGCATATGGGCCGGTACGAGCCGGGGCCCTTAGGGATTAGCACGAGGTCCGCGGCCTTCCATGCGGTAGGGAACAAGCCCATCCGAAGCATCTCCGTCGCCGCGGCGGCCACCGCCTCTGGGTATTCTTTCAGCAGGAGCTTAACCGCGAGGACGGGGATCCCGTCTGGGCCCGGCGCCTTTCCCGGCTTGAGGCGTTCCCCCGCAGCGAGAACTTCGTGCGGGGTTACCTCTGGTATGCTGTCCTCAGACTCCCCTGTGTCTTCTAAGTACGGGGTTCGGTCAAAGGGCGGGTGCCGCGGGAAGAGTGCCATAACTGCTTCCCGGGTTTTTTCCGACGTAAGCTCCACCCTTCGTTTGAAGAGGGGAAAACCCCGCACCATCTTATACGGGCGGCCCCATGGGTCGTCCTCCAGCTCTTCGAGAAAGGCTCTCCAGGAGCGTTCCTTGCTCCTGGAGATTTTCCTACGCAGGCAGGCTCGCAGCCTTTTATATTCCGCGCCGTGTTGCAGGGCAGCTTGCCCCTCAGGCGCGGCTCGCCGAGCGCGGGTGAGGAGACGCCGTGCCCGGATGCACCTTTTCCTGAGGCCTCCTATTTCGCTCGTCCACCAGTTCTTCGGGGTCCTTCGATGCAACCGGTGTGCTCCGCGGCCCGTGACGACTCTGCAGACGGCCTTGAGGAGGTTTTGGAGGCCCGCGGGTGTTGTGCGCATCCCGTCCTGGTTGATAAGGGTTCTAAGGGACTCCCGGATCTCGTTGACCCCCTGGCGCCTGGTTGTAGGACGAAGCGTTGTGGGCGGTCCCTCGCGGGAGATAGTCACGTAAAACTCAAGTATATGGCAGCTCTGTCGTTAGAAAAACTAAAAGTAATTCAATTATGTTTCAAAGCAATGCCTTTAGATACTACATACATAATATGAAATTAGTCAGTTGTTGATTAAACTAATTAAGAAAATATCCACTCTCCTCAACGGTTAAGGCATGCACGCTCCGAAGGGCTTATGCTAGGTGGACTATTTTGCAAATACACTTTGTAATGTGTACATAGCTATTCTTCTCAGTGGAATAGCAATTGCACTCACGGAAGGAATTCAATATATGTTTGTCTAAAATATAAAAGAACGACTCCGTTCAGTAGTGCTTTACTACATCGACGGGAATGACTGTATTTACAACATGTATATTTTGAGGTTGTTGTCTTAGAGGAATTATACATTTTGACATTGGACAAAGCACCGTCCAGGTTTGGCTTTGTCATGTGAAGCTTGTGAAGCTGTAAGGATAATGCTATGTACTTTGTAACTCATCGCGTGCAGGATAAATCCACGTGCAGGAATATTCAGATCACGCTTGTTACAAAAAGAAAGTTTTCTCTTTATTGAAGTGAGATTTAAAAACGTAATTGCACGTTACAGTGCTTAAGTATATATATATATATATATATATATATATATATATATGTTTTGTTTTATTAACACCCAAACTGGGTAAATGTGTTTATGTTACATCAAATGTTTCGAGACACCAACAATCTAGCGCTTTGCTAGTTCTGCTATAGACCTAACCGCCGGGAATACCGCGGCGTGGTATCGATCACATCTGCTCCAGCATTGTTTGCATTGACATTCATCCTGTGGTTCATGAAAACCCTCCACGCTGCACAGAACGTAATGAAATCCGTGAGCTGCAGAGACCGTAGTTAGATGTCTCTGTCTGTAGATCTTTTACCCCGCTACCCCGTTTTTCAGTGCTCGTCATTGCTGCTGTTCCATAAATACCTACGAGTATGTTCACCTCACTAATTTTGGTTTCCCAGTTTCGCATATAAACTTCAAAGGCGCACGTATTCTTCAGATTACATCGTTTTTGTAAATCGTCCGTCAGCAGCGGGCCACCCTCTAAGACGTGAACCCTTCTATTCCTGCATGTATTTGAAAGCGCAAAACCTCTCTTTAAAAATAAAAACCTCACCCCATCAATTAAACGCAATTCGCCTACTCCCAACTTATCCCATATTAGAGGAATGTCGTAAGTGGCTATGGGTGCTATCTGTATCCCGGACAGAGCAATTGCTGCATGAACTGAAAGCATATGTGGCCATTTTATTGCCGCAGCTGGGATAGTGGCCTTCCTGACCCTCTCCTGAATGTGTGATCGAAAACTGCTACCGCTTGTTGATAAGGTAATGATAGGTATGTACATTTGTTTACAAATTTAAAATTTGTTCCCCTGAATTGGATCTTAGAATATATATATATATATATATATATATATATATATATATATTTATATATATAAAACATCAAACGTGTATTGGCAAAATCACACATATAGTTACATTTTTAATGATGTACAATAAAACAACCGGATGAGCCTTTTGTTATACGCACGTTGGAGTCGCACGAAAAGTCATATGTTTTACGGCAGTAGTTATAGAAAAGGAACGTCGCTTGGAATAATTAGTTAGCTGAGCAACCCGCGTTTCCCATACAATTAATTGAGTATGTAATAGAGCATTTGGCCATAGCAAATGATTAGCCGTAACCAATTGGCTCAAAATAACACCATATTGACACACAGAGTCGCATTTTTTTTGTTTTCGTTGGCAAGGGACATGCATCTTGTAGAACGTTCCTGAGAGCAGCGGCCCCAACGGTAACCAAAATCACAAGAGTCACCAAACCCAGAGACCGATGCACTCACGTTTGTGTGTGAAACATGTGTGGTGGTAGCATGGCATTGTTAAACTACGAACCAAAATCCATTTGCGATCCAAATAACAGCGATACGCGAGCAGAAGCGGGATCTACCTACGGAAAATCGATCGCTGAGCGCAAAGGTCGACGGGTGACTGAGAAGAATCGGTGCGGCAAAACGTTAAGCCGTGTCGTTTTGCTTGGGAGTCTGTTACTCCGCAGCAGGTTGGTCAATCGCTGGTCGTCGTCAGTGCTACTTTCGTCATCGTGGTCCTCCTCCTCCTGCTCCTTACAACGTGGCCTATTTTTTCAACGACGACGTTTCACAGCGTTATCTTGTTTCACAATGAAGCCATGCTACGTTGTAGAATAGAAAACAAGGTCGTTTTTTTATTTCGCAGCGGTACTAGTTGTAGTAGTAGTAGTAGTAAACGTATCGCATCGAGGCCGTACTTCTCACGGGCCGCAAGAAACAAGGAAACATCAGCTTGGCTCTGAACGGCGTAAGCATAAGGATCAACAGGTCGGCCCGATATCTGCGTGTGATGATGTGCGACACGGCTCTCTCTGGCAACGAGCACATCGACAGGGTGACCGCGAAGGCGGAAAAGCTGGCAAATAGCCTAGCTAAGATTATGCCGAGGACACGCGGCGCAACTGAGGGCAAATGAAGACTTCTTGCCTCAGTGGCATAGTCTGCCGTCCTATACGCCGCATCAACGTGGGGACCAAACGCTATGAAACTGAAGAGGAACAGGAAACAGCTCCTGAAAGCGGAACGTAAACGGCAATACGAATCGTCAGTGCATATTGAACAGTAGAAACGATAGCCATCCTTGTGATAGCAAGGCTAATACTATGGCCTAGAATGATCGAAAAACGAACACGGAGGAAATCAAACAGATCCCTACGAAAAACCGAGGCCCGGAGATAGACAATTAAGAAGTGGAACGAGAAATGGGCCAGCACACCAGCACACATACCAGGAGCCTGGACCCGTCAGGTCATCCCCAACGAAATGGTTCAATAGAGAGCACGGAGAGGTCACCTACTGCCTGACGCAGGTATTGACGGGACACGGATACTTCCAAAAATACCTGCATAGGATAGGCAAAGCTCCGGACGCCAAATGCATTACGTGCGACACAAGCGAGGATGATGACGTCACTCATACAATTCTCCGATACCCAGCATTTGAAGACATACGACAGAACTCACCAGCAATGACTTCTTCAGACATGACGGTGACAGACTTAGTCTCCGCTATGCTGGAGGACAAATCTAAATGGGAGCAGGGCATCCTACTGGTGGAAGGTATAATGAGAAGAAAGAACGATGAGGCGACAAAGAGATGGAACGGCGGCCGATAACCAACACTAGAAGGGAGCAATTATGAACGGAGTGCATAGAAGAACCTCCATTTTCAACGAAGTAAAACGAAAGTAGTTGCGCTAAAAATGGTTGTAACATATACTCAATTAAAAAGAAAATTGTAGTTGTCGTTGGTTTAGTTGTTGTTGTCGTTGTTGTAGTTGTTGTAGTTGTTGTAGTAGTTGTTGTTGCTGCTGCTGCTGTTGTTTGTTACAATAGAGCTAGCTACAATTCAACGTTCAACTGATCAGATCGTTAATCAGTCGAAGTAAATTCGAGGCTGATTTACTCCATCTGCGTTATAATCTAGTCAATAACGAACATTTAAGAACTAACGATTTTTATTGTTAAAAATTGCACCTATCCAGTCTTCGTAACCGTTACCGGATTGGTGGCTAAATAAAGCCTGATGTCACTAAACGCTACGACCGATTGGTCTGCTAGCCGTGCCCAGACGCCGTTCGCCGGTAGTAGCGTGAGTCGTTTGAGCTCTTGGCTTGCTGTGTGCGTGACGCTTGTGTCGTCATCGACAGTTTCGGTCGGCGCGCTTTTCTGCGGATCTTTAGCCACGTGCCGTTTAGAGCAGCGAGTATGCCGTGTGGTAAGTGGTCGAAGAGAAGGCCAAAGAGAGAGGAACGCCGTCGCAGCCAGTAATGGACTTCTTATGAAGTGCACCTGCTTGGCGTCCCTCCGACCCGCATTAAAGCGGGTCATCCTTCCGCTGCACCTTGTGAAGCGGCGGGCTGCCAGCTGTGGTAAGTTAGATAGACACTATTCCTCTGCCGTTATTTGTCGCCAAAGTACAACCCATTAGTCTGGCTGCTATTCTGTTCATTGTATCACTATTATTTACAGCAATTGATGCTGCCGTAGTTCCAAGCATTTCAGCTTCTGACCTGTTCTAACAGCTAGCAGTAGCATTGCGTCTTATTCTACTCAGCTTTCAGCAGCATAGAGTTTGACGTATTGTGTCTCACCATGAGCTGAAAGAAGGTCTGTCCAACCAGATGCCTAATGGTGTGGTTACGGTTGCCGTCGCGACTGTTGATTTGCTGCTGCTGCTGCTTGTTCCACTCGCCGGCGATTCGGACAATGGCCAAAACGATCGGCCTGGTGTCATGTCTGCTAGTTGTCCTACTGATTCACAGTACGAAAACACCAGTAGTGCACGCCGGTAAGGCACGCCCGGTTGCGAAGTTACCCGTACAGAAGTCGAAGTTCTACACCACAAAGTTCAGTGCCTGCAAGCCCACGAGACCTCTTAACCCTGTCGAGGTTGTGAAGGCGCGCAAGTACGCTACGGAAGTCTTCAGGAAGTGTGGCTCAAAAATGATTATCTACTTCGCAACCAAGTTTTCGTTCCCTGCGTACGGTGGGTCATATTGTTTTCTTCCACCAGGTGTTACTGAAACGACTGTGGCTCCTGCTCAACTCAATTCAAGTGCTCCATTTTTGTTTTCAAAGGGTAGATAATTATATGCATGGGTATTTACGAAATTTCACCTGAATTCAATATATGCAGTGCAGAATATACTGCTCGCAAACGAATACTGCTGCATCAAAGTAGATGACACACTAACATTAGGTTCACGCCGCTGTCCGGGATCGTGACAAGGTGCTCCCAGAACGGCATAGTACGCATGTAGGCAGCGTATTGGGTTGAAGTTCAGAAATGCAGTTATGATAGTAGAGAAAAAATGCGGTTAAGCACGGATCTGCGCAAGTAGGTAAGAATATTTACAGCCGTTTTAGCAGTCGGTTGTAGAATGTAATATGCAGTTCTTGAAAGATTAATGTCCGCCATCGAATGACAGTTTAAACATATGTGCAGTTTGTTTACGAAAACTTTGCCAACCACATGCATAGCTCGGCACATGTGGAGCTCGCGTTTACTCAGTTCTTTGTAAGCAGGAAGCCACCCTTTATTTCCCCCCTATCTTTTGATTAGTCAAGGGCTATTGTCATGTTTCTTTGTGATTTTAAATAGCACACTAGGTTCCTCCATTGCAGCAATCTCTTGACCGATTCCAAGTAGTCTGCCAGATATTCAAAGCCTCTATATATATATATATTTTTTGTTTACTTCTATTTTTGACGCTATTTTGCATAAATACAGTACGTGAAGAGATATGACATAGTGCTCCCTGGGTAGAGACAAACAGAATGATGGCTCGCGGATACCCAGAGATATTCATTAATTATATCGAACGCTTGTACCTCTCATCTAAAACTCTCATAGAATTTGGACAAGAATGTCGCACATTTCGGCCATCTAGGAGTGTTAAGCAGGGAGATCCTCTGTCCCCCCTTTTATTTAATCTAGTTCTCGACGACTTTCTTTCAAAATTAGACAAAACTAATATCGGGTACCAACTTACTGATGAGTTCCGCCTTATGGGCTTAGCCTTTGCGGATGATCTCATCCTTCTAGCCTCCACGAAATCTACTCTCCAACGGCTCCTTAATATTGCGGACCTTCTTTTGAAATCCCGAGGCCTTGAAATTAATACTAATAAAAGCTTTACTATCTCCCACCTATTTAATAGGAAGGAAGGTAAAGGTTTTATTAATACCGTACCAGAATTTAACGTTGGAGATCGGCAATTGCCAGCTAAAGGTATGAGCGATCAATGGAGATATCTTGGAGTCGACTTTGACAGCAATGGCAAAGTTGACTCCACCAAGGATATACTCCTTTATTTACTCAACAGACTTAGGATAGCTCCCCTTAAACCCCACCAAAGACTCATATTTTTGAAAGACTTTCTTATTCCCCGCCTCCTATATAAACTGGTCTCCGGTCCCAGACCATCTTACGCACTCCTTAGCGACCTAGATAAAGAGATCAGAAGGTTGTTAAATCGAAATGGCTTAAGCTCGAAAACTCGGTGCTGAACGCCTATTTGTACACGCACACAGCACACGGCGGTCTGGACATCCCCTGCCTCCAAGCATTCATCCTCAGACTCCGCTTTTCCCGCCTGACAGCACTACAAAACTCCGCGCACCTTGGGGTCCAATGGATGCTAACCACCGAGCACTTCAAAAAAGACCTTGCGAAAACAAGACTTCTTTGCGAGCGCTTGGGAACCTCCATTGAGACCGCTACACAAGAGACCGATTACTGGCCTCAACAACTACAAAACACGTTCGATGGGGCACATTTTAAAAAGCACACGAAACGCCCTTTGTACATTACTGGATTAAGGGTATGCCCTACCTATCTGGTAAGGAGTATTTAAACCTACTAAAGCTCAGGATCAACGCACTACCAACGCGTGCCAGATTGGCCAGGGGACGCCCGGGCTACAACAAACGTTGTAGACACGAATGTCATGCGCCTGAGACGTTGGCTCATGTCGCTCAGATGTGCGATACAACGCACAAACAAACTATAAAGAGACATGACGACGTCTGTGATCGCGTGGCGCGTCTTCTCCGCGAGAGAGATCATGCGGTGGTTCGTGAGCGAGTATTCCGTCGACCGGGCGCACCGGGTCTAAAGCCCGACCTCGTAATAACAACACCTACCGAGGTCTGGGTTTTAGATGCCGAGGTTTGCGGCCCGAACCGGGACCTGGCAAAAGCGCGGCAGGACAGGGTCACCAAATATGACGTCGAGTTCTGCGAGGACGCTCTTGGGGCTCGGCGTCACGAAGAGGAATCTTATGGATCTTACCGTTTTAACGTTGCAAGGAATCTTGAGGATTTACCGCTCGCACCAGGTCCATAAGAGCGGGGGCTACCATCAAGCAACGACACGGACAGCTGATTCTTAACCTCACGTGACACCTTTTTATCACAATTTTTATTAAGGCGAGCACTGCCGAGTGTGCAAACGTATTGTGAATGATTAATAAATCATCACAATACGTTCTATATATATATATATATATATATATATATATATATATATTTACCGAGAACTTAAGCGTTGTAAGATGCAGTTCCGTGCATAAACCACGTTTGAAATTGATATATATATATATATATATATATATTCGTTAGAACATAAACCTCAACCCTTGTCGAGGCTTCTAAACGAATTGTATGAAATGTGAAATAGTTGTAACCAAAGCCATGCTGGGATCTGCGCTTCAGCGTCTTCGGGGTTACCACAGAGACCAGAAATAGCTTGCAGACGCCATTTCATCTCACCGTTTTTAACCTACTCCTCCTTTAAACTTTGTTAAAAAACATATATATGTATATATATATATATATATATATATATATATATATATATATATAACTCTTACCGGCCTGTATCATTTTAATTGCAGGCATCGGCGCAGTAGCGAGGTATCTGTGCACACTTGTGACGGTGGCGTTTGCCCATATGGCTGACGACGGCAGCGTAATTGTGCGTCGGAACACGACAACAGCTCAAGCTTACAACCTGTCAAATACGTTTGTGCGGTTTTTTTCTAAAAGCAAAGACAATTTTATCATTCGAGGCCAAGGCCAAAAACACGTGTTGTCGAACGACCAGTTTGTGGAGTTCCTTAACGTTGTCATTCGTTGTGCATATACCGGATACTGGCTATCACCACGAGACGCGGACTACGTCAAACATGCCATCGAGTACTACAAATTCATCCTGCTATAAGGCACATGCTTGTGTATTTATATATATATATATATATATATATATATAAATAAATATATATATATATATATATATATATATATATATATATATATATATATATATATATATATAGGCGGTGCGTTGAGCGGTTAACGAACCGTCGTGCAAAACGGGGCGTTGCACATCATGAATAACAGAACGAAAGTTTGAGCTCCGGTTTTGGCAGTTATTTATGTTGGATCTGGTTGGATAACAGTTTGTCCTGTTGCTGTAGCAGGCCAGTGCTTCTCTGCTGGACATAGCCCACATAAGTCTAGTAGAGGGAACGCGATGACGATGGAAGCATTTAAACGCGATCGTGTGACAGGTATACCCTAGCCCAGTACGAACATGTAAAACTAAATCGTCAAAGCGTTACAATATATATATATATATATATATATATATACATATTTATCCACTATTAAGGTAATCTTTGTTTCTTAAAGTGTCTAGAGCTTTTGTTGATACTGATATATATATATATATATATATATATATATATATATATATATATATATATATATATATATGATAATATTAATGCATGAACATTTCGCGTTACCATTCGACCGTCGCAACTTCCGGTCTGTATATATAGGCTTTTTGTCTTGTCAGTTCTGCCTGAAGGTGAATGTATCGCCACTGAGTGTTCATATTCGTTCACTTTCGTCGTAACAACAACAAGGATAACAATAAGAAAAACACTAGTGCCGATTGATAACTGATGACGGAAAGTAAATTACCAATGGGTTACTGAGACAATGGTGAAAGTATGTTCGATGCGTGTCTATAGCGCTTCACTGCTGTACCGTTGCCAGCGCGTCGGATCAATGGCTCTCATATAATGTATGTAACTACCAGCCATTGGTGAAGAGCTTTCGTCTATCATGGTAGTCCCGTATGGGCAGATTCAGCAAGTATATCGCTTGCATTTCGTAAAGGAACTCAAGCTACTCTTCCTGTTTGTTTCTATGTGTTAGAATATATGGAATATAGCGTGTATTCTGTTCTTGTTGTATGGCGTTGTCATGCCCCGTCTCTGCTGACGTTCCAGTTGTTGTTGTTCTTTTTGTTGTTGTTGTTGTCGTTGCAGTAGTTGTTGTAGACGTAATGGCTCAAAGGAAGATCTCTCCGTATCTTCAGAAGATCATCGCATCCTACCTCAGCAATAGGTCGATCATACACGGGAATTCTGAATTCGCCATGAGTGCCGGCGTCCCGCAGAGATTCATACTGGGGCCTTTGCTTTGGAACATGGCATACGACGACGTACAGAGACTTTGCAGACTGGAAGGAGTACAAATAATAGCTTACGCGGACGACCTCGCCATCTTGGTCACGGCGCGGGAGGCGGAGACGCTGCAAGCAAGAGCACAAGCAGCCATTGAGATTGTGAACAACTGGACGCTCTAGCTCTGAAAGGCGTGAGCATAAAGATCAACAGGTCAGCCCGATATCTAGGTGTGATGATCGGCACGGCTCTCAGGCAACGAGCACATCGACAGGGTGACCGCAAAGGCGAAAAAGCTGGCAAATAGCCTAGCTAAGATTTTGCCGAGGACACGCGGCGCAACTGAGGGCAAATGAAGACTTCTTGCCTCAGTGGCATAGTCTACCGTCCTATACGCCGCATAAATGTGGGGACCAAACGCTATGAAACTGAAGAGGAGCAAGAAAAAGCTCCTGAAAGCGGAACGTAAACTGGCAATACGAATCGCCAGTGCATATAGAACAGTAGAAACGATAGCCATACTTGTGATAGCAAGGCTAAGACTATGGCCTAGAATGATCGAAAAACGAACACGGAGGAAATCAAACAGATACCTACGAAAAACCGAGGCCCGGAGATTGACAATTAAGAAGTGGAACGAGAAATGGGCCAGCACACCAGCACACATACCAGGAGCCTGGACCCGTCAGGTCATCCCCAACGAAATGATTCAATAGAGAGCACGGAGAGGTCACCTACTGCCTGACGCAGGTATTGACGGGACACGGATACTTCCAAAAATACCTGCGTAGGATAGGCAAAGCTCCGGACGCCAAATGCATTACGGGCGACACAAGCGAGGATGATGACGTCACTCATACAATTCTCCGATACCCAGCATTTGAAGACATACGACAGAACTCACCAGCAATGACTTCTTCAGACATGACGGTGACAGACTTAGTCTCCGCTATGCTGGAGGACGAATCTAAATGGGAGCAGGGCATCCTACTGGTGAAAGGTATAATGAGAAGAAAGAACGAAGTGGACCGACAGCGGGCTGATAGGATGAGGCGACAAAGCGATGGAACGGCGGCCGATAACCAACACTAGAAGGGAGCAATTATAAACGGAGTGCATAGAAGAACCTCCATTTTCAGCGAAGTAAAACGAAAGCAGGTCCGATGAGAATGGTTGTAACATATATTCAATAAAAAAATGTATCGCATAAAGAACGCATAGAAGACCCTCTATTTCCAGCAAAATAAAACAAAAGTAGTTCCGATAAAAATGGTTGTAACATATATTTAAAAAAATATATAGTGAGTGTATCAGCAGCATTGGCAGCCAGCATTGGAGCAGCGCCGATGTTTACCCATCTATCTACTGGCATTCTTGATATGTAAGGATACATTTATATATCATATGCGTATCGCGTAAACTCTAGGCAACACGTGAGTTGGCGTAATATCAATGTGCACTGCGTGCGTGTCGAGAGCACCGTCTGTGGACAATTCCCACATCCGGTAGCACTTTTTTTTTGTTTTTGTTCTGGGAGGTTTCGGGAATGCATGATGCACATGCGCCACTGGCAGCCTGCGTGACTAGTGTGAGACTCGCAAACCCACTAAACCAGGATTCCTCTCCCCCCCCCCCCCCCCAGGCTCGGTATTACTTTGGCATTACATCGAAGCCGTGGGAGCGCTAGCACTTTAGTTGCCCGCAACAGATTCGATCTTTTAGTCTAAACAACAGTTTAAAAATTACGCGTTCTTAAAATCGCTGTCACATTCTAAATCCAAAAATCGGTGACACAACAAAGAACAGCGTCGCTCTTCTCTGTTTTAAACAGCCTTGGCAACAATAGACAGTATTCATGTAGACGGTCTTCCCACGAGACGGATAGATAAACGGGTGGGAAAATACAAGATAATGTGGTCATGACTCGTAAACGGACGAGGATAAAAACATTATAAACGACAAAGTTTAAAATGAATTATAGTCACTTCCTTTATATTAAAAACAGGGGCCTGGCCTCAGCATACATATGTAGTAAACATATGTATGAAGTGCCAAGCCAGTGCAGCTTGTATTCATTCCTCTAAAAGCAGCGTGCAGAATGACATCAGGGCTTCATGCAGACTTGATTTGACATTGCAAGCGATTGACGCTGCGGTGGCTGCAGCCATGACAAGAACATCCGCTGTATGCATTGTCATGCACGCATGCCATGCAGCGGACGGAGCGGTCACGCAGCAAGCCCGCCCATTTGAACGCCCCAAGTCTATGCCCCAACCCCACGCGAGTCTATGACCTAAACACACGCCACGCTATGTCCTAAACCTACGTCAATCTCTGTCGTTGTTGCGTCTTATTCGCCCTGGCAGCGGCGTCAATGCGCTGTCAATCACTAGAAAGTCAAGCACCCTTCTGCTGACCTTCAACCATCGTTATGCCACAAACTGATTACAAATTAATGCACATTTGTCAGCATATGGATGTGTACACGTGCATACATGCCGTATGACGAAGTGTGGATTCGTGTGTATCACAAAGTTCCACAAAAATCTATTCGTTAGGAATTTCGACTCTAATCAGCGGATCCTGGTGGACGCGCCTTCTTAACAAGGGTCGTCTGGTCAAAATTATTATTATTATTATTATTATTATTATTATTATTATTATTATTATTATTATTATTATTATTATTATTATTATTATTATTATTATTATTATTATTATTTATTAACATTCTTTAAATGTGACAATTGTGAGGTGTGAACGTATACTCCTTGTCTTCTCCTAGCTCCTAAATATCATTCCATGGAACCGACAATACAGCCGGCGTTTCCTCGGCACACTGCGAGCGACAGCAGTTGCCGTAGAAACTCGCCTTCGCGCCGATTCCCTGTGAGATCTGTAATCCGTTGGCCCAGCTCACTGATGAATCTCTTGGTTCCCTTGCTTACCGGGCCCATTGTTTCCATCGATATTGGCAATACGATATAACTTGTCTCCAGTTCTTGGTACTTGCGTTTTTTCCCATTATCTGCGCGCTCGGCAACCCATCCCGCTTCTAGTGAACTGTGGCGTATATACGAGGGAGCCACTGTACACGACACTGTAGCATCCCATACCAAGCATCTGCCGTTAGCCCATAGCGGGATTTTTACACCGACAGGTCTTTTGTCGTCATGAAGTCCTAATCTGGGCTCGAGCGTGCTTGGTATACCAGCTTTGCGTAAGGCTCTTCTTATAATTGCATTGATTATTATTATTATTATTATTATTATTATTATTATTATTATTATTATTATTATTATTATTATTATTATTATTATTATTATTATTATTATTATTATTATTATTATTATTATTTTAAGCACGGCGTATCAGCTCTAACTGCATGTATATCGAGGCGACAACGCTGTTTTTTTATTTAAATAATAGCACCTTATTGGCCCATTTGTGTAAAACTGCGCTTAACTATTTCGTGATTTTAGACGCCACCCCGGTATTCACTGAGTCGGAGATGACAGATAAGCTTGCGACGTACGCCGTTATCTTATACTTAATATCTCTACGTACGCACCCTAGAAGAAAAAGACCCATAGCCTCATCCTTAATTTTATTTGCCAACTCCCTCTTATGGTGCGCTTAGCATGCAGGTCGCAAGCTGTCGTTTTAGAGCCTGACCACCCAGAGAATATGCCACTTTACGGACAGGTGCTCATTTTCGAGAACCTGCCGGAAGTGCGACCAGACAGGCGGTGGTCCATGCGCATGTCCGAACATCTGCTACGAGAAGAAACCACTTAAACATGGGGGCCAGGGCGTTGCAACGAGACAGGGCGTGCCACCCGGCAGCGGCAGCTTCTGTCTATGGAGAGTTAGTCGGTGAAAAGCCTCTTAATTCGGCCATGGTGACCACCAGCTTCGGCGACCCTGCCCCTCCTCTTGTCGTGGAAACGGCTCTAAACGATTCTATAATGGAGGATGATAGCTACAGTCGATGCAACATTACTCCAGACACGCACTGAAGATATACTCGCAGTTTCCTGTAAAAGCCCATAAATTGCAAAACTCAATTGCGCACAATTGCACTGCTCTAGGCTGCAAAAATGTTCTTGGTACTTGGCAAATAAACTAAATTTCATATACTTATATTCATTTATTGTCTGCTGTTTATTTTGACAGACGCCAAGGCAATCGCTTCAATATTTTGCAAAGTCACCGTTTTAAGCGACACAAATATGTTAAAGCGTCCTACTATAATTCACCGGGGCTTGTTGTCAACCTAGGCGTTTTTAATCTTTCAAGACCCTGGTGGTCCACATGTCGCCGAATTGCGTTAAGGAAAGCTTCATAGACGCTGTGTGACCTTTGATTGATTGGCACTAGATAACACAATAGTGTCTCGATTTGTCCACTGCACCGATCATGCGATCGCTCTGTTGACAAGCTGAATGTTTGTGAGAACTTTAATGGCTTAAACCCGTTTTTTTTTACTTAGTAGCTTTAACCAAACTTGCTAGCCTTTAGAAACAACACCTCGAATGGGCCGGATGTGTTGGGGTATCATGTTGAGCTGTGAGATCCCAACAGTCCATGTGGCTGTATGTCCGCTGACTCTCAGCGATATGGCATATCATCCATTCTCAATGAGGTTCCCTCAAAGCAAATTCGATCAATAAATAACAGCGATCAAACCGGCCATACTCCGGTGGATGAGAACTGACTAGTGCCTATAAAAAATGTGATTGAGTCAGTTTTTTAAGTAGGAAAGTCAAACTAAGTTGTGTACGTGCATAGACTAATTTCTGACGGTAAGATTTGTATCCGATAATCCTACTCGAACACCTATGATTGGCACAGTTTGATTTTGTGATCCATGATTGGAAATCGATGAAAAAAGTAAATTTGTGTAAACATATAAACAATGCGTGTAAGTTTGTGTACATGAGTGAACTATATATATACATTTGTGTAAATGTGAGAAACTTTTTTCGCCTACAATTTTTAGAGAATTTAAGCATTGCGAAAACGCAGTTCCGTCAATTAAGCAAATCCTGTATTGCATACTGCGTTTCATATATTGGTATCTTACCCTACTCAAGTACGTAATCATAGTAGTACAGACATTTGTTTATAGTAGTAGTAGGAGTTACTAAACTACAGCAGGAGCAAGTCCCCATAGAGAGGATCCGTGGTTCGTTGTAAAATCTATTAAATATAAAACGAAAATCTGAATCCACAATTTCTGCGTTTTTTTTTTCATTCTGATTGTTATTCTAATTAGTAAGTTCTGTTTTTCTAATACTAGCTACAGTAAAACGTGAACGATTGTACAACTGTTTTAATGAAGTAGTGCTTACATTATATTCAAATCGCACATCTAAAAACAGCAAGCATGTGGATATATAATGTGATATATATATTTATATATAACTCATAATTTCCCAACGATAAGCGTGACGACAAACTGTATCAGCCTTACGTCCAAACCTGGTGTCGCCCACCTGAATAAGGTGCTAAGCGCCGCTGTCGCGTTATCGCGCTGTATATCCAATGGAAGCCATCGCCGGAAAACTTCACCTGCTGCATTTGGGTTTTCCCTGGGAATTTAAGATGGTTGCATAGCTTACTAATAACTCCAATGGCAATCTTACCTGGGCTCCCCTAAGATCTCGAAGGCAAAAATACCAACATCCAATAGAGTCCCCTTAGTACTTACTTATTTGTCTCTGCATGCGAAACAGCACAATCAACTTAGACGTCGTGGCGGACTACTGAGGAGTCTGTTACGGCAACGTCCCAGACGAGTATCCTCCAATCTTCAAGAGAAGGTACACCTAAAAATGACATCTTCTCGCCGCAGCTGCACTCATGTTTCTCAACAAGTGGAACCCCAAGGCGGAGGCCAACGTAGATCCCAACTACCAGGTCCTCAAAGAGGGTCCCAACGCGAGCACTTAGTAGAGTATTGAGTCGTGCACAGGCATCACTGGATGAATGGGGCGTGCATTTTCCACCTCGTCTTCTGCTATAGCAATAAGATTAGCTCGACGAATATCCTCCAAAAATGCGGTTCAGTAACGGTTAAAATCGAAAAGCGAGCCAGTAACAGTTCAAATCGAAAGCGAGCCAGATAGAGAGCGAAAACACTCTCTCTCTATATATGCATGAGTATGTTCTATAAATTTATATATATATATATATATATATTTATATATATTACTGCGAGATAGCCGTCTAATCTCGCGGATTGCAATAAAAAAGAAGCACTAAAGTTTAAGAATGTATATTAAAAATGACAACTTTTTGTAAGGCAAACGACATTTTTTTTAATAATAGCTATTTACAGTTTTTATCTGTGTACATGATCCTGAATGCGTGATTAGTCTGCAGTGGTGTTACTACTTGACTAAAACTTATCCAGTATAGGCTGAAGTTCCCAAGTGAGACAGAGAAATGCTGATAAGGACCTTACTACAAAGAGCACTCCAACTCTGATAGACACCAATGCCGACTTCAGCACTATAGTCAACAACGACAATAAAACCATGAACTGCAGCCTTATCAGTTCGGTCTGGCAAGCTAAGACACAGCTGTCTTTCTTTTTTCTTTTATATATGTCCGACACGGACGATAGCCCTTGTTTGCAAACGACCCTCCATTGCTACAATTGTTGAAAATTTGGTAGTTTTCAAAACTGAACCCAACGGTGAGAAATTGAATTTATATAAAGTTGCCGTCTAAAGAGCACGGGTTTTTTTAATAAAAAAAAAAAAAACAATATATATGTATATATACGTCTCCTGACGTGCACAAGTGAAAACAAATGAGACGAAAATGCGCGCCTCTGACGATGTAATTTAATAATTGTGTCCCCGTGGAGTCCCCGAAGCTATTTCATTTCTCGCGGGCGTAGATAGATGTCACCATGGCCGGCCGCATCAAAAGTGCTCCTTGATGCTATCTGAGAACATTCCGAATGCGGAATTTTCGTCTGTTGACCGTCGTGCAGCCCAACCGTGTTTACCCTACACAACTGTGAAAGCTGCACGTGCGCACGTGAAACATCCAGAGCACGTAGATCAAATAGCTCATACGATTTTATCTATTGATTGCCAGCTGGCCTCATTCGTTCCATATATTGCCAGCTGGTTGAATCATCCGTTGAATGAGTGAGCAGCACGAGATACCGCCGCTTACGTATTCACTGGTGTGTGTGCTATGGTTGTGGTTGTTATTGTTGCTGACGAAACTCACGCGATCAGACAACACCGGCCACCTAAGGTTCACTCGACGTTCTAATCCTCCATGAAACACACTGTTCTTCTTTTTGCTGTTGCTCACGACTGCTGGAACCGCTACCATGAGTGCCGATGCTGTGGCGACATGGCGAGAACACCGCGCGCTGCTTACTAACTAAAAGTAGAATCGATATCGTTTTTTTTTATATACGATTTTGCTCCGCTCTCCACCTCCCGTCATTATAAATTAACACACGCTGCTGTTCGCTTTGTTGAAATGGGGTTGAAGTAAGGTAGTAAGGTTGTTGTTGTTGTTGTCGTTGTTGTTGTTGTTGTTGTTATTGCTGCTCTTCAGAACGTCGACCTCACGATCATCATTGCCATGATATCATGGTTGTTTCTCTGCCGCTTTCTGCCGTCAGATGCTGCAAAACATAGGTTCGAAAGCAACCTCAACGCCCGAGGAGCTTTGAGGTGGGGGGCCGGTTGTCACCTCGACTATTGAGCGTGTTGTGGGTTTGCATGCATGGTAGCCTCCTAGGTCCGAGGACCTTAGAAGACTTCCTCGGAGCCGGCGAGTGACAACCGCCGTTCGTGACGAGGTCGACTGAAGGGTTCGATGCTGATCGGCGCCTCCTCTGTCGAGTCTCGCCGAGCGAGTCGAACATTCGCCACCACATCGTGACCATCGAGGTCCATCTCGATTCGAAGCCAGTTGACATCAATGTCGTCCGGACAACTCTAAACACAAAGTGGTCAAAAACGCTTATGATTAAGGTGGGCGTAAAGACGTAAACAGACCGACATATGAGACAGACACACCTACAATCCATATATCTATCTACGAACGCAAACACCACCATTTCCCATACGCAACTACTACTGATAGTAACTCTTGCTGCTGGTCTTGCTGTGTAAACGAAATATCAGCCACTAAGTGAGTGTAGGTGTTTGTGTTAAGTTTAGTTGCAATTGCATAACAACTTGTATGGATGGAAAACGTGAGAAAATAGACGAGCAGATCTTTTTTCGTGTTTTTCCCTTCGTCTTCTTTGCAATGAAGTATACTTCTCATATTGCCGAAGTGGTGAAATCTGCGTCTCGGCTGTGCAATCTCATTCTTAGAGCGTTTATCGGGCATGACCCAGCAACGTACACAAAACTGTATAATACGCTTGTTGTACCAAAGGGGACATACTGTTCACACGTGTGGGCGCCTATTTATAGAAAATATGTAAAACTGCTCCAGCGAGTGCAGGATAAATTTGCCAAACGAGTCGCATGGCGCTGCAATGTAAGACGCGAGAGCCTCGTACACCCAACCGTGAGCGAGTACCAAATGCAAGTTGACGTGAGACTTTTAAACAACTAATCCGGAGTAATACATTTAGTACCTTTTTCACATTACGTCAAAATAATCTACGTAGTGGTGTGTCAATTACTCCGCCGAAAGTTGCTAATGTCGATGCAAACGCGTGAATAACGCGCTTGCATGGCGAGTTTCGCGACGTGCCCAGGAGTGCAATGTGACTACAATGTGATTTTAACACCCCCTTTTTCGATAAAGGAGACTTTGTATTGTATTGTATTAAAATATCACTAAGCTCCGCGTCAAATTACTAGATCTACCTACGTATGCCCCACGCGACGACTATTCACTATTGGCAGCGCCTGAAAGACTCGCCAAGTGTGCATGCAATGCGTCCTAACTACTCGATTCTTACCGCTGAGATCGGGTACTCGATTGGGCTGGCCTCTTCTTCGAACACCTGTGCAAGGTGATGCGATTCCGACTTACAGCGCGGTCTGCACTTGGAGTCGCTGTCTTTCTGGTTGTTGCTGTCAAATATTTGAGTCCTGGTTGAATGGCTATCGTTGTTGTTGTTATTGTTGTTGTTGTTTTTGTTGCTGCTGCGGATCCAACTGAAGTTATTGTCGCCCTTTTCATTTTTGCCTTTCCTGTCGACGTTCTTGTTGTCATTGTCGTTGTTGTTGTTGCTGCTGCTGCTGCTGTTGTTGTTGTAGTTCATATTTGTCCCAACTGTAGTACTCTTTCTGTTGTTGTGTATTTGTTCATCCTCCACCAACTGACTGTCTCCCCGCGCATCATGCGCAGCGTTTCTGTCCGAATTACTCATAGCGTGGCTGGAGATGTCACCGCAACCGGCTGCACCAATCGTACCGTCTCTGCGCTAACTAAGCACTTTCCAAATGCGTTTGTCTGTTGACGCGTTTCGTCTTTCCGAACCGTGCTGTCCTGCTTCTGTGGCTAGGCCGACGTCCTGCTTAACAACACACTCAGCGGTAGTAATTGTAGAAATCTTGAAGGTAGTGGTCGTAGTGGTGGTGGTCGTAGTTGTGGCAGAAGTAGTGGAAGATGAAGTCTAGTAGGTCTTTTGCTGGTGGCGCCGCATCCAACAGTTGTCCAACGGTTCTGGGTCGTCGCACTCTTGGGGGTGTCTCAGCTGGCACGACTGACTCGTCTATGGAACTCGCGCACGCTCTCTCTTTCTCGCTCTCTCTCTCTCTCGCTTTATCGTTCTCTCACCGATGGATGTGTGGCCTATCACCATGTGCCTTCTCTGCCCGCTGTCGGGCTGCTACTGCGTTTGTTGGCTGTCGTTACGTCGCGTTGATCGCGTGTTGCGGTGTGCGTGATCTTCGACGTTGGAATTGTCGTTGTCGATAGTCGATTCAGTCAGTATCAGTATCGTTGTCGATATCCTATGACGTATATGGTCGTGTATGGACCACCGGTCGTTGTCGTTGTTGGCCGTGACCGACTTTGCGTTGTTGTTGTTGCCTGCCTGCCTGCCACTACCTCGATCCTAAGTGTGTTCGGTCCTCGTCAGTCACTGGACAGTCAGTCAGTTAGTCAGTCAGTCGTTGGGGACTTCTTCACTAGACTCACGTGGGCTCGCGACCCGACACCTCTTGGCTCGTCACCTCGCACATGGGGCACTGTGATGATGCTGCTGTTGTTGTTGCTGCTGCTACTCGGCGGCTGTTCTCGCCGCCCCTGTTGGCGCTTCAACGGCGGTAGCGGCGGCGACGGTACCGACTGTGTCTGCTGGTGCTACCAGCGCCACCAGCGCTTACTGCGCAGTAGTCAGTCTAACTTCGTACTCGACACGACGATGTCAAGGCGACTTTCGCAGCTGCTGCTGCTGCTGCTGCGATACTCGGTCGGACGTCCGCGTCTTCGTTATACGATCGTCGCTAGAGCGACGTTGTCAGTGTTGTTGTTGTTGTTGCTATTGTTGTTGTTGCCGTTGCTGTTGTTGCTAAGCGCCAACCAACAGTGGTAGTCTACGGCGATGATGAGTCGTGATGAGCCTGTCTGATTGTTTGATCGCTTGGCCGTTGCCGACCTAGGTATTGGTTGCGCTTTCCTAGTCTTTCTGCAGTTTGTTCTCGTTGTAGTCGTGTCGTCGACGATCTGCGATGTGTGTCTAGATGACTATGCTATGATGTGTTGTTGTTCTCTTGCTCTAGCCATTCGTCCATTCGTCCATCTATTCATCCGTGTATCCGTCCGCAGGCTGAAAGGGCAAACGTTCAACTGACTTAGTGACCAACTTGGCTCTCGTGGCTGGCTGTTTTGGGTGTTGCCGCCGCCGCTGCCGCCGCAACCACCGCCGTAGACGATGCACGCCTGTCTTAGCCACTGCTGCTGCTGTTGTTGCTGCCTTCAAAGATGTGGAACAAAAATTGAGAGGAGAAAAGCGTGCCACCGCAAAGAGTCGAGAGCCACTAGATCGAGAGACGCAGTTCGAAAGAGGAGCGATATGGGAGGGGAGTAGGAGGAGGAGGACGCGGCAGCGGCGGCGAGAGAGAAAACGGTGGTAGGCGGAGACTTGAAGACGCGCGCGCGGCCGCCAAACAGGTCGTCGCTTTGCCGGCCGCTGACAATGTCCGCCGCTGTCGCCGTTTGTTTGTCTGTCAGCCGCTTTAGTTGGTGACGGTGGTGACGGTAGCACAAAAACAACTGCAACAACAATAACAATAATAAGACAAACGCCCTCAAGGACAACATCAACAGAGTGAAAGCTGCAACAATAACAACAACAACAACAATAATAACAGCAGACACAACAATAATGCCTGCAACGGCAACAACAACAGACGCGACAATAATGCCTGTAACGACGGCAACAACAGCAGCAGCAGCAATAATCGACGGTTAGTTTTGACGATCTTGCCTTCAACAACTTGTCCACTTGCTGACTACACCGGTAGCACCATGCCACGAGGCGTGAAAGGTGTGTGCGCAGCTGTCCACCAGGTGTCCTTGGCACGGTTGGGCCGGGGGGGAGGGGGGGCGGGTTACCCTGGTCCTGTCAAGGACACGTAGAGCAGGGGCAGACGAGAGCAGACTCCTCGTTTCGGTGGCGGAGTCCACCGTACCGCTGCTCGCTGTACGTCGCTCCCACGTGGGCCCCGGGTGCAGTGAAGCTAAAGAGGAACCGGAAAAAGGCTTCTGAAGGCGCAGCGGAAGGTGGTGATAAGAATCGCCAACGTCTACCGAGACGATGGCTATCAAAGGCTATAACACCCTGATAGCTCGACTCCTACTATGGCCCAGATTGATTGAGGAGCGGGTGCGAAGAAGGCCAGAGAGGCAGCGGAAGCTTGGTGGGAGCGCACGCTCAACGAGTGGCAAACGGGATGGAGCAGAGCTGCCAGTTCTGCTGATACCTGACCTACTAAAATAGTTTACCAGAGAGCACGTAATATTATCTATCACCTACTACCAATTCACATGTATTGACGGGGCACGGGATTTGCTTTCAGAAATATTTGCACAGATCAGGAAAGGCTCCGGATTCAATTAGAATAATATGCCAGAATGGTGGGTTGATGATGTGACTCATACTATCTTCCTTTGCCCAGCACTCGAGGACACACGAACAGAATCACTGGTTGCAGCAACAACAACAGCAGCAGCAGTAGTATCCCCGAGTGGGGCTGTGCCAGATCTAGTTGCCGCCATGTTTCAGGACAAACGCATGTGGGAACAGGGATTGAACTTGGTGGAAAACGCTATGAGACGGAAGAACGACGTGGAGGTAAAAAGAGAAAGAATGCGCCGACGGAAAGCCGTAAATGAACGAAGTGCAAAGAGGAACCTCAATTTTTCACCGAAGCAAAACGAAAATAGTTCCGATCATAAAAATAAATTGTTTCAGCATATAACCTATTTAAAACGGAGCTGCCCTCCCCCTCTTCACAACAGACGATAGCCTTTGAGCCGGTCATGGTTAGACAGACAGCTTAATGCTAACTTCGACACAATATCGACAATACCGGCGACCTGAACGACAGCAAAAACGGCGACTTGCTTTCAGTGCCACCGCTTATTACGACCGTATGTACACTCAGAGGCGCGCTGTTAGGATAACTGGCGGCTAGTTAGAATAGGTTAAGTGTGGTTATTTCCGTGCCAGAGAGAGAGAGAGAGAGAGGTCTCCGTTCGGATACCACAGATTACTGCTAGTACGTACTACTTACTGATTTTGTCGTCATCTCAGACTCATACTCCTCTAACTGCTTTGATAATCTCACGTTACACCGATCAATCAATCAATCGATCTATCACCACCACCATCATCATAATCATCACCTATTCATCTAGTTATTATAGGTTGCAATGATGAGCTTCGTTGTCGTTCGTGTCTGTGACAAGCACACACATACGTCCAAAAAACAGTCATGATACGCTGGCCGAGAAAGACGGCGACATTTCTCTATCTCTCTCTCTCTCTCACTTACCGACGCCCCCTTGGTAATGTCTGGCGGTCTGTCTTTCAGGCCGGTATGGTACTTCTCGCGCACCCCGCCATCTAAAGCAACACCAATGGCAACAACAGTAGCAGCAGCGACCACAGCAGCAGCAGCAGTAGCAGCGCTGACGGCAATACCGATGTGAACAATAAAAACAATCTTATCAACAATCATAACAACAACAACAACCAACCGCTTGCGCTGTTGCCGGCCTACAACGGCCTGCGTTCGTCCAGGTTAGTCGAGCAGCAACGCGGCGAGCTCTATCGAACAATAACAACAGAAACAACAACAGCAGCAGCAGCAGCAATAACACCAACAACAACAGCAACAACAGTAAAAACGACGACAACAGCAACAACAACAACAACAAGAGCAAAAATAACAACAACAGCA